>VZSZ01007547.1:1794265-1922420 GCA_013398815.1 Ibidorhyncha struthersii
TATGTATGTACGTACGTATGTATATGTATGGTCACGACGCCCTGCCCTCTCCCTCCCTCCCTCCCTCTGCAGGTGCCTGTGTGTTATTTGATATACATGCGCGGTCCCCAGGTGCCCCCGCAGCTGGTGGCGGCGCTGTCCCCTGCCTGGGGGACAGGCCTGGGGACCCCTTGGTGGAGGAGCCGGAGGGTCCCGCGGGTTGGGGCCGGCCTGCCTCCCCCCGCCCCGTCTCTGTGTGTATAAGGTGTCGTGTCCCCCCCCACACACACACAACCCCGGGGTGACAGGTACCGTAGCATCTTGGCTGGAGCACAAATACTGCCTTTCTTTGCACGCTTGTCACGAGTTAGTAGAAAGCCGCAGCAGCCCAAATGCCTTCCTAGACAGCCATTCCTCCCACTCAGCCTCTGGCAGAGAAGAGGAAAATAACAGGCAACGCTTCTTTCTGTGGGGGTGGAGGAAGAGAAAGGACTATCGATAACAGATTCATTGAAGGGACCCTGACTTCTTGGTTTTAATTACTATTTTGGTCGTTTCAGCATAGCACTGGGTTGTATAGCTGCCACAGAACTCACTTGTTACCATTAGTGCTGTGCTTTTAAAATCCTGCATTCCTGCTTTTGCTTTTTAGTAAGATCTTTTTCTCAGTCCTGATACATGCAGAGAACCCATTCGGGAAGGCTCAGTTTCCAGAAGAGTGATGTGGACTGCACAAAATGCTGGACTACTGGACAAGCAGCATTTTCTATTTGCTCCAGTCCTTCTGGGTTGTAATGGCAGTTTCTTATAACAATAACAAATGAACATTTGTCATTTAGAAGGTGTGTTTGGTTCTTTTTTAAAGTTGCTAGTGTTTCTTTAAGTTGGCTTTTTCCTTTGGGTGAGAGGTGGAGTATCATCAAATCACGGGGCTAAATCTTGCAATCAGCAAGTGAAAAGAACTGTCCTTTGGAGGAAATCATGCCTTGGTAAGCGAGGAAGGGACTCGTCGTATCAATGAATTCATCTTCCAACCAGAACTGCGTTATCGGCAACCTCTTTGTAGGATTCTCTGGAAACAGGCTCCCCAAGCTTTGCTTGGATTGAGGGAACTGCTCCGGCAGTGCTGTTTAACTTACTACGTACGACAGCATGTGAGAAAATGTAAAGATGATTCACATAATTGTACTAATTTTCTTTCTACTTATTGAAGTGTTCTTTCTATCTGAAATACTGAGTGCAGCCTCACACACAGGTGTTTGTGTAGTGCTAATAGGGATGAGGATGAAAGCTACATAATATGGGGGTATAAGTAATTGTGATCCCATTCGGTTTGAACTGGGATAAAAAGCTGGAAAAAAAAAATCTTACTGAAAGCGTATTGTCTTTTCTTTTCTCTAGAGCTGTGTGAAGAAAATCTTCAGCCATGGATGTGTTCATGAAAGGGCTTTCCAAGGCAAAGGAGGGAGTCGTAGCAGCAGCAGAAAAAACCAAGCAGGGTGTGGCAGAAGCGGCAGGAAAGACGAAAGAAGGTGTCCTCTATGTGGGTAGGTGGGCAGCAGAGATCATGCTGCTGGTCGGTGTACCCTGACATTCACAGCTGGATCCTCATCAGACCTACTCTTCTGCAAAAAAAATACACAGTCACTCGTAGGAGACCATTGCAAAAACAAATGAGAGGGGAGTTGCCCTCCTGAGCTCCAGTTCTCTGAAGCCAAATGTTGGTTCTTAGGTCGCTGCGTTGTACTGGCCATGCATTACTGCTCTATGGAGCGACGTCTGTAAGGCCATGCTGAATGAGGTTGTATCGTAGGAGATGCCTCACAGTACAGGGCACTAGCTGGCACTCTGTTCAAGAAGTTTGCTAGGTTAAGGCTGAAGGGATAGCTGGTACAATAAAAATAAATTTAAAAAAATATGTAAAAGCTGAAGTGGAAGGTAGCTTCGCAGCATCCCATAGAACACGTGGGTTTTAAGTGGGATTGTAAGAGGAGAAACTTGAGAGGTTGATTCAGGAACTGAGCATAAGCCATGCTGGCTGCTTGGCATGTTGACAGTAACATTTTGTATGGCAAGGCATCATCTCCTCATCTTTTGGAATTAACTTCATGTTCTGTACTTACTATTGCATACCCATAGCAGATATTTTCCATGACTTCTTAAGGAAGAGCCACTACAGTTAATGAGGTAGGGCAGGTAGACCCCAAAGTAGCAAAGCAGTTGTTAAGTGACTTATCCCTGGCCACACAAGAATCTTGCACAGAGCCAGGGATAAAATTCTTTTCAAATCCCAGATCAGTACTTTGATTGCACGATCGTCCTCTTCACGTAGTGCGTATCAGGCTTTAGAGGACTATCTTGCAAATGCTGCCATGAAAAATTCACAGGAAAAGAATCTGCCAAGTCTGTAGGAATAAATGGTCATTTAAAAAAATAATTATGGATCTATTTCTCCTATTCATCAAATAAAGTTCGTCTATAAAAGAATGGAGGGGATAAGATATTCTTTTCTGTAGGTCCTTTCTTCTTTCCTGATTTTGTAGCAGGTCAGTTCTGTAATGGACGATGTGTGTACCTATGGAGATGTGCACAGATATCAAAGAGAAGTTAAACAGAGTTGAAAACCAGAGGCGTTTCTTTTAAATGGGAGCACTGAGGTCTCTGCAATTCCAATGTCTTTTCAGGATTCCCTCTGCGCTTGCAGGCTAGTGCCAGTCTATAACAAATTGTTTCTGCTCCAGATAGTTTGGACTACTGATTTGGAATACACGTTTCTCCTGCTGAGCCATAGCCTCCGTGCTCTTGCCAACAGAGATGGCAGTCATTTTGAAACTAATTGTAAGATGAGTCTATTTTAAAATGAGCGTCTGCTCATTTGCAGTATTTCAAAATAGATGTTCTTTCACTGTACGTTTTGCTTGATATTTGAGTTATTTTTCAAGGGTAGGGCTTTCTTTTTTTTTTTTCTTTTTTGTTTTCTTGTAGTTCCTGACCATGCTTCTGGGGTCATTGATTTCTTTGTATTAGAAACCTGCATTGTGTACTGAATTAATCTTTGTGTCTGATGTGTTCTCCAGACCACAATAATACTTGAACCTAGTTCTGCTCCCAAAGGCAACAGATTTCCTATTGTCTTCAGAGACGCTTTTGCTGATGTTGAACTTTGGAGGGCAGGCTTGCTATTTATTTCAAGAATTAAAATACTGAGGACAGCAGAGCCCTGAGCCGGTTACAGGGACCTGTGCATATGACTGTAGTAATGGTGAAGGATCCTTCCCACAGCAGATGCCCGCTTTTCAGGTGGAAAGAGCTGTATGCACAGTTTCAGTCACGCAGCTAAAAAAGCCGTTGGTTGGAAGCTGCCTCCAGGAGGTCTGGCAGCTCGTGTGCCTGGGTATGTGCCTGCCCATAGCTGCCTGTAGGGAGCCACAGTTCCCCCAGCTGAAGTTTCAAAAGGATCAGGTAGGGTAAGGAGGAAACAAGGAGCTGGGTATTTCTCCGTCTGCTTCCCAAGCACGCAGCAGGGGCGGCTCTGCTCCTGAGCTGCGTTAGCAAAGGCTGGTGTGATAATCTCTCAGTTTTCTGTAGGCTGGTAATGGTTGCGATGCAGAAGGTGGTGAAACCCCTTTATGAGCAGAGGAGAGGAGCAGCGCACTGCATTGGAGCTCCTGAAGGTTTCCCCTTCCCTATCTCTGTAGCTGGGTTTTCAGATATGAGTTACACAGCCAGATTATGCTGTGAAAGCTGCCTGACGTCTTGCAAAAAAGAACCTAACAACACTGGGCTGAGAGGGACGTGTTAAATGTTTTCAGTTTCAACAGTCAGCTCCATAACATTCAGCCTTCCATTGCTGCTGGAGAATTAATAAGATGCAAAGTCTTTGGTCCAGACCCCCTAGGTGATATGGTCTCCCACTGAAATCAGTGGAATTTAAGTAAATATGGAAAATATCTGGACCTTTCTGTCTGGGCTGCTGTTAACTACTACGTGAAAGATTGTAACATAATTCTACCTGGTAAAAACTCTATTAACAAAAGCTGCTACTTGGGATGATGTGGTTGTTGTAACACACACACACACACCCCTCCCCTGAAAAGTTCCCTTTGCGACAAGGGAAAACTTAAAAAACTTAGAGCTCTGAGGGAGAGTGGTGTGTTAGAGGATTAATTGTGGATTTTTTCCCTCTCCACGCTGAAGTCTGTTCTTTCTTCCCTCACTCAGCTTTGTCCTGCTTTTTAATACCCAAGATACTGTTCAATACAGTCTATAGTGTGTGTTTATGCTTCCAGGTGTTTTTTTTTCCCTTAATTCCTCTGCTGATATACTTCAGCGTTGGCCAGCTGAAATCAGTGGCTCTGTCTTAACTCATACAAGCGCAGTGTCGGGACCTTTCCTGCTGTCGAACAATGGCCTGATCACTGATTAGAAAGGAGGACTGAGGCTCAGCGGTCCTGTGCTGCATTGTGTATGCCATAAATTTAGAACTGTGTCTTCATGTATCCTTCAAGAGCTGTTGGTGTGAAACAGTGAGGAAATGCTTACCTCCACTCGATTTGAAACCAGGAACTGAGAGTGAGAAGGATGCTCTTGCATGCTTTTAGTGATGTACTCCTCAAAAGCTCCTTTGAGCTCTGTGGGCGCTACCAGGGAGCTGAAGTTTTTGCTCTATTGACTCTTGAATGCATGTTTGGTGCTCAGGAATGGAAGTTTCCAGTCTGATCACTTTTGATGTGTTATACCCTGGCAGAACAAAGGGGTAGTTCATCAGGAGCAGGGTGGCTGGCGCATGAGTTGTTTACTACTCCCTGTGCTTAGCTGGCACATGGCCTTCGAGTAGAACAGTCCAGTCATGACCTATTTGGCAAGACCATCCAAATTCCTCTGCTGCACTCTCTTTTCATAAGGTTTCTTATTTTCCTTTGGTAGTAGAAAAGCCAGCAGAATAGTCAAGGGACTCAAGGTCCGTCTGGTGGAATAACGGGCTTTAGCACTTGGGAGCAAGTGTTTTCCTTAGGTGACGATTTGTCCTTCCCCTAATTTGGGCTTATGTCTCGCTGTGTTTAACCAGCTCTGACTAAGCAATCTGAATCTCGGGGAGGGCTTGCTTGAATAGCCTGTCTCTCAAAAAGCCCAGAAATGAATGCATTGCCAAACTGCTGATACACACTTTCTTTTTGGCATAATGACAGCGATGATCGTAAATAATGAAATTAAGAGAGTCTATTGTATTTTTTTTTATAATTGCAAAAAGTCAAAAATTCTGGTTTTGGCTTCTCCCTCCCCTCGCACAAATGTGTATTACAGCAAGGAAAAGTAGCATTACCATGTGCTACTAATGCTCCTGCATCACCTGAGTAGTGTAGGTCAGTGTCAGGTTCCTTGGTCTTTATATTGTCCCTACGCTTGTTCCTCTGTTCCCCTTGTTATGCAGTGTACAATGAGCAAGATTATTGTTGTTTTGGGAGTGCCAGAATGACAGCCAGCTAGTTTCTCTCAGAAACAATGTGGATGACCAGCTTTCCTTCATTGCCAGTCAGAAGTCATCCTGCTGAAATCAACTGTTGTTATTTATAGGCCTGTTCTGGCAGATCCTAATGTACTTCTAGATCCTGTTGTAGCTGTGACTGCAGAAACAGCTACTTCCATGCAAGTGTGCAGTAGTGGGGCAAATACTATTGAGCTCTAACATATGCTGTGAGGTCTGGACCACCACTTAGCTGGTTGTTTGCCAATTAATGCATTTGGCTATACGTATCTCTGTTCTGTATGGGTCTGTGAGCTGAGCTTTGGTTAAAAAGCCTGCCTTCCACTTACAGAAAGAGACTAGCATTTCTGCATTAGTTGTGGTTATAGCAGTGTTACATCACAGTAAATGAAGCAAGAACCAACTTGCATATGTCCCTATGGAGATATTTGCACTGCAGAGGTCCTTAGGGAGTTCTGTTGTACCATCCATCTCTTACCAGCCCTAGGGAACTGAGTACTTGCTTTTCACAGGTTTCCATGTGTTTAATGGCTTGGCTTGCAGACAATAACTTCAACAAGATGAATGAGATGTCGGCCAGGTCTAACAATGCATTTAAAAGTATATGCTTAATATTAAGTGCTCCGATAGACACAGTGTAAGCCTGAAATGGTGTTTAGGTTCTTTCTAGAACTCAGTAGAACCATCCTCTGCTTGGATTCCAGTATGTGTTCGAAGTGCTTTGCTTCTCCAGGTCTCATGGTGCCACAAGATTGAGAACGAAAGTCCTAAAACAAGTCACTAGACATTAACACCTCGGATTTAATAAAATGGATGATTCTTTCAATGGTAGATATTTTCAGTGAGAGAAAACAAGCTTTTTTAAAAGAGAAAATCAGAATAAAGGGGGAAAAAGACTTCTCTGTTTAACCTCTGTGTTAGCTAGATAAAGGAACATATAATTTTACTTCATGCGACATTTTTTTTCCTGTTATTTGTCATGGCTTATTATTCTGCTCTTGCTCATGGATAACCGAGCCTTCAATGCTGTAATCAATCTGATAGTGCCATAAACACATGGCTTAAGTTCCATAAATTGGCACTAGTAGCAATTAGGACATATTGATGAATGAACTTATATTGTATTTTAGTGTTTAATTGTATTATTGTAAATAATTGTGGACAAAGTTGCTTTTTTTCTAATATATTTCTGCTCATACATTTTCTTCTAATATATTTCTGCTTGTATCAGTTTGTGTATGACTTTACACATAGTGTTAAGCTAAAAGTGTAAAGTCAGAAGCATAAATTATAATGTCTCAAATACTGAATGACATACAGACAAAAAATTGCATTAAAAATAAAGTAATTTCTGTGTTGGTAGTAAAAAAAGTCATCCTGTCTCTGGCAGACTAGGGTAAGATGATAAACTAGGAGCTATAAACTCTGTCTCTGTAATGCATAATTGCACGTTGTTAAGCATCGTAGTCCACAGATGGATACTAAGCTGTGAATGTAGCCAAATTATAAAACCCGACAAGGACAAGTAGAGGTCCGGTAGGGAAAAAGACATGGGGTTACGTTTTCAACAGCAATATGTGCTAATTTGTTTCTTTTCCCATTGAAGGCATGAGAGATTGTTCCCTTTCATACAGTGTGCTAAAAAGTTGTGATATTTTGACATGGGCGTTCCAGAAATTGGTTTGGTCTTCAGGGTGACAGAGTTACATTGCTTACAGAGGTCTTGCGCTATATCTCAGTCAAGGACTAGCTCTAGGTTGTTGTCTGCAGAATCTTTACATAAGTTGTCACGCATGCCTGTGACAAGGAGGACACTGGGTGCAGCAGAATTTGGGTTTGACCCTGGTGGCATTTTCACACGTGAATCTATCTACTGTTTCATGTTTCCCTTCCAGATTAATTTTTGTCTAAATCTGGCAAAGCACTACCAGGTCCCCATGATTTTAACCTCTAGGTCTTTTTGTAGTTCAGTAACTGTTGTTAACCCCTGCAAACAGATCTGGAGAAGAGTTGTAAAATGGAATTGTAAATATCTTCTGGAAACTTTGGCTCTGATCTTCTGCACATGCATGCATGAGCCTCATTAGGATGTTAACAGTAACATGTTTTCTGTGTGGAGTCATCCATGTGAGTTTGCAAAGTGGGAGGCTTAATTAACACGGCTATTAAGAAAATGGCAAGGAAGTCAGTACGTACAAGAAATAAACTGCAGAAGAGTTTCCGGTATTACTCATCTTTCCACAGTCAATATACATTCATGCAGTTGCTCTTTCCCTTAGGTTGAATTTCTCTTGAATTAATTTTAATAATCTTAGGAAATACTGTATGCAAGTGTATGTAATTTGTATATTCATCTCCTTTCATCATCCATCTAGTCTTTGCGAGCACTTAAGAGCATGAATTTTCAACCTAATACTGTTCTCTGTTTAGGTTCCAGGACCAAGGAAGGAGTTGTTCATGGTGTCACAACAGGTAAGACAATTACCTCTTAATTTCAGCTGCTTCCCTATGTTTGATTAACCAACCATTTTGCTGTTAAAAAATCTGTGTATTTTTTTGAGAGCCCTCCAATTTATGAATGATAGAAAAACATAGAAAAATAGAGAGGCAGAAAGCAACATTCATTTTGTCAAAATGCATACACTGTTTTACAATCAAATATGTAAATTTAATACAGTTGTTTCTATGTGAGAAGGGTTTTCTGAAGGATGTTCTGAATCAAAGTCAAGTTGTACTATATGAGCCAGAAGACTAATGAAACCAGATTCCTAAACAGAAGGCAATGATTTGCTTTTGTAGAAATAGGTACATCGAGGGTCTTTCTGTTGTTTGGTAATTGCCAAAGGTGAATATTCTGTGCTGGAATGTTATAAACTAGTTGGCATAAAAAAGTGAAGTCTTTCTTAATTTTATTTTACTTTTTTGCTATGAAGAACTTCAGCCTATAGAAACTGAAAGCCTGGCTTGGGTGCCCAGGTTCGTCTCCTTGGGATCTGAGGAGGCAAAAAAGCAGGAGTGGAGCGGAGCAGAGGAATGCCACTGCGGGGGGAGGACTGTGGAAGGCAAAGTGGGGAGGCACTTGGGCATATGTCAGGAGGACTTTAGACTGCTGATTTAGGAGCTCATAGTCAGACAGGACCGATGCAAGTGGACGAGATGGGAATTACTGCAACAAATGAAGGAGGGAAAATAATGTAGAAAGAGCCTCCTTCATAGGGTGGGGACTGTAAGAGCAAGGTAGAAGGGAAGAACCCCAGGGAGTGTTTGCAGCTAAGGCAAACGAGGTCAGCAGCGTGTCCACGCTTAAGTCTTTTAGACTATCCACAGTGAAGTTGGGATGCAAAATGGAGTTTCACCTCTGCAGCTGGTAACTCAGCCCCGCTGTACCATTGCTGCTGTTAACTGCAGCCGGTGTGATGATACCCAGGCTCGGGGTACAGCAGATGAAGTGCGAGATGAGAGGGAAAAGGGGCAACCTGTGCAAGCACCCTCACCCAGGGCACATCAACCAACCTCTCGCAGCAAGACCTGCATTAAGACTAGTGCCGAGAAGAAACAACAGCACGTTATGGTCATCAGTGACTCCCTCCTGAGCAGAACAGAGACACCCATATGCAGACCAGACCCTCTTCTCAGGGAAGTTTGCTGCCTTTCTGGGGCCCCAGTCGGGGATGTCACCTGGTGACTGATGAGCTTAGTACAGCCTTTGGACTCTTACCCACTCCTGATCTTTCATGTGGGTACTAATGATTTTGCAACCAGAAGTGCAAGGTGTTGATCAAAAGAGATTTCAGGGCCCTGGGAAGATGGCTAAAAGGTTCAGGAGCTCAGGTAGTGTTTTCCTCGATCCTCCCAGTAACGGGGAGAGACTTTGGAAGAAACAGGCATGTCCAAGACATCAATACCTGGCTCCAGGACTGGTGCCTCTGCCAGAACTTTGTTTTTTATGATCACGGAAGGGTCTTTGAAACACAAGGTATGCTAGGGCCTGTCCCAATGAGGAAAAGGTGTCTTTGCTGGTAAGCTGGCAGGACTGATTGAAAGGGCTTTAAACTGGCACATTTGTGGCTGCAGAGAATCCCATGTGAACTTAATACCCAAGTGACACCTGTGCTCTTAGTGGTCCTTCATCCCAGCCCGAGGTCTGTTTCCAGCAGCACACAGATAGTGCAGTTTCAGATAAGGTGTGCTTGCTGCACCTGCAGTCATGCTGCCACTGCAGGGTGGACGTGCCCCATCACCCTCTTCATTCCTAAAAGATTCTTGTGAGTCATTGGTGTGTCCCACTGGAGCTGGTGGGGTGGGAAGATGGAAGGGAAATGGCTTACAGGAAAGAAACAAATTTCAGACTTTTGATAAACTGATTTGAATTTTTCAGTTATAAGGGTTTAAGGGTTTTGAAGTGTTTTTTAGAACTGCCTAATCTCTCAGTAGCAACAGCACTTTCAAACTTTGAAGTTAATGCCGGGCCTGTATATTCACATTGGCATTTTTACACTGAAAAGGAGTAAATTTGCATTTTAAATTGATTTGCAGGGATCATTTTTAGGTATGGACTGAAACCAGTAACCAATAATTTGTAGTAAGTGGCAAAATAGGTGGAAGTCTTTGATCTCTACAGAGTGCAGGAAAGCCTCAGCTGACTGTAGTGCATTGGACAGAATGGGTAATTTTCTGCTGCAGAGTATAGGACTTCTGGAGATGTGAAGAAAATGTGTGGTCAAGAAACTTAAGGTGTTTTTTTCCTCTAAGAAATTAGAAATCAAATAAGTAAGGGAGTAGAAAAGGATTGCTTCTTTCTTTTTGTTCTGCGTATAGCCAGTGTATCATTCACCTGTGCTCTCATAAGCCAAGGCAAAGGATCAACAACTGCAGGTAAACCTAACTTGGCCGTACTTAATATCACAACCCAAATAAATGATTGAGAAGTCAGTCAAGAGTATTTTTAGTAACAAAACTGAACAGAACATCTATGGTAGTCCTTCAGAGTTTAGCCTCAGGCTGGACATGCATGTGGTTGTTATGAGGTTTGAAATCTCAGGCTTGTTAGACCTCAGTTAGGAGAAATATTCAGAGGGATCATTACTATAACCAGTATAGGACTGCTGTAGAATGAGATTTGAGGCACATATATCTAATATCGCCACAGATGTGGGTACAGCAACTGACAGCACTAGCAAGCAAGTTAACAGAGGTGGTGTTCACCAAGCTGGGCTGCGGTAGAATAAAAGTCAAGGGCATTTGCACATGTATGAAACTTGCTGAAGCACCAGGACTCTATAGTAGGCCTGCTTAGCGGGGAACTTCTTTCCCTCCTCCTAAGAGAAACAACTGATCTCGAATGCTGCGAGTACCCATCTTGATCTGATTGCAATGTGTGTAGTGAGACAGGACATTTTAAGTAGATGAATAGAATTTTTGACTGGTTTGAAAAGATGTTCAATTTTGTTCTGGAAGATACAAAACAGACTATAAAGCCAAACGTATGGCGAGCACATCTGTTACGTGCTGTGCCTATGAATAGAAAATTCAGATGAGTTACTGGGAATTTTAGGCAAAACAGTGGTCGCTTCTCACCCACTTCAGAGAATGGGTGACACAAAGTGAAACACGCAAAGCTTGGGAATAATGGGTACTGTGCCACAATTTGCTTCCTTCTGGCCTATGAAACTGTTTGAAAGGAGTTTGGCTGTTGAACAAAAATGGAAAATGAAGAGAGGACATGCAGGTTAACATGTGTCCATGAGAAGAGACGACCTAATGCAAAATCCAGAGAGCACGGTTTCTAAAATGAAACAGTATGGGCTTGATAGTGTAAGAACAGAGGAATTGCTTGGGCACATATTTTAAAAATAATAATAATAAAAAAATTTGCAAGCCTATGAAGAGTTGTTCTGGCAAGCAGAGAAGGTAGGTAAAAAAAGATTTGGGTTCACTGTAGTGATGCTATGAGATATAATATGAAGACCCTGAGAAATGCTAGTGAAGTTGTCTTAGAAATCAAATCTGTTTAAATCAACACTATTGAAGTGGATGTGACAAAACTGCACTTGTAAAGACCTACTTGTCTCTTTTCATAGGACTAGGAGTTCACCAGTTCTGGTGGTCTTATCGTGCACCAGGGTGTTAATACCATGTGAAACCACAGATGAAATAACACATTTTATGTGAATAAAAATTATTCAAGAGGTTGGAGACAGTGAAATGCAAACTAGAATCACAGATCAAAATGAGCGTGTGTTCACATTTGTGCACTGAGTCCTTTCTTACTGTCTGAGTTCCAAGGTCTTGCTAGTTTTGCTGTTTTTGAATAGTTTGTAGTTTGCTGATGAAGGGACTCAGGAGCTGACACACCTCCAAGTGCTGAACAACGAGATACGCTTTGCAGTCAGTTGCTTTCCAAACCCAGAAATATTGAACTGAGGTGTTTGTTGCTTTAAATAAAGTATGACCTGATTGTACCAGGTTTAGTGGCATCGAGACAACTGTAAAATGAGGATACCAGGCTGTGATTCACAGGAATATGGTGAGCGTGTTATTTGTCTGGTCACCCTTTCCCTAATGAAGATGAAGCAGCTTTGCTTATTGGTTTTATGGGGTGTTAGCTTGTATATCTGACTTGCCTGCCTAATTAACATTTCTACTCGCCTTTGATATTTAGCGCAGTAAGAGTAATTTCGTTAATTCAGAGAAATCCTGTGGTTTTCGTCTACTTTTATTGTTCAAAATTGAAAACAACTAGTTCTCGTTTTGAATTCCTCCAAAGGTTTCACATGGATACTGTTATGTTACGCAGTTATTTATAATAAGTAGGGAAAAGAAAGCTTCAATGCTAATAATTTTTGCACAGTGCTATAGTCAGTATTAGAACTTCAATTTCTAAGTTAGCCTTGACATGGTCATTGTAGACAATCCCAGGATCATTTACTGGAATGGACGATCTCTGCGTAGATGGACAGAAGTAATCAGGCCATAGCATGGCAGAGCTCTGCAGAAGCTGATTTACTCTGTTCCTCAGCACGGTGATGCAAAGCAGACATCAGCTTTACAAAGACTTAATGGCTTAAGATCATTAAACAACCTGATATTCGGATTAATTTAATTAGTTGGTATCAACCTCCTGCATTCTGAACTGATTTGTTTGCACGCACTTAATGCTTTTCCCCTGTTACTACTTAGTGTAAACAATGAAGTACATGAGACTGGAAACTTGTTTTCTCTTCTCCTGTCGCTGGTGTTCCGGAGCTGAAGGGTCACCGGGCTGGAGCTTATTTAAAGAGTCACTCTGGTAATAGGAGCTTTGATAGTGTTTAGGTATTCCTTAGAGACAGGAAGGAAGATTGTCTCTCTCTCTCCCCCTCCACTACTAGTATTGAGTGTTTTTGCAGATCTGTGCTATGTGTATAGTTTGCTGGATTTATCTTCATGGCTCTGACTTCTGAATGATGAGAGATCTTTCAGGGTACCTGCTTTGACAGCTTTCTTAGGCTATGTCTGAACTAGAAGTAATCTTAAATATACTGCTTTTGTTACTATTGTCAGGTATCTTGTTGTTGTGCGAGTAACAGTGTTATGAGTCTGATTCTCTGCTTTTTCGTTTTGTTTGCATGTACTAAGCCTTTCCCGGGGTACTGTGTTTCTGGGAGGAGAAAACAGACTTCGAACAGAGCTTTCCCAAAACACTCTAATAGTGGGAAGGCCAGACACTGGATAGTTGCCTTTGGTAACTGGTCATACTTGCCATGACAACTTAGTCTGAGAAATGTGGGTTTAATAATGGCATCGGAAACTAGGTATTTTATATTGCAGTATAGGCGGTGCACCCAATTTCACTCTATTTCTTGATATCTTGCATTTGAGGTGCAGGTTTTCTAAGATGCTGACATGATGAAACTAATTCTGACTATTGGTAATGAAGACAGCACAACTGTGCTTTATCATTTTATCAGAAGGGAGGAATCCAGAAGGGAGCAGCTGAGCATGTGGTCCTTTGTCAGCATCAAGCCTGCTGAATTTCTCTCTTTTAAATGTTCTCCCATTCAATGTATTTTGGAAAAGGGAGTTTTCAAAACAGTGGATGTGTCCTCCCTACAAAAATATTAACGGAAGAAAATGTATATAAAAAGGACATTGATTTATATATCTTCTGTTGGTTTTCTTTTCTTCTTTTCTTTCTCTCCCAGGAAAGGAATGAGACATGAAAAATAAAAAACAATACTGAAGCTTACCCAGAACATGTCTTTTTTTTTTTTTAGTTCTTGAAGAATATTGCTTATTTTAAAACTCATTTTTGCAAGATGATACTTTTTTTTTCATATCTCTGTGAGATTTCTTCTAGACATTCTAAATAATATCAAAGTGTTACAAGTTTCTGTCTCATAATGTTACTCAGTTTGTTTCTGAAAGACTCCATGCACAATCAGATCTTAATATTCTTTGGAAGATAAAATGGGTTACAAGGACGCACACCTTAAGATATGTGTTTGCAAGAACTAGTGAAAAAACTTCCTGTACAAATTTCATGTGTAGCTTCCAGAGCTTTTGTTGTCTGTAGCTGATAATATTCAAATGAGGCATCTTCATGGATGTCTTCCTGCACTTGCTAGCATTATGTCAAACCTTCCCTGAGGGCAACATTTGCTTTTCAGCAAAACCCACTTTTGATTTTTTTATTTTTTTTTTTTTTCTGGAAGAAGAATGTCAATAGAGTACTGGAGGGATATAGTGAGATTTCTCATGAATTTGTATCTTACGAGCATGTATAGGTTGGAAGATCTTTGGAACAGACTGTTTTTCTGTTTCTAATTTCAGACAATGTACAGTTCGTTGCTGTCCTGCTCTATTATGAAAGCTCCTGTCTTTGGTTATAGTAGAGATAATGCTCAATCGGCTACTAATTTTTCACTTTAACTTAGCCAGAACGAGCATTAAGTGATCTGCCTTCATTTTCAGTCAGCAGATCTTTATTATTTGGGTCTTTAATAAAAATCGTGTTAGGCACATTGTTTACCTTTCTAGCTTTTTCCTAATTGTTGTTGTTTAATTTCAGTCATAGCAATCTATGCTGTGTGCCCTGTGATATGGACAGATGATACTCTTTATGTAAGGTATTAAAGAAATCCAATTTATCCATAGAAAGTCTTCTCTTTGTATGAGCTTCCCAAAAATGTCTCTGAGAGGGTGGCCTATCTGCCAAGCAGAATCCATCCTGTGCTCACAAAGGGTGCAAATAGAGCTATGAATGTGTTTCATGGATCAGATGGAGTTCAGGATGGAGGAAAGTATAGGATTAGTTAGGATTACAAAATTACACACTGGACATTTTTGAAGGACAGTCCCTTGTTTACATGAGTAAATGCGGTGTTTTCTGAAAATCTGGCCGTGTAACTTTAAGGCATGAAGTCATCTCTTTTCTTAGAGCAGTTTCACTATAGTGCAAGCTGCTGTCAGAAAGAGCCCGTGGGGATGAATGGGCAGAAAGAGCCCACTAACATTCTGAAAGGTAGAATGGCAACCGCTGATGTATATGTAGGCTAAATGAGTTGTTGTTTCCCTGGGGCTTTGAAGTTAGCTATTAATCCAGTTTGCTTTGGCATCTTTGGCATTCAGCCTTTCTGTAGATTAGTGTGTTATGGATGGACACATCAACAGTGGGGCAAAAATCTCAGAGAACCTGATAAAAGGTTGTATTAGAAATTCTCTGAGCTGTAGTAGCTCGGCTTATTAATCACGTATATTTTTAAAAATAAAAATAAAAAAGTAACCAATGGCTTTTGAGTCTAGTGTGAACAATATTGTCTTCCTTGCCCTGTAGCATGCAGCCAGTGTTTGGTGGACTCATTGGAATGCATTTCCAAACCGGGGTATATTGAGTGCAATTATTGTATGTTATGCAGCGAGTTGGGCATAATAAGGGCCCTTAAGTAATGACTTTTCTTCCCTAAAGTACAGCTAGACATGAATGAAAATGTCAAATGTTTTTCATGTGAAAGAAATTGAGCTGCAAATAAGGCTTATTTTTTACCTCTGCTGCTCCAGTGTTATCAGATGGATAGTCTCATTTCTTAAGATCCACTTGGGGCACACGAAGGGTAATGGCCTTATGGCTCTTCATGATGCTGGGCTGTCAGTGATAGATACGATTCTCTGAAAAACTACAGCTTCTACAGCTGTAATGTGTTTTCCCATCTTCTGCATCTCCTCAGTGGCCGAGAAGACCAAAGAGCAAGTGTCTAACGTTGGGGGAGCTGTGGTGACAGGAGTGACGGCGGTGGCCCAGAAGACAGTGGAAGGAGCAGGGAACATTGCTGCAGCCACTGGCTTGGTGAAGAAGGATCAGTTGGCCAAACAGGTTTGTTTATTTACAGTCTTTTCCAGATGAAGAAGTGAACGACGAGCGGCCTCCCTGAACTGAGGGGCAGATGGAGTGTTTTCTTTTGTGTCTGTCAGTGGTATGAATGCAGGCTGATTTGTGTTACGCTAAACAAATGAACAGCAAAGAAAATATCTGCTGTTTATAGCTTGTATTTTGGGTATCTAGGTTTACTATTCTGAAAGGTCTTAGCAAATTTGGATCGCTGTCTAAAGTGTGATCTAGTGGTGATTCTGAACTCAGCAGCCTTTAGTGGGGCACCAGCAGCTGTAAGATCACTGTACCGTTGAAGGGGAAGGTAACTATTTTTCCAAATAACTCAGGATTGAAAAAGAAACTTGCTAGAGCAGAAAGATCAAACAGCGAATCTCAGGTTTAACAGCACAATCTGTATCCTTTGCAGATGAAGAGCAGAAGGGATCGTGTACCGATCCACTGACTGGTTAAATACATTGTATTTAATGTCAAGATCTAGCTGGAGAGTTGCTATCTTCCATGAACGTAGTGACATGAACTCAAAAACGCCTCCGAACTACTCTGAACTCTTCAGATTAAGTTTGCTTTAGCTCATACTATAAAACATCCTGTAGATATTTTCATTGCAGCACCAAGGTGAACATTAAGTATTTGCACTATACCCAGAGTTGCTACACTTTTATTGCTGATACACTGCAGTCATATTCTTCCACTTACACTAGGTGAAAAGTGACCCCAGAGAGCTGGTGGGAATAACAGATAAGATATCTGTTACTGAAATATATTCCTGTCTGTCTGACAAATCCTATTGGTGCTTTAGTTTGGGGGGGAAAAAGGGGTGTTACATTGTGGTAGGCATTCACTTCACTGTGGTGGATTGGTCTTGAAAACGTCTCACAAGTGATTTTGTTCTGTTTCAAAGCAGTTTTCCCGGCGGGCTTTTTAGTCCTTTTTTGTTCAGTGATAAATAAAATGTTGCTTTTGATATGGCCATACTCCTTTGTAAAAGCTTTGTTGAAGATTTACAGAATCGAGTATCTAATGAACTGCCATGGGATACACAAGTGCGGCATGGCCGCAATAGTCTATACCCTTAGTTTCTGCTAAAGCTCTTTCGTGGTTTTATGCTGAGAATATTCTTTTCTGTTTGTAGGTCTTCAAACCCTTTACTCAGTGTCATAAGGATCGTCATTGCTGTAATATGCAATTGCATACTTTAGTGTGGACCGTACTTAATACTTTTTTACCTTAATACATATAGAACCTTATAATGATAAGGTATGAAGCAAACCTCTGCTGACTTTCATTTAATTCTGTTCTGTATATTGTTAAATATGAGTCACGATGGCTGTAACAGAGTAAAATCACATCTGTGAAATTAAAGAACATCCATAATGTACATGCATATTATTCCACAGCCCTATAAATAGCATAATTATTCTGAACTGGTGCTTTGTTCTTTAGATACGCAAAACCATTAATTTGATTCTTGATACTGGTATTTTTAGACTGAGATTCTCAGCCATCTATGCAGTATAGCCGTCTAGCTGATTAGTATCTACGGCTCCTAATGGATGGCTCTGTGTCTCTCTCTTATTGGTTTTGCAAGGGATGAGTAGCCATTTCAAAAATGTTTACGTCAAAATTCAATCATGTCAAGATATTCTGCAACCTAGTTTTTCTGTGCAGTTCAGAGGTACATGGGACTGATTTTTGCTTGGATTTTCCAGGTAAACTGGCAATTGGGTGGGGATCAAGTGCGGGCATTCAGAATACCAGCGGGACACAGGTGCCTCGGTAGGAAACAGGGTGAGCCTTTCTGAAATAAGAGAAAGTACCAACCAGACATACAATCAACATAACTTTGTGTGGTTTATCTCTATAAGGTTTTGTCTCTTAAAGGCTGCAATTTCTCTAATCTACTCTAAACTGGGAATAAGAGACCACAACTAGAAAATTCATTCCTTGAGTTTAAGCATGGCTAACAGTGCCTTTGGCAGATTATTCTTCCTATAGACATCTATTCGGGATTGTCCTAAAGCAAATAGCTGCGTTTCTCTTGTGCAAGAGGAACACTTACCTTGCTTACACGGTGTAAGCAAGTCATGAGATTTGACAGGGAATTGCAAATGAAGCTTATCCATTAAAAGTGTATAGAAGCATGATTACAGATTACAAATACTCCAACTGAATGTAGCGAACAGTGACCTTCTGAGGCCCCTTCCGACCTGAATTATTCTGTGAACTGCTATAAACTCAGCCTCCGTGCAACTGGAGGAGTTTGCTTATTTGCCGTCAATTACAGGATTGGGGACTGTGAAATAAATATCATCAGCTGCTTCCAAACATGTGTCTAGAAGCCCGTCTAAACTAATGGTCATTGCTGGGTTCTGCTACGGGTCATCTGCTCGCCTGTGTGAGAGCCTGTAGTCTTGTGAGATGACTGGCATTTTTCTTGTGCGGTGATGGAAGTCTGGTTTTGACTTTCAACGCATTGAAAACAGTCGTAACGTTTCTTTACCTGTGAATATAACAATATTCATGCAAAGGAAATACTAAGCAGATTCTTGGCAAAATGCTTTCTTGAGAAGTTTGTCTGAGGTTGCCTGGGGCCGCCTTTAATACTGGTGTGCTTTGGACCGTGAAGAACAGGTTTAACCATCCAGCTGAGGCCAGGCTGGAGGGCTGCTGTCACGCCACAGTGTCACCCTACCCACCCTGTAGCCAGCGTAAGTGGGCAGTGCGAAGTGACGGCTGAGACTAGTGAGTGACAGGACTGACTTGATAGTGCCCGTCTGAGGACTGCCTGGGGGATTCACACTTTGGCAGAAACTCACTGTGTAGCACAGAAAGGGGTAGTGGCAGCTAGTAGGTTTGTCTTCGTTTTAAAAGAGTTAACGTACTGCAAGTAGCATTTTAATAAATGACAAAACAATTCGGAAGATTAATTAGATTCCTAAAGTTCTTTTGTGCATTGCCAGTGTGCGTCTACTCAACGAACACTAACATTTAGCGTAGAGCCTGTTAAAAATGGATTAACTTTTTATAAACTAGTTATAAATTTGAGCCAAATTTTAAAATCTGCCTATAATAATGCTGTTATTTGTAATCATTGGGACTCTTCCTGGAAACAGAAGAGAAGTTGCTTCTCTTTTTCATGCTTTCTTCTCTCTGTTAAGAGGAGATGATAAACTGAAGTACTGGGTTATACAGATAAAACATTTGTTTTAAATTTATTCTGCGTCTGTTTTATTTCTATGTACAGTGTGAGTGTGCTTTTAAATTACTCAAGTATTAAAAAAAAGGCAAGATTAATGATAATTACATTTACTGTAGAAATTCTAAGTTAAGAAAGCTGTGAAATCCTTTGAATATTGTTTTCAGCTCAGCATGAGCGTATGGATCCAGATAGTGTGGAAGGGTACTAGCTAGTGGATACCTAGTGTATCATATTGCCTGAGAACAAAATATGGATTATAAAGTTTATTATTTTCAGATAGGTAATTAACTAATTGAAGTCCTTCATCTCACTAAATTCGTGTCGTTTGGTTCTCTAGCATCTCAAGAATAAATCTGTTGGTAAGTTCTATGATTTTTATGATAAATGATTTTATCTATACTGTTCTAGCACCAAAATCCCGTCAAGCTGAAACCTCAAGGTAGTTTGAGTACAATGCAAAGGTTTTCTGTGCTGTAGATCTTACTAAAGCAAATAGAATAGCAGGCCTTGTCCTTACCATGTTTAGGATCTATATGATCTATATGGATTGTGTTTGTTATCTGTATGTGCTAAATCCTTTTTCTTTCTAGAGTGTCTCTTAATTTAATATATTTAAAGTAAATAGCACTGTAAACACAAACATAAAGTTACAGTAGCAGATAACATATAGATAGGTAATACACTGTTGTGGTTTAACCCCAACCAGCAACTAAGCACCACACAGCCCCTTGCTCCCTCCCCTCCTGGTGGGACGGCAGAGAGAATCAGAAGAACAAAAGCGAGAAAACTCGTGGGTCGGGATAAAGACAGTTTAATAGGTAAAGCAAAAACTGTGCACACAAGCAAAACAAAACGAGGAATTCTTTCACTACTTCCCATCGGCAGGCAGGTGTTCAACCATCTCCAGGAAAGCAGGGCTCCATCACACATAATGGGTTCTTGGGAAGACAAAACACCATCACTCCGCATGTCCCCCCTTTCCTCCTTCTTCCCCCAGTTTTATGTGCTGAGCATGACATCATATGGTGTGGAATAGCCCTTTGGTCAGTTGGGGTCAGCTGTCCCGGCTGTGTCCCCTTACAGCCTATTGTGCACCCCCAGCCTGCTTGCTGGTGGGGTGCTGTGAGAAGCCGAAAATGCTTTGACTCTGTGTAAGCACTGCTCAGCAATAATTAAAGCATCCCTGTATTATCAACACTGTTTCCATCAGAAATCCAGAACGCAGCCCCATACTAGCTACTATGAAGAAAATAAACTCTACCCCAGCCAAAACCAGCACATACACTTACGGAGCAGGTAATGCAACTCATTGGTTTAATTACCAAGCTTTCAGTCAATTTAGGCATTAGGCTTTTTTCCCCCCCCATAGAAATATTATTTAACTTAAAGCCCTTGCTAATTACATTTAATATGAAAAATAATGTAGAAGAATTAAATCGATGGTAACTTTGCTCTAATATCTCCCCCCCCTCCCCGCCCCCATCCCAGCCTGTATATCGTGGGACTCCTTAGAAGCCAAACACTGTCCTAGTATAATTATTCAGTGCAGCGCACCCCACAGGTGTAGAGTATTTCTTTTCTTACTACTTTTCTTGATCAGAATAGCTAGTCTTATGAACAAATGAATTTTTCCATTGACCATTATACATTGCTTAGAGCCAGGGTGGATCCATTTTGGGGAACCACCACGATCAAATACACCAATATGTAGGAGCCTTTCTCCTCCTTTTTACAGGGAAGCTCCATGAGACGTTGTGCACTGCTGAGAATAAAGACATGATGAAATGAGAGCAACTCAGTTTTGATTAAGTTACCAAGCATCACAGTGTACTCCAGCCAGCTATTATTTGTTCATTTAGGCAATCTTACTGTGAGGATGGATGCAAATCCTGGAAGTGCCTCTGAAGTTTCGTCTCTTTTTCAGTGACAGAATGGAGGTTTCTTTTCTACTTTATTAAATGCCCATTTTGAGATGCAATACCTCATCTTTCAAAGATTTCTGTTCTGTCTTGCTGCAAACTAAGATTCCTGAGTGTACCCCCAAAAAAAGTGTTAATTGTCACCCGTAGTTTAAAAAGAAAAAAAAGCTGAATATGAAATACTTTTTTTTTTTTTGCACTTTACATTTTTCATTTTAAAAATGCAGAGATCTGTTTAGAAATCCTTCTATAGAAAACTTATGTGGAAGTAACTAGAAACTTAATATTGACATTTGGCTTTCACTGAAGTTATCTCGGGTAGCAGTCCCTGAAGTTTAAGTGCCTAACGTTAAAGTCCCCATTACTGTTTTAGTACCTTACTACCTGCATACAATATAAATGCCTTGCTTAGTACTTGAGAAAGCTGAAATAGGCATTTTCTCATTTTGTCTTTTTTTATCTTTTTGAGATATATTTTACATATTTTATTTCCTACTGTGCCATTATACTGACATGCCACATGGAAAATTCTTGAAACTTTTAAAACGGATTTTGTTAATGCAACTTTTTTAAATAGGATTCCAGAAACAGGTGTGATCGTGGCAAAATCTTGGTTTAGGTGAAGCCATGCATTTTGGTAGAATATGAGTATCTCTTAGATTTCTGACCATCTTTACACTCAGTATGCACTACATAGTGCTTGGCTTGTTGGAGGATCACTGTTCGTCATCTTCTTTCCAATCCGTAGGTGAGTTGATTAATCTTGAAAAGCTTACCTCGGAAACACAAAGGAAAAGCTACTGAGCAGAGAGATCCAATTTACTTCTTCAGAAATGGAGTTAGGGAGTTTTTCCACCTTTCCATTATATTTTATGCTATTAGCCAGCTGATGTCCCAAAAGGCTAATAGACCCCAATGAAAAGCAGGAGAATAAGTGCAAGTTACATGAGACTTAAACTGTTGTTCTTTTGTGGGAATAAGCAGGTTTATTCATCTCCCCTAGAGCTTATTACAAGGGAAACACCAAGCCTCAATTTAAGGAAAGAAACTTTAATAAGATTTTGGTGTGGCAAATGCAGAAATCGTCTCCACCCAATTAACTTCTGGAATTGATGCTTTTCTGTAGATGCTGTAAAGCAAGCAGGGTGCAAGGGTGCAGCAACATCTAATTGCCCTCCTCAACTACATCTTGCCATTTATGGCTCTAATATAAGGTCACAGTAGAGAATGGATAAGTTTATGATTAAATATGTGTAGTCTAGATCCCTAGCAAGCCTGCCACGCAGCCAGAGGTCTAAGTCTCTACACTTGAGCCAATCAGTGCCACTCCTGCCTTGCGGTGCAATGCAGAGGGGTGGGATTTTTGGTTGTTCAGGGTAAGCGTGACCATGGTTCTGACATGACACTCTTGCTTAGTCTGTAGGAGCAATTACAGCAGTGGTTTGGAAAGCTTGCATACTGTGGTTTCTTGTAAGATAACTAATAGAGAGTAGATCTTCCTCCAGGAAGCCAAAGTGTTTTAGATGATGTATAGGAGAAGGCCTGCTCGTGTAGTCACAACTGAACGTCAGTCGGACAATACTTGCTCTCAGATTTCTATTTAAATCATAACATGTGAAGAGCACATAGTTTGAGATAGGTTTTACTTTTTCCCTTGTTTTATTTCTTGATCTATGCATAATGTATGAGTGACTGCTGCAAAACAGAAAGGATATGTAGCAGCAGCTAGCGATGTTTCCTTTTTTAATGTATGTAGATGGACTGAGAGTGGAAGAATGAGGAGAGACATTCCCCACCAGAGGATCCACATTGCTCAGGAGCTGAATCACAGAAGACCCCTCTTAAGAGAAAGCATTTGTTAGCTGTTTCTTTGAATTCGTGAAGGAAGTGAGACTGTTAATGAACTGACATGCCTCTTTGATTGTAGCATTTGATTTATTTTGGTAGGGCCTTTCTTACTGAATTAAAGATGGTGTATTTTATTAAAACATCTGTAACAAATCAATTCTGTAAAGCTAATCCATATTCTTGAAACAGGAAACTGATTTATTATAAATCATAAGGGACCCATAGGTAGGTGATATTAAGGTTTTCACTCTGCTTTATGTACGCAGTCAAACCTCTCCTTCATGACAGTGCACATATTTTTTTGGATGAGAAAGCTCAGGAATAACCTAGGTTGTACCAGAGGTATGAATGTCAGTAGGCTTGTGAAATTGCATTGCGATCCCGTATGAGCGCTCTGTATTAGAATGCAAGTGGCTTTGATTCAATGGTTTGTAATTTGTTTCCAAAATAAATTCACCAATTACTGCTTAATGTGGTTTCATTAGTAGAGTTCTGTTTTCCTTTGGTGTTTCCACATGGGCAAGCCGCACGTATGTAGCTTAGTATATGGTGATACTGCATAATGGCACTGTAAAGAACAGTACAGAGTGCTTGAAGCAGACTCTAATGTTTGCAAGCAATTTTGTTTGGTGAGATATGCTAACGATGCCCACAGAAAACAGACTGATAAATAGGAAGGCCACAGAAGTCACCAAGCCAGCAAGGAAATACCATGTTTTTCTTCTACCTTTCTTTTGCTTTATGGTAAGATCTTACCTGTCACTTTCTTCTCAGCAGGTATGTGCAAGTTCTGGTAGCACTTCTGGACACGAGTAACTTAATTTTATTTCACTCTGAACACCACTATTTGAAATATTTAAAATTAGACTGGGCAAGATAGAGATGAATATGCACAGAAAATAACAATACTCAGGAAAAAAAACAGATGGTGAAAGATTGATGACTCCAGGAAGAAGTGCTAGAGTTTGTGTGTTGAAGAGTGCTGGGAGAATTTTTAATTGCAACCTGTGCTTTGCCTCCCTGGTTAGCAGCAAAAATGTCTTTCCTGCTGTGGCATGTTGTCAGTACTTTTTCTCAGAGGGCAAAGTAACAGAATTTAAGGGAAGACCATGTTCTCTATGTCAAAGCTTTTCCATGCATTGACATCTGTGATTCAAGCAGAACTTGAGTTGAGTCACAAGGGAAGAAAACTCATGTGGTATTATCTAAATAACATGGAGGTTATTGCTCTTCATTAATTCGGGAACAAATATGAGCTTAATGTAAAGGTCTTGTGAGTTTTCCTGTCTTCTTAATGGCTTTCATGCTGTGAGATAACATTTCATTGTGTACTGATGTTCCTGGTCTACCTGCTGCCTTCACTAATTCTGACCACAGTGTATTCCTAATTACCCGTGGAGGAATTAAGTTGAGGAGCTTTTGGGTAGCATCATATTGCTTTTTGTTTTCTAGCAGTTGCTCAACGACAGATGTAGCTTTGACCCTGGAGAAATTAAGTACACCCATCCTTAAATTGAATGTGCCTATCTCCCTCGGTCTCCAAGAAGAATTGTCTGCTAGCTGATAGAATGGTGAACACATTCTCCACTAGCAATTGTTCACATGTCAGGATAGTGAGATAACATTTGTAATATCTACAAATAGCAGAACACAATTTTTCATTTTGTTTTCTTTAGCTTGTGAGGGAGAAGCAAAAGGCGTTCCCTGTCCTTTTACCAGGAGACTGACTTTTGCCTTTATTATAAGGATTTGCTTGTCTGCAGTCTATGCTCTTTTTCCTCCCTCTTGTGTGCGTTACCTTGGTCTCCCTTCTACTTCCTATATCCTCCATCTTCAATTTCCTTTCTAACTGACCTAATACACCCTCGTAGCACATTCCAGGCTGCTGTGTTTGTCTCCCCTGTGTATGTATGGTCATTGCATTATGCAAGTCTCACAAGCTAACGCGGGACCGGTTCTGTTTCACGGTGTCCCAGTCTTTTCTATGCATCCATCTGTGGGATTTCACGCAGTGCTCACAGAAATGTACTTTTTTCCCTTGCTTTAAATAGTTGCCAATTCCATGTTGAATATTCAGGAAGGTGCTGCTTGCTGAGAGGAATATGTTTAATTTCGTTTGGGGATGATTCATATTCATGCCAACTATTCCTGTTCTTGCCCGCTGTTGCATGAAAGATTCAACTGTTTCGGATGGGAAATAGTTTTATGCAACCCATGATAGTTGGGCAAGCTTAATAGTGGCATTTTTGCGCAACTTAAGGTACAGGTTTTATAAGCTTGCAAACATTACTGAGTTACAATAAACCACGACATCTCCTTAGCGTCTTCTGCCATGTTTCAGTGTTCCTTTGCTCTGCCGGCCAAGATGAAGTGTGTAAGCCTTGGAAGGTAAGGAGCTTAAATATGATTCATTCAGCGCCTATCTGGAAGTCATTACCTTCAATGGATTTGTCATGATAACTGGTGCCATTTGCTGATATTGTAAAAGCCAAACTGCAGCTGGCAGGGTTTTTTTAGCTAGCAATGAAAGCTTATGGTGCTGAAGTGACATTTTGGCAAAGCACTGCAGTGTGTGTTTATGTCTGCCAGTCTCTCTTCAGCAAAGCACTGCAGTGGGATGCTTAATAGGTATGAGTGGCAAATTGAGGTCCTGGATTGATGTGGTGACAAGGGTTGTATAAACTTTAAAATGATTCAGGACTGAAGTGTGGAGGAAGTACCTCTCTGTGGAGAAAGATTGATCTGTATTTTCAGGATATCAATCCAATGTCATCTCCTAAAAACCAAAAACAAATAAACCCCATCTGTATGTTAAGAGGAGAGGGAGGAAGAAAGAGAGAAGACAGAATGCTTTTATGAGGATGACCTAATTACTGGCAGTGCTATTATTACTATTAGTAGAAAGGAAGTTTATATGAGCACTAGTGATAATCAGCAAATACCAGTGGCATAGGATATGCATAATTTTGTGGCTGTTTTGACCACTGATAGAACTTCCCGATTAATAGGTAAAAGCTTGTATGTAGCCTATGGATGTCTGGGACTTCTTCAAAGCTGCTGGCACATAACGAAAGAGAAGCGTTGACCCATCTTTTCTACAGTAAACTGTCATTAAACTGTCTGGGTCTCACCTGCTTTCAGCTGTGTTAAATCTGTCCCTTGGAGAAAATTAAGTGGCCTGTATGAGGATTATTGGTAATAATTTTTCCAGTTTTTAAGTACTTGTCTCGAAGTGTTTCAAAAGCTTCTGTGATATGTCTGGGGACTGGACTTTGATACTGGAGAAAGCTACGTTGAATGTCTTGGAAATACATCTGAAAATTTAGATTGCAAAACCTTTTTTGCCAGTGGCTTGTCTAATGCAAAATATTCCCTGTGAGGAAACTGGAGGTGTAAACTGCTAAAGTTGTCCTCTAAAAAACCATGCTTTTTGCAAGAGTAAAGCAGGCAGAGAACCCGATTCTGAAATGTATTGGACATATTGATTGCCCTCCAAGCTTTTGGTGTTAACTTTCAGAGTTGTTTGCTCGTGCTTTGTTAGCACATTCCCAGGGCGTTTGCCAGGCTTGGGTCAGAAAAGTCAAAACAAAGCTCAAGATGAGACACAGCCAATAAAGAACTTCTTTTGTCCTGCTTAGTAGGTTAGCTACAAAGAGAAAGAGGAGCAGTCTGTAACTGCGCTTGCTTCAGAAGCACATAAAACAGGATTTGTGCATTTGAAGCTGCTTAATCCCTCTGTCCCACCTCCCACTCCATCCTGTGTGGAAGGGACGTCACCTATAGCAGCTGATACCCTGCCAGTATATGTCAGCCACACATACTTCTTTTCTGGGGCTGTGGGACAAAGCAAAGGCTCTAGGCTTTCTTTGGCCGACCTTTTAATTGTGAAATGTAATCCTTTCTTCATGTGCTATTATATGTAAAAAAGATAGATGGATTTATATTTTTTTTATCTTACTAATTCCCTGTGATAGATTTAGGGCCCAAAGGGTGCACTCTGGTCTAAATGGATATGCATTGCCCTGGAGTGGTGTGAAAAACTCAGTTGGGTGTCAAGGTGAGTGTCACCCATGAGAAATGTGTTCTTATCCATTGAGACAGTATTTGTAACAGGGAATGTGCATTCAGGTTGAAGAAGGGAAGATGCCAGTGGTTGAAACAAACTGTCACATCTAAAGAAAATTGTTTTTACACCTAGAAATGCAAAATGTGCTTGGGGAAGGAAATTACAAGGGCAACTGAGCTAGGGTAGCGAACACTTAAGACTCGGAGCTTCTCTTAATTTTGTGTGAGCCTTTAGGAAGGCGGACGGAAGCTGTAAAACCTGTTAGCAGTTCTAGTATTGAGAACTGACTACCAGCTTCTGGTTGCTTCTAATGTTAAGTATTTATAATTAATTAAGCTAATAATTTGTAATCATGTAATACTTTAAAGGTGTTGAAATGTATGGTTTAATTCTAAGCATGTATGCAGTCACTGGAACTGTCCAAAATGCCAGTTTGGTAGAATTTGTATCCCTAATGCAGTTTATAGATGATAATGTGCTCGGGAAACACTTAAGCTTTGCCTAATGAATGTATTTATGGCAATTAAAAATAATAACATTACGCTGTGACATCGAACACTTCAGTTCGTTACTTAACACCCAGCATATCTTAGCCATGTAAGAATTGCACTCTAAGATGCTTGTTTAACCCCTGTCTGACTTAGCTAATGTTTTGTGTAGTTCATCTGAACAAATGCTTCTTTTCAGATTCCTAGTAGCATCAGTTTTAATGGTCGGGTCACTTTTAGTTTTGTGTGTGCGATATTTCGTCTAACAAATCCCTCAAGATATAACTGACAGAGTTCAGATAGACATACTGTATGTAAATTATTTTGTAGAGAAAGATCAGAGATCAAACAGAGATGGAGGCTGAATTAATTTCCCTCTCTGGAGAAAATTATTCGAACAGGTTGTTGTGGATGAGTGGAATGCACCTCACTCAAAAGAGAAAAGCAGTAATATGTTTCACTGAGGTAAAATAATAATTTGACAGAGTTCAATGAATTTGATGGAATTTAACGAAGTTTAACAGTGGTTTACCAAGGTTCGGTAAGTTGGGTGGCAAGGTTCACCTTATTAATTACGGTGTGGAAGAAACATACAAAGGAAAATTGAGTTAGAATGGAGGTAGAATGATTCACACAGAGACCAGAGGCGAAAAGGGCAAGGAAGGCCGTCCTGTTGAGTCATGAGGTTCAGAGTGGACCCCCTTGCTTTCCAGATGCCTTATGGAGCCTAGGTGTGGCTTCATCTCAGACTTGGACAAAGGTTTATGTCTAATGGAATTATCTGTACAAAGTGTATAATAATTAACATTGAATAGCTACATGGATTAGTAATGTTTCATTAGTATTAATTCAGCATGCTATCAGTCACTTACCAAGGATCTGTTGCGAGTAAGGGATCTCTCCGCCTCGGGCAAGGAAGGATCTCTTAATCTCAGGTGAGTGATCTCAGACCTTGAGAGGTGTCCCTGCTCAAGGGGAGAGTCACCTGGTGTGCAGTTCGGCTGCAGTTCAGGGAGAGCCCAAATTTGGCTCATCCTGATGGTGATATTTACAGAGTGAAGTAGTTGGCTGCTAGTCAGTAATATAGACAAGATAGCTCCTGGTATCTTGTTCTGTGCTTTGGTTATCTTGCATTTTTGGGTTTTGAAACCACCTTTCGAAATATCTTTCTGAGGCTTCTTCACTCCCTCGTACGTGAGCCAGGAGCTCTCCAGCTCGCAGGTTCACCACAGGGCGAGGCGTGTGTTGCTGCTTCCTTAGTCAGCCTGAGCCAAAGTAGAGGTCAAGTGCATCTGTCACACAGGTCAAGAGAAAAGTCACTGGAAAGGTGATATAAATATGAATGTGGTTCGCATGGATCCTCAAATGGAAGAAAGATTTCCCCCCTCCTCATTATTACCATGGTCTTGGAAACATGTCTGAAGAGTGTTTGCTGTGTTTGATGGTGCTGGACCAATGCATTTGGCAGCTAAATGCTCTTCCTTGTCCGCAGCATGGAGACAGGCTATGTACTGCCCCATTAGGAGCATATATTTGCGTAGCAGAAATTTAAGGGATGAGGGCAGGAGGGATTAGTGATGGCTGTTGTGACAGAGCGTAGCACAGGGTTGTCAGACCAGCAGGTGGAAGATGGAAACTTCTACTAGGACCTTTGTTTATGTCAGTTGTTTCCTTTTGCTAGCTTGGAATTTATAAAACAGCTTCTTGAAATGAGGATGATTTTTTTTCAAACATCATTATTTCCAATAAATTTAATGTGTTTACTTTTTTACAAAATAAGTAATAGGTATTCAAGTAGCTTTGAAGGAGGGCATGTGTTCACATTCAGCTGACCTGCTGTCTAAACCAGGGTAGTGAACTTGCTTTTCACGGTCATCTGCATAATGTTTCCTTCATAGTCTATTTTTGGAAGAGGTGGTGTGCTCATCATTCACAGGAAAGGTAACAGATTTAGCAGTGCTTCTTTCCACCTCCTACACACCATCTATCCATCTATGAGATGGGGTTTTTAAGACTTAGTTCTCTCTGCAGATTTTTCGCTGAGCTTCGTTTCAGATGTATGCTTTATTTCAGATGTATGCTTTACAACGCGGCTGGATGGACGGCTGTAAATGCCTGCTGTTGTCCAAACTGAGCACCAGGGGAGGCTGGGAGTAGTAGTGAAACCGGTTTTCAAAAGCAAAGCTTAGGCCTTGCTTTGGAATCTATATGGAGTGGTATAAATGCCTTGATTACAGTTAAGGGTAAGTTGAGGCTAATGGATTTGTTTGTTTATCTTTTCCTGGCTTCCTTGTTCCTTAGCTCAGTTTTATGCCTCTAGATTTTGTGTGGTATGTAATGGGAAGGGAAGCAATGAAGCAGAAGCCTTTGCTGGCCTCCTGAAGGAGAATCACCCTTGGCAATTCACCTTGGTATGCAGGCTACGAGAAGAGAACTTGGAGAACTATCAGTCGTACTGGAAATAAAATGGATGAGCGTAGCTGGTCAAGGTGTCATCTCCAAGTTAGTGTGTTCTACAAACTGTTAAGGACATTCTGTTACTTCAAGCTTTGTCTGTGCATCTTGGATTTAAAGTTGGCGTGAGAAAAAGATAACTGTTTTGACGAGAACAGATGGTGCTAAACCCAATCTAGCAGTGTCCATTGACAAAATGCTGTTGAAGGCTGCTGACACACCTTGTTTCTGCTGGTAAATCTTGTTAGCCTGGTAGTGAATTCTTTGTGCTAATTGTTACAAAACCAAGTACGTAACTGTTATTTCAGGTGGATTACAAGGTTAGTTGGCAGATAAAGTTTTCTCTTTAACTCTGTCACTGCTCCTCCCTGCAGGTCTGAAATTTGTGCTACCACTATATTCAACACTGTGATCAGTTCCACAGTGCTCTTTACCCTTTACAGGGAGAAATCAGAAAGAAAATTACCCTTACCTCAGGTGTGTGTAAAGTTTGCAGGCTGTAATGTTCATCCCATGTCAGGATCTGTTCCTGTTTTAGATATCTTAGGCAAATGTAGCCAAAAACTGACCATAGCTGTGGATGCTCTGTCAAAGGCTCACTTGACTTCAGGAGGAAGATGCGCAGAGGGCTAGGACCTGGTCAGAGTTGTCTGTGGAATTATAATGTTTCAAGTCTTTAGGTCTTTAAAAGCTGATTTGGTTGGTTGCTTTTTTTTTTTTTTTTTTGAGAGAGAGAGAGAAAGCAAGCTCTTCCTTTGTTTTGAAAGTACTTGGATCATTTAGGTGAACGTGAGCAAGTCTACTCAACAGTGTTTAGAGTGACTCCCTAGGCAGGACTTGGCATTCACGGTCACATGCTTCTTAGTACCTCTGCCATCCGTTATCCATTTTAGCCTGTGGTAAGGGGAGAGTTGCTACCAAATGATCCTTTGGGGAAAGAAGAGGCAGAAGGCAACTAGCTTTAAATCCAGAAGCATGCATTGCTGTTCTAGGACATGCAACAACAGATTTCTTTCTCACCTAGTATTGATATCTCCTCTGAAATGCTCTGACATTTTTCTCTGCATCGTCTAGTTAGCAAAAGTCTATTTTGTGGAGCAAAAGCAGATGATGGGGATGAGTTGGGTTCAGGAAGGATAGAAAGACTGGATAGAGGAGATATGATGGTCAGGGAATGGGTGGGGTGGGGGGGAAGAGTGGCTGTGCCTGAGAGAAGGCAGCTCTTTTATCCCCCTAACATTCAGGCACCCCAAGGCAACCTCTTAATCCTGTTTCCTTGTGGTATGGGATGCTGGCACAGAACTCCCCCACCAGAAATGTCTGCTTCTGATCCTGCGCTGCTGGGAATAGGGAAGATACGGGATGTGCAGTGGATTGTACCTTTCTCTTACATCCAGCTGCTCATTTTTTTGCCAGAAAATAGTGGCTCTGAAGACTAGCTGCCCTGGAACTTGAATATTTCAGCCTGATGTTTTGCCTTTTTGGTGAACATTGGTCATGAGCATTAATCCTATGGGAGGAAGAGATTACATTTCAGCTTCTTTTTTTATAACTGCTCTGCATCAGTCCTAATGCTGATCCCATTGATAATTGCCAGGAGACTTATTTGGAGCAAACTTGATCAGTGCTGACTGCTTTTGACTATCACATCCTAAGACTTAAAACTGGAGTTTTTGCATGTTCTAACTTTGTTTAGAAAAGCAAGACTTTTGGGTGGTTGTTTTTCAGGGACACGGATTCAGCTGAGATTTCAATTTATCTGAAATGACTTGTACAGTGTCCATCATGTCATGTTCTCTTCTACTACTTTCCTGCTCACCCTTCAATGCCTGAAGCGTACTTTAAGCTGTGTGCAAACTATCACATCAGCCCAAGTGTTGCTAGATTCCATGTTGCTGACGTGTCAATAGCTTACCTAATAAGTACCCATTTTACCCCAAGGAGAAAGAAAGTGTTGTCTTAGATTCAACTGAGTCAGATTCTGAGGATGTGGTATTTGAATGGGTTTGCATGCATGAAGGAAGGAGAAAAGTAATTTTCAAAGATCAATGAGTTTAAGAAAAATCTAAAGCTATGTGCTTCGTGTTTACTAATTATCCAAGTTTTTGAGAAGTCTGAATACCTTCTAAAACTTCCAGTGAGTTAAAATCTGTTCATACTGGGTCTTAGGTCAGTCTATCTTGCAAACACTGTTGTGTCCTTTGGAGGAGAACTATCCTTTTGGTCTGCATGGGGTGTGTAGTGTTTGACCAGCTATTTCATTAGTCTAGTGCAACAGCGTATTGTGCCGTTATCCTCCCTGCTCTGTTGTCATGATCTCTGTTGCCACCCTGAGGAAGTGTAGATGACCATCTTGTACTGGTTGACACTAATCTGCCCTTCACCAGGATGGCCAGTAGAGTGATTGCCCATCAGTGGGCATGACGCTGACACTCAGAGGAAATGCCAACAATTTCAACAAAGTGTAAAGAATTTCCTTCTAAATGTTGTCTCTCCTCTTACCAATTTTTACTGTTTCAGGAGTGTTTGTTGTGTGTATACCACAGTTGTAACCACTTCCTGCCCTTGACCTCCCCGGCAGACTGGTAGGAGGTTAGAACTGGGTTGATGCTTTCCTGCTTTGCTTACAAATCATCAACATACCAGCCAAACTAGGCTTTTTATTACCCTATTGTTCAGTTCAGATATTTCAATCTTTTGAAGGCTACCTTGCTTGCCCGGGTGTAAACAGGTACCTGATTTTTATCCAGAGTGGCTATGCAGGAGATACTGAAGACGTAGTTTGGCTAGAAACATCTTTATTAAAATACAGCAATGGTCCAAAAGAAGTAAGATCTCAGGTTGACTTTTGGGCTTTTCTTTACATTTAGATAAGCATATCTGGCATTCAGGGAGAAAAACACCTGTCATAGAATTTACTAAAAGTTCTTTAGAAGGAAGAAAACTTGAAATACTTTGTAATTTTTGTTTTGACATGAACTGTCCACTGCTTGCAAAAATCACTTCAACACAGTTGTTAAAATCATGATGTGTTACAGTATATCATCTGTTACATCCCTTATTGTAAGACTGTCATGTAATTTCAGATTATGATATCTGAGATGCATTGGATTGTTTTGTTTTTTTTTAAATCTCTTCTGGAGGGGAGGAAGGAATCTGGCTGGCTTATCCCCAGACATTGTGGCCTGTCTTTCACAATACCCGACTCTCTGTTGGTAACTGGCTCTCTTTGTTAGAAGAACACACTGCGCTCTGACAAAATGTCGTTCTGCACACGCTGCCGTTTGAGACTGATTTGAGAGGTGGGGGCAAAGAACTGCAGAAATCTCGTTTATCTTTGCATCAGAGTAGTTATCTTCCTCACAATGAGGAACTGCATGAAGTTTCCTCACTCGTTTCAGAGCAAGTAACTAAGAGAAGTTCAGAAGATCTGCTAGTAGGATCCAAGCTACGCAAGCTTAGGAGTGAAGAAGCCTGACCAAGAAGCTCCTCTTTTAGCTGATGAATTGAACTGTGGATCTCAAGAAGCACAGCCTGCTTCGGTCCAAAACCAAAGGGCAGGAGGCCAGAGTCCAACACTTGCATGCTCTGTGGACTAGCATTGGGAAGACTTGGAACACACATTTGCTAGTGGAGGTGTGTGTGAGAAAGAATCATTCACTGAAAAAACATGCTTATGCTTGAGTGCAGGCTTCTCATCAATCGTCTTTGTTCAGGGGTGCTAGAAAGGCTTAATGACTTTAATGCATTACTGTTAAAACTAGACATGCATCAAGGGTAAGAACTTTCCTGTTCTTCAGCCACTCAGTAGTGCTTTGGTCAGCAGGTAAACTGAACTGCAGTCACTGCGGCTGCTCAGGAAGTAAGGAGGAGTTTCACCATTTGACAGGTGATTGCAGGAAAAACAAGCAGGAGTGAACTGGCATATTGATAATACAAAATAATCTAAACTACGTACACAGTTACACATGTAACTGGTGAAGTGGAACTAGAGTACTTAGCAATGATAGTACACTGTTTTGTAGTTGTTCTGGTTAACAGTATGCTTTCTCAGTTACGTCTCTGAGTAGACTGGCTACAAGGAGTGCATTGAGTGCATTGTTTTGTTAAGCAAAATCAGTCCGTGGGATATTTCCATACAGAATTTTTACTGGTTTTCTTGGACTCTGTGTTCACAACAGTTGTGACTTATTTCTGCTTAGCTTTTACTGCTGGAGCAATGCATGCTGCAGTGTTCAAATTTTTGTTAATAATCTCATCCATCATCTGGTAAAGTTGTATATGAGAGAGAAATTATAGTAATTGGCCTTCACAAACAAAAATTCTCAAGATTTTTGCCACCAGGTATTGTTGAATAATGATTAGAAAGAAGTCTCTGGAGAGTGGAAATAAATGGGGTGTGTAATTTTTCTGGCTTTAAAATGTGACATGAAAATATTGTGTTCTTTGTTCTATGTATTGTTCTTGCACAGCATCTTGAGTGTCGTCTTCTCTGCTTTACTGTGGGAGTCAGCATTAGTCATCTGGGCAGGTGCTTCATTCCAGAGACATCAAACAATAGATGCATAACATCCAAATAGTACAGAGCAGCAAACAACATCATGTTCTTACCATGCAAGAACAGAGTTGGGGTCTGTTAAATTCGTCTCTTGATCCCATTTGATATGTGTCTTTGGCTGCGTGAAGAAAGGCTGTTTTGAGCCTGTCAACTGCCAATTCTGTCTCACACTATTGTTTCTTTAATCAACCTTGTATGTCTTGAAGATTGGCAAGATTTTAAATAAACTAGAATTTATTAGAGACAAGAGGGTAAGGCTGGTACAGTGGCAGCTGGACAAAGGTGGCAATTGAGTTTTCTTACTTCCTTTGACAGTAAGTTTTTATCTCACTTTTTTCTCAGCCACCTCAGCATAGACTGACACTCTTTGACAGTGAGTACAGCAAGCAAGGATGGGGCAAGGCAGGAAGGGATGATGTTGTCAGCCAAACCTACTCAACAGAAAAACTTGTGTTCCATTTACTTGATGTTTGCTTTCTATTCTGCTTTCTATTCAAGGTTGTTCTGGTCTTTGAGTACTTAATTATGCCGTATAAACAGGTTTGGTTTTCGAGACCATGTGGAGACTGAACATCTGAGAATCTGAGATAATTTGGTGTGTGGCCAGATTTCTTACTGAATACTCTATTCCACTTCTTGATCATCAGCACTGATATAATTGTGATACTAGTAGAAAGATTAAGAAGTACAAAAACCAGGATGGATGTTCTTGTCAGAGGGAAACTGTTTGGTTCTTCAGCTGTGAATATACAGAATAATGTTCAGTCAAGCATTGCACAGAAGTGCTTCACAGTTAAAAAAAAAAAAAAGCACAGGTGTGAGCTGTGCTATTGGATGAATCATCCAGACTGTCATGTTTGCTTTCCTGAAGTACTATTGTATCAGTATGCGTTTAGTCTATAGTATGTGCCATGGTCCGTGGTTACTTATACTGCCTTTGAATTTATTTTCCCATACAAAAGACCAGCATATTTCCTACCCCGTAGGCAGACTTTTTAACTCTGTAGTAAGTAGTAATAATTTAGAACTATCCTGTCTTTTGGGTTTTTTTTCTGCTTTCCCCTCCTCATTCCTCTTTTCCCAGCTCAAGCAGTTTAGGTCTTCACGGTCATATTCTTTGGAATACAATAAGCTATTAAAGTCTTCTTCATACTGCCAGAGAAGCAGGCAATTATTACAAGGTGATGGGAGTATTTAATCGGCCAACAGATAGAGTGATCACAAGGCTGGTGACCTTTGGGTTCTTGAGCAGTTATTTTTATGAGGACAGAATGGTAGAACACCCTATATTCCAGTCATTGTCCTTCATGTCCGTCACTGCGTGTCCATCATGGGAAGGAAAGGGATTCAGGTGGAAATGGAACAGAGGGAAGTTTTTGGCTCCTGTGGAGTTTGGATTCTTTGAAAATTCCTCAGTCTTATTACTGATAGTGATCAAGGATGGAGACACGTTTACAACAGGGACACACTTCAGAAGAATAGACCTGCAGCAATTAAAATATCAGTGAGATATGTGTGAAATTTTGCACCAAAGTTTGCACACTTTTAATTTCAGAGGAAGAATTTTGCCTTGCTTATTTTTGCCATACCTTATAGTGCATGCTAATTCTTTCATCCTTGTGATTTAAGTGTTATCTTAGTACTTGGGCTGCATTTGAAGTATTTCCTACCAGAACACATATGCAGTAGCATGAGATACAATAGCGGTACCATTCTATGCGTATTTTTCTTGACAATGTCTTTCTTCTGTGTCACATTATTTAGAAAGGATTGGCTCAAGTTCCACCTATAAATGTCTGTTTCTGTTTGAGAAAAGAGATGGGAAACTGAATTAAGTGTTCAGTGCCAGTTAGTATTTAAAGATACAGTTAAAAAGAAGATACTCAGACAGCCTGAACTAGCAATGCTGAGCTCATATGTGACTTTTTTTGTTCAGTCCAGACACGATAGATAGAGATGCTGCAGAAACAACTGGGTTTGCATGGTCCTGCTCCATTTTAGAAGATAGCAAGCACCATGAGTCCTAGTCAGTCTCTCAGCATTGATGGCACCATCTTCCAGAGTGAATCACTTTACCCCTCTTGCATAGCTGGGGAGGAGGATGCCTTGTGCCTTACTGGGTTGCATTGAGGGGGGGACACACCCAGGGCAGGGTTGGTCTGAAGCTGATGTGTTGATACTTCTCTTTCTGTACCTCTAATCCTGGACCAGACGCACCAAAACCACATTCCCCAGTCACAAGGGATTGTGTCCTGAGCACCCACAGTGCTTCCCTTAAACCCAGTATGAATGGAAGGAAAAGCTTGTAAGTAGAACACAACATGGTTTTTAGTAATTTTTGGCTGAAGAGTCCTGTGCTGTTGTCTGAAGTCACACTGTATCCTGAAGAGTGTGTTTTGGATGGATGGAGGAATACAGTTCTCCAGGCTTTGCAGGTGTACTGCTTTTTTGCTTTGAGAGTTTTTTGTATTGTATCCAAGAAAAAAACTCAACAGAAATAGAGCTCACTAGAATAGGATCCTCAAACATTTAAATGGACAAAAATCGTTAGTCCTTACACTTTGAAGAGCGTGCAGATTATTTCAAAGAATTTAAAAGCCAAATGTCACTTTTCATCTTCAGAACAGATGCTTCTAATCTATTGGAAATGCGAGGCAGGAAGCTTGGATTTCTCTTGCTGTTTGGGAGGCAGAAGAATATAAGCTGCATTAATTAGCCCAATTAGTAATGTTGATGTCAGAGGTGGGAACCTGAACTGGCAAATTGTCTGCCAAAGGTAGACATGTATGTAAGCATAGATTCACTGCCTCAGTATCAATTTAGGCACCAACAGGTAGTGTTTAGGTGGCTCAGTGGAACATTCCCTGGGGCTTTACCAGGAATTATTTACACTGGTTAAAATTCACCAGCACTCCTAAAGCATTTTAGAAAGCGTGCTGTCAACAGTTTCTGAATAGTGCAAGAAATCTTGATGCCATCTGTCTAGTCAGGCACAGCCCAACCCTGATGAATCGCTTGTCCTCTTAAACTAATTAAAATTTTATTTGGGTGATGACTGTCTTCACTTTTTAAAGATTAAGTTTCTTACAGTAACAGGAAAACAAAGCTTGGTAGCAATCTCTTTGAACAACATTTCTATTTAAAAGCTTCTAATACAAAGGCAAGGCAGAGTCTCACCAACCAGTGTGAAATTCAAATGTGATATTGAATTGAGTTTTTCAGACTCAGAGCTGCATTTTTGGTATTGCTGCTTCAGAGTATTCAGTGTTGAGCCAGATTTGCAAGTAGATTTAAATTGTTCATTGTGCTTCTTGAAATTATAACCATCACTGAAATGTGTGAAGTTTCTTGTGGTGTTGCTATTTTTGTGGATTTTTGGAAGGAAAAAAAAAAGGGTTTGGGCCTTCTACACTCTCTGCTGAGTTAAAAGGAAATGTTTGTTAATTTCTGTTTGAGTCAAACTAAACTCAAATGGCTAGGACTTCAGTTAACATGTGTTGGCATAGCCTTATTTGATTCTCAGGTCCAAAATGTCTAAAAATTATTGTATAAGAATATCAGCTGTAGTTTGTCTGGAAACTATTCTGTGTAGCTGCTGTTGGTAATTTTTTTTTTTTCCTGGGATGAACCAGGCCAGAATGAAGATATATTAAATTTGAGATGTGATAGCGGGCTGAGGAATTCCTTTGTCTAGAATGATGTTTTATAACATGAGACATGTTTCATACTCAGCAGGCTACACCACGCTGTTGCTATAGAAGAGCAAATGATTTAACTCCTAATTATAAACACCCAAGTAATTCCTGGGAATGACAGCTGTGAGCATTCACTGTTGAGGGCAGAAATAATTTTCCTCCTCATGGGTAAAAAGGGGAGAATTTTGAAACAAAAACAAAAAAAGAGGGATGGGCATCCTGTAACTTCTCTGCCCTCAGCAAAGGTATTTTCCTTACTTGATGGTGATGCTGTTGGTGATTTCTGTTGCCATTAGCTTGAGTAGACATTGATCTTACTGTAAAAAAAAAAATTAGAAAAGCACTTAAGGACATTTATCTACAGGATTATTCACTCTCTAGTGAATGAATAGTATGAATATTTACAGGGATATTCACCCTGAAGGAGATTTGGTAAGTATCAGGAAAAATAACAGCCAAAGCAGTCCCTACCTTCCCGAGAACTTCCTCCAACATATTGGAATCAATCATATGGTGGAGATAATTGTAAAAGCTGTTAATCATCATATCTCTTTTCATGTCCACAGAGGACAGAAATGGCTTTTGGCACATTCTGTGTCCTTGTACTTTCCCTTCCACATGTGTAAGGTATTTTGAACACATTGCTTTGTATAAGGGAGCCATCCCTGGCCACTTTTTTTTTCCTTCCTGGTGCCTACTGACGAAGAGAAAACTTTTCCATCTTTAAGGAGTCACATTGAGTTCCTAGGGGCTTGAGTAGTTGCAACAACAACTATCCATCCTCCCCCACCTTGGAAATTAGATTAGATGTTTGAAGAGCTGGAAGCATTGGTGTGGCATGGGAATCTCATCTCAAAGATAGAAAAAAGGTGTGGCATGGTCTCACCCCATAATATTCTCCCCTTACCAGCAGGGACTTGTAATTGAGGGACTTCCTAACTCAGAGGTGCCAGTAGGCTCTATGAAAGGTGCTGTGTTTCTCTGTGATACCCCTCGACTTGGCCAACAGTGATTTAAATGCATGTAACCTCCTGTAGCCAGTGTCCTACCGTAAGGAGTTTCACAGCTTAACTGCACAGTCTGTGTAAAAATACTTTTGTCTGTCGTGGCACTGGTGATTTTATTTGATGTCCTTTAGTTTTCCTCTGTGAAGACAGCTGACCTATCACTCCCTATCATCTCTGCGGTGTTTAGCAGGTAAAGGTCAAGTTGATGATCAAAAAAATATCAAATCTGAGCTCCTTCAGTTGCTCTTCATCCTGATATTTTTTGGTGTTAACTGGGTTTCTGTTTTTATTTGCACTTCCTGAAAAATACTCACATTGTAAAAATGTAGGATTTCCCCTTCTCTCCTATTTTATTATGTAACTTTCAGTAGAGCTGTGTTCTTGTCATAGACTGAATAATCATAAGAAACTAGGGGATAAAAAGGTAATCCATCCTTCTTGGCCCTAGTAGACATCCTTTTCCTATAGTACATTTTCCCATGCTTATTTCTAAACTTTGTTATGCAGAAAAGAAATTTCAGCTGTTGTGTCCACAAATGATATGTGAACAGATTTCAATTTCCATGAATTTGCCTATTATTCAAAATTATTTGGCTGTTCCAGCCTATTGATTGCTCTTTGTTATTTGCAATTTGTTATTTGTGCTCTGCATTTCGTCACTGATTGCGTGTAATGTTCCTGCTCTTGGATAGAAAATACTCCAAGCTCACAAAGCCTTTCTGAAGGGACTGTGCAAATACTCTGGCAAATACATTATCGCATGCATATTTGCAGTGGCTTTTCATATGTATGATAATACAATGTAAATAAAAGAAATGGTGAATGCAATTGAAATGGTTATAAGAATTGTGTTTGTACGAGTGTTCTGGAATATTTTGTGATGGATTAGTGTTACTACACCTTCTCCTGGATACTTTTTAAAATGGGCATTGTAAAAGCACTGTCTTCAAATTTCTCTCCTATACACCATTGAGATAGAAATCCATATTGGCTATTTCTGCATGATAACCCTTAATTTATTTTATACTTTATCTGAGAAAAAAAAAATCTATAAGCAAAAGTATCATTTAGTCAAAGACAAATTGCATGCAACTGCTTCTGTCTCAGGAATGTTCTGGTCCAATAATTTGGACAGCTGCTTAACTAAAAAAAATTTAAGACTAAGGAGTGTCACTCTGTGGAGTGCATCATCCCAGCTGATGTTGGAAATTTGCTGGGAAAGGGAATCTGCCATTGTGGGTATGTATGGGCATTAGCTGGGTGCTTCTCTTGTAACAAGTCTTACTGAGATAGTTAATTGTGCTGACTTTTAAACAGCTGTCATTAGGTTTCAGACATAACAGCCAGAAGTGAAGGGGAGAGGTGGCACCTCTGTGCTGTCATTTGGGTCTTTCTGCGGTTTTGGGCACCACATGTATGTAACAGTTCCACTTGGCTTGTGTTTTCAAGGTTTCCTGCTAGAAATAGTATTTTTTTTTAAGTGGAACTTTAGACTCGTGAACAATTACAGTTGTGGCTTCTGGGATAAATTCTACAGTTTTTGTGCCTGAGATTCAGTTTCTAGATTTTTGTAGTTTTGTTCTGTTGCCAGTATTCAGAGTTCCTTCCACTCATTACCACTTCTAAACTTGTGACTAGTATACTGTCTTTTCTGTCACAGATAGTTAGGGAAGATGTTTAAAAAAATCCCAACCCTTTAGTAACTGATGAGGCACCTTCCTTCAAACTGAAACACTGTCATTTATCAGTATTCTTTCTTTTCTGCCTTTCAATTTTAATTCACAAGGCCTTGTTTTTACTCAAATCAATTGGAATTAATTTTTTAATTAAGATTTCGAGGTACAACACCAGCTTCATTTTAACGAGCATATTAATTCCACTGTGCCCCCTTAATCCACTAATTTTGCAATTCTGTGCAAAAGAAGCTATCTCGTCAGATAAGAGATGCTCTCATGTTTCATTGCTCGTGATTCTATTTCCCTCCAGGCCCAGGATTTTCAGCTGTGCATAGTGCTGGCCTACTTCTCTGACCAGTGCAGTCGGTGGGAGATTGGCTGATCTCTTCCCTGAGCGCAGCTTTAGGGCCTGTGTGGTGTGGTTCACAAATCCCCACCCTAGATGTCTAACTTCTTGTTCATCAAGTGCCAGCGTACCGTGCGACTCTCTGTGGTTGTCAGTTGATTTTCATTGATGCATATTTTAGACCACCTGAAGATATGCTTAAATATTTGATAGAAAATGTGGTGGGAGGGTAACTAGACTTTCAATAACCATGGTATTTCACTTCTGGGTAGTTTTTTTATCTTTTGGTTTAGTGGTGTTTTTTTTCTTTTAGTTTGTTCATGTAGGCTTGTCCTGGTTATTTTATTCCCTCCTCTGAAGTGACTGGAGAGAAGGTTTCCTTCAAATGGGGTGTTCTTACCCTGTCCCTAAGGCTATGAACGTGGAGAAGTGGTGTTCACTTGAGAAAGTGGAATAGCATACCCATTTTAGCTTTTTAGTGATGCAATTCTCTCCCATCAACCTCTGCTCTCTGTGCAATAGGAGCCCATCCTTGGCAGCACGGAAGGCAATCCAGTGAAGCTTGGTTTGCAGGTAACTCTACAATTTTGACTATTCCCAGGTAAAGGAAACTTAAATTGCTGGTTCTCCTGTTTGTGTTTTTAAAGAGCAACAACTAATTACTTTGTTTCTTTCTCAGCAGCAATAAAATAAGTGATGTCATTTTAGCATTAAAAATTAGGACACTGTCCAAGGCAATCGTTGAGTGACCCATAATTAGGATTCTAACTTCAGGGTGTCTAATTTGAGATTAATTAAAGTGCCCTAAAATAGGTATTTCTAAAGTGCCTCCAACTGGGCTCCTCAGTGTTACTAATTCTGAACCACACTTGAACACAGATTTGGCCAAAAAGTCCAACAACCAAAATTCCTCAAGCTGGTGATTAAAACCCCGCACTCCACCCAAATGCGTGCCATAAATAAGGGACATACTCCTACCCTGACAAAATTAGTTGAGGAGAAAAAAGGCTCATGGTAAAACTCGTAAATGTCATCTTTGTTAGCATGGTGTGTGTAGGAGCCTTTTCTAAAAAGGAGGATTCAGTACGATATGAATAGATGAGTACAGTATGTTAAGACTTGTGAAAAACATAGTAAATCTCTGGGTCTTGCATTATGCAGTATGTTGTTGGGAACACTATTTCTCACTGTTTAATTTGTAAGACGTACTGTTCCACCAACTGCAATGCAGGCCTGAAATTATTGCTCCTTTGGGGAAAAGGAAACAAAATAGCGTCATTGGTTTCACTTGTTTGAGCCTCTGAGAAAGATATGATTCTGTTGTGTTCAAAACAAATGCAGTACAGAGTTGTCGGAGAGTCTGAGGATTCCAAGTGTGTAACAACACAAGTACGGATTAGGGCAGGTCAGACAGAAACTTTATAAACTGTGCACGTGGTAAGAGAACATTGGGATGGCATCTCCCCTTCTGCACTCCATCCTCTCCCAAGTGATTGCAGAGACCCAACGCGTAGACTCTTTCAGAAAAAAAGAGGTGAAGGAAAACAATCATTCCCACGTTAAAAAAGCCACGTATCCATCCCTGGGAGGGATGGACTCAAGTAGCATGCTAACTGCCCCAGTTCAAAGGAGGAATGAAATGGTAAGTAACGTGACAATATAGGGAGATGCTTCTTGTTGAAGCCCATCGGAGTGGCACACCTGGTATTACCCTAGCTCAGAACTAGGAAGCTGGAAACGATCACTGACTGTTAGCTTTTAGTCAAAAGGAATGTTCTTTTAGTTAGGATAAGCTTCATAGCCAAACCTCTCAAATACTAATAATTTTACCACCACACGGTGACTGAGAGAAACCAGAGATAATTTAAAAATATAAGAGTTTTCTAAAGGCTGTAGCTATAATCACTAAAACAAAATGAATGACCTCTATCTGGAAGTTCAGGAGATGTGTTGTTCACTATGTTGGCTTAATAATTTTTCTGTACCTTTGATGAGAGTTCAGCACCTTTTATGTTTCAATTAACTTGTTCCCCATTAAAATACATTTTTGATACATAATTCTGCAAGGAAGTGCTCTTATTATGGTTCTCGGTGATTTCTTTGAACAACATCAGAAACATTCAGGATTCTGACTAAAAAAGGCTCAAACTGAGAGCTAGAATGGGGATAGCAGGGAAATGAAAATTGGCTACAGCGCACGTCAGATCAATGTTCAGAGTGAGTTACGACTCCTGCTGGAAGCTGATGGAGAAATCACTGCACCACTAAAATCTGGGATTGCATGTTCCACCAGCATAATCCTGCTGTGAACAACCTGAATTTGGCATTCAAGGTGAAGCCTTGCCCTAGGGCTTTGCTTTGGTGGCATGCCTACCAAATCTCCCGAGGAGGAGCTCGCAAATGGCAGGTGATATGCTTAGCTACACTTTGAGGACTCAGCTTCAGATTTTCCTGCAGAAAAAGAAGATAAACCCACTTAGTCATTTAAGCAGAGGAGAATCCAGTACACTCTGCCCATTACTATTTTTTAAGGGCAATGAACAGAGGTTCGAGGAATTACTGAAAGAATGACAGATAGTGTATTTGCTGCAATGAGAGGCTGGAGAGAAGTAATTGGCGGGCTATGTTTCTGTGTTTGAAAGATCAGCAAGGGGGCTGAATGAGTATCAGAGTTTGTAACCTACACTAAATAATGAGGGGATGCAGCCGAAACAGCTATACACAACCTGTGGCTAAGGTAATGATGGGAGTAGCATACACTGGGGAAGCAATCTGCGCTATTCCAAAAGACAGCATGTGAACATAAATAAAAAACATTAGTTCAACAGGCAAAAAGATAAAAGCAGTGACAGCATATCAAGTGATCAGCAAAGACCCAGCAACATATCCAATGTGGGGAATGTGGCTGAAAAACAGTTTAAGGCTATCTTTTTACCAGCAACAGTTGATCTTTTGGCCAAAAAAAGGAAAAAGGAATATTCATCCTGAACAGCGTAACTTGGCTGATAAACAACCTTTCATATAGGTCCCACTGAAAACATGTTTAAATGAGGAAATATTTTTTCTCTGTGTAAGATTCATGTCCCTTTTCCCTGCTGAGGACTGGGAATGGTCTGTGTACATTAAGCACACACAGGCGGGTTTGCTTCGTAGAAGACAAAGGAGTTGAAATGACAGTTATTCATAGAATGAAACTGGGAAAGTCGGAACATGTGAAGGAACATTGTCAAGGCATCTTGACGTCTTTAGCTGAATTGAGGGGTAGTTATGAAGCTGGTAGATTTTGGGGATGTAATCATTAACAGTTAGATGTTTTGCCCTTGGAAGCAAGCAGTCAGAGAACTGAACAATAATGCATGGTAATCTGCCTGACGGCAGATGAGCAAGTAGTCAAGGTTTGGAAAGTGACATTTGCAGCAGGCAACCCTGCAGTGAAGTCTGCGCATCCTCCCAGGATGTCAAGAGAAAATCAGAAATTGATATATTTTATTATACTGTAAATAAAATGAGTAATTTCTGTGAATTGGTCTCATGGAAAATGGGATAGTGACGTTCAGTTAAGGATTAGTGTAGGAAGCAGGAAAGAAAATTCAAGGTTGGATGGATCAAGTGAAGCTTTTTCCAGCTTCTTCCAATACCAGTTGTAAATGAAATGGCTGAAACCGAACACTAGCTGTTTCTGTAGTGAAAAGGATCACTGAAACAACTTCCACAAAAGTAAGATACCTTAAGTGAAGGTTGCTAGGCAAAACTAATTTTTAACTCTTCAGCTTAAAATGCCTGGAATGCATTTTGAGCTGCCTTGAAATTTGGATCAGTGGACAGAGGCCGCTGCAGAAGTAGGAGAAATGGTTCTGCTCTATGATAAACTTCCTGTGGCTTTGCTTTGTATCATTGAAGATCTTATAAGCCCTGTTTCCCTAACTGTAGAGCTTATAGTAAGTTTCTGCCTTGTCTATGTAAAATGTAAGAACTCAGCATCCTGTTGTAAGCACAGTGTGCAAAGCATTCAGAAGATGAAAATTCATGGATATGGTTGATAGTGGTGTAGAGACGGTGTTGGATCTCACTTTAGCTCCACGGCAGACCTTGAGCACCACTCTTCTCAAAAGTCATTCCTGTTCAAGACAGGTTAACATGGGATATTTTGTGCTGTGTGATCTATAAGCCTTTATAGGGGGATTAGGACAGGCTGGATTGATGGGCTGAGGCCAATGGTATGAGGTTCAACAAGGCCAAGTGCCGGGTCCTGCACTTGGGCCACAACAGCCCCATGCAGTGCTACACGCTTGGGCAAGAGTGGCTGGAAAGCTGCCTGGTGGAAAAGGACCTGGGGGTGTTGGTCGACAGCTGGCTGCATATGAGCCAGCAGTGTGCCCAGGTGGCCAAGAAGGCCAGTAGCATCCTGACTTGTATCACAAACAGTGTGTCCATCAGGACTAGGGAAGTGATTCTCCTGCTGTACTTGGCACTGGTGAGGCCTCATCCCAAACACTGTGTTCATTTTTGGGCACCTCACTACAAGAAAGACATTGAGGTGCTGGAGCATGTCCAGAGAAGGGCAACGAAGCTGGTGAGGGGTCTGGGGGACAAGTCTTATGTGGAGCGACTGAGGGAACTGGGGCTGTTTAGCCTGGAGAAGAGGAGGCTGAGGGGAGACCTTATGGCTGCCTACAACTGCCTGAGAGGAGGTTGTAGCGAGGTGGGGGTCAGTCTCTTCTCCCAAGTAACAGGCGACAGAACAAGAGGAGATGGCCTCAAGTTGCGCCAGGGGAGGTTTAGATTGGATATATAATTTCTTCACCGAAAGGGTTATCGAACACTGTAACAGGCTGCCCAGGGAAGTGGTTGAATCACCATCCCTGGAGGTATTTAAGATGTGTAGATGTGGTGCTTAGGGACATTGTTTAGTGGTGGACTTGACAGTGTTAGGTTAACGGTTGGACTCGATGATCTTAAGAGTCTTTTCCAACCTAAATGATTCTATGGTTCTATTTGCCAGTAGGTGATTAAGTGGAGTCCCCACAATAACTGGGGCTCATAAATAACATAGCTGTTATCATAATGGTAACATTAAAAAAAAAAAATAGAATTGAAGCATTACATGCAATTGATGGGAAGAGGGTTTGTGTCTGAAGCTGTCTTATTAGCTTTTGTTTTTTTTCTCTGTTTCCTTGTTGGTTTTGAGTAGTTGAGAGATCTGTTTCGTCACTTAGTTCATGTATTTCCCATCAGACACTCTAGAGGAACAGAGCAATCATAGGCAAGGACTGAATAGTTTCACCAAAGCTACCATGAGACATTTCCTCTCATTACACCATGGAAGTTGGATTAGTAATGATAGCTTTTGCCAGTTCATTCCTTTTTTGTATTGATTTTACACAGTAAGACCTTAAGAGAGTGTTTTCCTTGCTGTCTGCACATTTTGTTTACGTGTCCTGTTTTTTGTTTTATACAAAATTCTTAGATTCCAAATAACATAAATAGAGTTATTTTCCATATTTAAATAAACAATTTATTGTTTTAAAGAAGGAAAAGAAAAATGAATCCACACTACTAATTTGAACAATGCTGTAGAAGTGTGAATGCCAGTATAAATTTCTTCTAAAACGATTTTTTTTTTTTAGGTTGATAGGTTAGCAGAAAAGAATAATACTCTTCCCCTTCGTACAGGTGTTGCTGGGAAATATCTGTGTAGGATCCTTAATTATTCCCACTTTGCAGGCCAGAACAACAGGACACCTGGCTTGACTTTGGCCTCAGGAAGAGTTACTACAAAGAGACAGGAGCATAGTTTTTTGCCTGTGGCAGTGAGTCATTCTCTCTTTTTTTCTTGCAGTTCTTCTGTAGCTATTTGCTAGTGGTTTGTGGGCTCTGTTTACATGGTTACTCTTAAAAACCACTTCCTCTGCTCCTCCTCACTGTCCACCCACCTCTCCTCTCCCTCCTAGAATCAAGGATGAGATTTCCTCACAGTTCACCACAGGGAAATTGAAGGCTTGGGGATGCGGAGAAAGATGCTGTCACTGGCTCTGTCTGCAGTTGCAGTAGGATTGCTTCCTGAAATGATGATGCTTTCCAATATCACTGCTGTTCCCTAACTACTTTCATGTACACTTTTTGTGTCCTTGCAAGGTAGTATTGGTAATGCTAGAGGGGTCCTCGTAGTGCAGATAAGATGTGATAAGGCTGACAGCCTCATATTTTGATTTTTATTATCATTTCTAAGCATCCAAGACTATAAGCCTAAGAGAAAAATGACAGTTCTAGTCCTGAAAAATTTGCAACCACAAAGTCAATCCAAAACTGACTGAGCTTTTGGAAACGATGTCACTGATTTTGGATATGGACCTTCTGCTTTAATGCCAAGCACATTAGCCTTATGTAGTTTTGATCAGGTAAAACATAAACTTGAAAAAGTGCCAATATAATAGATTCTTCTTTTCTACTTAGAAAGCTATTGCAGTGTGGGAGCTCACTAATTAGTTCAAAGATGCCTTTTGAACATGTGTTGGTGACTACTGTTAATAGCAGCTACTGAATGCTGCCCAGGTGGTCATTTGATCTGATTTGTAGTACCTTAAAAAGATGGACTCCTGCATGTGTCAGACGTATGTCTGCTCAACCCCTAATATCTCTACTGGCAGTAGCAGCCTGAGATCAACCAAGCAGATCATCTCGTGGTCTCCCCTCTTTCTTCTCTTTCTTAAAATTAATGGCTAAAAAGTAAACATAATTTAAATGACTGATTTAGATGATCTGCAGTGACATATATAAGTAAAAGTCTGGCCTGATTTTCAGAGAAGACTAACTAAATAGGGTATTCTTCAAGAAATAGGTTTCTGAAAGCTGTCTTGTTTTGAATATCCAACCACCCTCTGATAATTCATCCCAAAGAATTCCTTACAGGCCAGTTATAAATTATTGTCATCTCTAGCAGAGTTACTTGTAGTGGATGAACTATAATGATATATTGTCTAAGGTTTAGGCAATTCTGGTTTACTGTACACTTAAATTATATTGTGAAACATAATATACCTGATAACATCTCAGATTAAAAGTATGTAAATCAAGGATTTTCCATTTCCAGTATATTTTACACATTTTGTCTATGTTTTCTTAATCTAGTGTAATATAATTAGAAACTTCTGGGTTTGGTGCTGTAAGTTTTATTTGACAAATCACATAAATTTTTAATATTCATTTCAATACTGGGTTTCGATGAATTTCTTTATTTCCTGCTGTGAAGAACCATGGGTTGGTCCTCATGGCATCCAGGAAACCTCTGTGCACAAAACTGCATAATACAAACAGCAACAAAAAAAAAAGTTGATGCTCAGAAAATAGGCTAAAGCTTGCAATTGTGCAGCAGGAAAGCACAAAATTCATTAAGTAGTTAATGATCTCAGTAGTTCTAAGTGTGGGGGAGGAATGGCTTTGTTTTATTGAGGTTGGAGTCTTGGCAGGGAAGGAGAGAGGGAGGTGACTTTATAAGAAACATTCAAACGTTCTAATATCCTGGGTTTCTCCTGGCTCAGTTGGGGGAAAAAATACCTGTAATAGTTGTAAGAAAATTACTAAGTGCACTATTTCATATTGGAAAATACAGAAACCGAAAGATAATGCAACTCTGAAAATTGCCTTCTGCAAATCACACTGCAAGAAGCACCAGGACTTGGTTCCTGTAAAGGACCACGTGTGCGCTTGGGTTGGCTCTTCTGCGTGGGTACGTGAACTTAAGCATGTGTATGCAAAATCCTGAGCAGGATCAGGACATCGGGGTGCTGTAGTTAAAATAAGTTGAGCTGATGGGTGTTGTTAGTCAAAGCTTTCTCATGGAAACCTCAGTGCTTGGACTGAGTGAGTGTCATGGGAATCAGGGTTCCGTCGTGTTCCTTCAAGCCTGCTTGCACCAGCTATCTAGGCTTGTGCATATTTCTTCCTTAACACACGTGGCATCAAAACCTGAGGGCAAGTACTCTGTTTTCTGGCTGTGATAGATGCTGTTGGTGATACAAGCCTGACATGAGTCAGACATTAGTCATGGAGCATTCTGCACTTCCAAAGATGCAGGCTGTAGCTTCACGTGCAGAGAACGGAGTGGTTTTTACGTAGCACAGCCCCTACTTCCCATTTCAAACAGATGAGCAGGATAACAGGGTTAAAGACTTTGGTTCTTGTTAAAGGCTGNTCCCAGGCACTGGCTACACCTAAAGTGACCCAAATCACTCAGGTTCTGGCTCAGCTGTGCTGAATCTGATGAAGAGCACCTGTGAGCAGCACTGCTTGGGCTGCCCTTCTCCACCTGCCAGCTGAGGGTGCGCTGGTGCCCCTCCACTGCGTGCCGCGCTTGTTGTGAGCTGCACCTTGCTGTCAGCGGCAGTGGCATACTTTCTGCATAAGAATAGCCAGAAACCTTCTTCACTTTACATTAAAATAAAAACTGTGTGAAGCAGCTGAGTAGCATGTAATCCTCATAGTGTAAAGTTGGCAGGAGAGGCAGAGCTTTTGTTCCTTCCTCCTGGACACTGAGGTGGGCTGTGCTTGGATGAGGGAGGAATGAGACTCGTGATCTATGTGCGGTTCAGTGTTTGAACATTGCCTGACATCCAAAGGCGGCCAGTTCAATTGATTTCTCCGTCAAGAGCTATGCCAATGTAAAAATGAGGCTTGCAACAGTATTTTTCAAATATTCTGCAGTCATAGTTAAAAACAGATTTTTGAGAGACTCAATACACTACCCTGGATCTTCAGTCTGCTTATCCCTTTGGCACCCTTGTGGAAGCTGAGCTACTTTGAAAAATAGTCCCTGGAGTATACTTAATATCATAATAAATTTACCAGTCCGAATCTGTCTAAATAGTTTTAACTTGCTTTTCTGAGCTTCTGGTTTACACTGGTTTTCGCAGGCATCAGGTGGATTGGAAATTTTTTTATTTATTTTAAATAAAATACAATTGTGTAATTTTGATTATGGGAGCTGGGACCATAAGAAAAACACGGGGTATCATGAGGAGGGTGACTAATGTTGGCAACACTGGCAATGCTGATAGACGTTAGAAGATAAAGGAGAGCAGATGGCGTTTTATGATTTTTTTGAGTGCTTTGCTTATCTTGGTATCTCTAATGTAGCCCTTTGAAGAACATTACCTGAATTTTAACCTTTTCCTTCTCTCACAAAAAAAAAGTGATAATCATAATTTTTCCAGAGCAGAGACTGTGTTATTATCACATCTGGTAATGTCACAGTACAGTACCTAAAGTGTCTCCGTATGCGTGCAAAGATTTGTTTGCACTTGGAAGGCACTGCTTTGTATCAGCAGTGACCATTTAATTTTCAACTTTTCCCTCCAAAAATTCCCAAAGAAAACTAAAATTGTAAGTACAATTGGCATGCTCTTGACTCAAAACCATGGCAAGCTTCTGGGATTATTTGGCTTTGTAGTGGTGCAAAGCTCATCACTCCACACTTCAAATGAACCTCAGGAAGCAGTCTGGGAAACAGAGAGGTGGTCCAGGGGGAGGGACTGGGACCCAGATCCTGCTGCAAGTTGTAAAGAGCAAGCATTAAAGGGCAGTTTTCGCCTGTGAACTTTACAAACTTCAAAATAGGTTCTTTCTCAGCAGACACGTGGCGCTGGGAGAAAACAAGTAACTACACAGTCTAATGATCGATGGTAAAGGAAATAAATGTTGCTGAAGTGCTGGCAGATCTATGTTATCCCCAGCCTGGCAAATGCAGAGTTAAATCTGTCACTGAACGTATGGAAAGCTTGAATGGATTCTGTGTGTACCCTGAGAGGTTATGGTAGATGTCTGAGGAAAGGCTGTATTTAGAAGACAGAGAGATACTGGTATAGCTCTCTGATGAACTTCATCTCAAATGTCAACACAGCTTTTATAGTTTAAAAAAAACCCAAGTTTTAGTTTAAGGAAGTTTTTCAGAGTACACCCTACCAGTGAAAGCACTGCATTATGAGAGTTGGTGCTGGTATAGACATATCAGTAAAGACAGACTGGTTTCATGATCCCAGTATGTGCAACTAATCCAGGAAAACTTTCTACTGGAAACTCAGGCTGGGATTTCTGCAGGATGAGTTCACTCAGTATTATGGCAAGCTCAGCAGCTAGAGTAATTACTTTGTTTGACTCCTGTGCAGAAAGACAACTTTAAATTTGCAATTGGTTAAATATGGGCTATTGAGCAGCATCCAAATGCCATGACTGAAGCGAAGAAATGTATTGTGGAAGCTCCTTTAGTATTTTAATAAGTACTTTTACCATGCTGGGACACTTAAACGCCTACTGGATAGTTTACTGAGATTGCAGGTCTCAGGGTCAGTTAAAATGTAGAACCAAAGTGGTGGAGCAGCAGCAGCAGCGATGTTCCCTGAGCTAGAGCATTGAGTGATATTGCAGGTCTGGTCAGTACTGCATTTTGATAGTCTTCAACTACCAGGCCGGCATGCTAGAGGAGCTGTGCTGACAGCAGCGACCACAAGGCTTGGAGCATGGGAAGTGCTCCTCTGGGGATGTGGAGGAGAGAAGCTTCATCACTTCCAAAGGTCTGGCCCCTTGGGCCAGGACATCTTCTCATGTAATGGCAGGGGACTGTTCAGTGCAACAGGTCAGTGCTGGCTGGCGTTGGATGACTGCTTGCACACAGGGTGAAAAGCACAGGGAGATGGGGACAGCGAGGTCCTCACTGAGCGGCCATCTGCCAGAGAAGCTGTGACTTTGAGGGGCAGGCAACACATGGCTGCTGGATTTGTAGCTGGTGATCCTAAAGTGTAAAAAAAAAAAAAAAATCAAAAACAGAAGGGGAAACAAAACGTATTTCAGGCAGAAAAGCAAAGCCGCTCAAGACATGAGCTCAGCTGGGCTGGGACTTCTGTCAGCTGTGGGCTGCTCCTTGCTGTGATGAGCTCAGGTCTCAGGCTGTTGTCTCACAGCAACATGTATCACTCATATGTAGCATGTGTAAAAGTAGGTTGTTTTCTGTACTCAGACACATCCCTGCCAGCAAGGTATTTATTTAGGCAGGCAAGAGGAGGAATGAACACTTCCTTTAGGCTAGCTGCAGGCACTTGTCCTGGGGAAGCAAACTGAGCGGTGTTTCCAAGACAGAAGTGCTATGGAATTACCCATTTAGCTTGGTACATCCAGTCTTAATGGTGTTATAGGCTTTTGTGGATTCGGTCTGGCAGCCACAGTCAGGGAAGAAGCTTTCTTCTTCCTTTGTGGAGAGCGCCATACATTAAGATCTGTGCCTTTGGCTTGGCTGAAGCAGACCACTTGAGCTGAAGTTAACCAACTCTGTGGCAATCAGTGCCCCAAAAGATACAAAAAAGCTTTTTTAGTTGATGTCTGGGTTACTTTGATTTTTTTTTTTTTTTTTTTTTTTATATATATATTCAGAAGGTAATTTATTTCCATTTTTCTTGCCTGTCACACCACAGGGGAATATTCCTGAAATTAAACATTTCTAGTTGCTCACTGCAGAGTGACAACTGAGTTACCAAATCAGTTGGTGCTGTAAAGCTTTCAGATAAAGCTGCAAACGTTCTGCCTTGACTGTATGAAGGAAGCAAAATGAGTGAGTATTGATGGAAGTCAGAAATACCTGAGAAAATCTTTGTGGTTCAAGAAAATTTTTCTGCAAGGTTTCAGACCAGATGCTCAATGACACCTATTTTTTTCCTGGCCCATTGTTATCAAATCTGCATCCCTCCCAGAGAGATGTGTATTGCTGTAGTATTTTCTTTTCCTCTGCATTTATGTTCTGAAACTTCTCAGACAAGCATCAGCACTTTAAAAGCTCAGGTTTATAATCTGGAGGTCAAAATTGCTTACCAGATTTAAAAAAAAAACAATAAAATACAACTGTTCAAAAATGTCTCAATGAAAAGCAGTTATGATGGATGTGATATAAGATGATAAAAATAAGGAATTGTTACTAGGCCGCACAAGCCCAAAACCTAATATCCAAATAACTGTTCCAGCCGTGGTTACTGAGAAGAGAGAGACTAGATTTCCACATGATGATTATTTGTCACAGAGTAAAGCCCAGGAAGTGATCAACAGCTGCAGTATGAGCCTTCACAGATGGACAAAATGAGCGTGTTTCCTCTCCTAGGATCACTCTCATCATTAGACTTCTATTGGTTGAAGTTACTTTTCCTTCAGCATTGTAGAGGTTCATCAGCTTTATAATATTAAGAAAATATTTGCCTTTTTTTGTCATGGACCTCTGTCTGTGTATTCATTAATGTGAACTTTGGTTTGTATGTTAATAGAGTTCCTGAGTTTTTGCATCATTTTCCATTGGCAAGTTCACTGTATAAACTAATGAATTTGATTTTGCTTTGTGTACAACCAAACCTCCATCAGGTGCTGTGGAGCAGTGTCTGTTTTCAGAAGAACAAGTGGGATCATTCAGAACCAAGTCCCTACCAAAATTGTCTGCCTTCACACAGTGCAGTTGAACAGTTACGCCTAATGAGGACCATCTCAGTTCTTTAATGTGTATGGACTGGGAGAATTCAAATGACGTTGTGACTGTGTGATTGACCAGTCTTCCTCTGAAATTGTGTTAGTGGTCTGTATTCCAGTTAACTAAATCCTACATCTGAGTGTTCAGTTAGAACTGTATAAAAGCCTCTCCAAGAAGATTTGTAGTCTTAATGACTTTTGCTTTTAGAGTTGCAATCATATGGGGTAAATTACAGTCTTGGTAGAGAAGATCCATCGTGGTAGATAAGGGATTGAACATGGGGTCTGAAGTCAGCGCCACAACTGCTCTGATGTACACCTACCAAATATGTGGGTTTAGATACCTAGAAAATACATATTTTAAGAAAGTGATATGTCAAGGAGTGGTACAGCCTTAATGCATCACTTATGTATCTATCAAGTTACTACTGTGTCTGAGCTTTAACCTCTTTATCAAATGTTACACTTATCAGCGTAACTTGGGTTGTCTGTATGATTGACAGCAGTTTGGAAGTTTTCCCAGAGAACAAACCAATGGGCTAACCAATGGGTGGATGTAAATTTACATCAGTTACGCATTGTTAGTTTTTGCTAACAGTGCACTTTTCTCTGGTGTTTATTTGTGCGAAACCTGTTTTAATCTAGAGCATGAGGCCAAGTTACTTTGTAGTTAGCGTTAACAAAAAAAGGTAATTTGTCAAATGGAATACAATGACATTGTTATAGAAATAATTAAGAAACAGTGAATTGAAATTGAAAGGGATATAAAGAAGGAGCTGTGAATCTAATCTAGTGGTGGCTGGGATGCAGAAGAAAGGGGCAACAGTCCACCAAAAGTCAACTCTCCTCCCCACAACCTGCAGCTCTTCTCAGTGGCTTTCTCATTCTCATAAAACATACAGCACCTTTTGCAGAATATTTCAAGGGAGATTTTTTTTTTGTTCCCCTGAAGAATAAATTAATTTGTAGTGCAGTGCATACATTATTTGCTTTAGGTTTTTCATACTGTTGAACAAGCTGGTCGGTGCTTTTTTTTTGACAGGAAACATAGGCTGCACTGTGTTACAGGACTAATGTCCATACAAGCACGTCACTGGGACTGCACCAGTGGTGACCGCCTGCAGTGGCCACCCACGCAATTTAACAATCACATTTTGAAGGCAGTATTTTGGCTGGTAACAAATATCCAGGAGATACCCAACATTGGGCTGATGAAAAAGGGATTATGACCGAAAGGTGTTTTGTGTGAAGTTCCAAAGTCATTGCTGAAGAACAAGGCCTGACCCACCAGCTCCTTCCTTGTGGTTGTAAGGTTGAAGCCTGAATTATTCATAAAGCGGGGACTCTGAGCAAACTGCAGAAGCCAGCGTGCTTAAGGTGATTAATGAAGAGTCTGAACTGGTGCTTTAGGATGTGGATGAATCACTAATATAACAGACACGCTAATAAGCACGGGAGGGGTTTGCGTGGGAGGGTGGAGGAGCCATCTCTCCTTAGGCTGCTAACAGAGGCGAGCCTGAGCAACAGGGCTGGTTACATCTCAGTGCTCCCGGGTGTTTAATTTCAGCTCATCTGTTAAAAAGACCCATATCCTTATCATGTGTGATTAGTATTACGATGAAAACCAGTCGTATGCACTTCAATGGGATGAACACATTCAAGTGCTTTAGGGTATTGTTACCTGTGGGACTGGCATCCTACACCTTTGAAGAGGGTAATGTTAATTCTGTGTTCAATGAGTTGAGTGTGTCTCCAGCCACTATTTGTAAGGCATTTAGCTTTGAAACGGGACACAATAATTAAAATTTATTTCAGAGAATCCCCCAAAATATACATTTGTTCTGTGCATACAGATTGTGTAGCTCGTGGGGTTCACAACTCTGTCTTCTGTCTGTTTATATTAATTCTGTCTTCTTTTTTCATTAAAGTTTAGGAGACAGATCAATTTTTAATTTCAGGATTATTTTTTTTTGCTGGAGAAATGGGCAAATGGTGAGACATTATATTCACATGGAGGAATTAGTATCAGATTTGAAAACAGTTAAACAATCATGGAAGGAAAAAAAATCCTTTCTTCCTAACTGCTAAATATTTAACAGGCTGCTGAACGATCAAAGGTCCCTTTTAGGAATTTAAAACGACAAGATAAAAATGAGTTTAAATTCTCTAACATTTGCATTTGTGACAGCAAGAATATGAGAAGCAATGTCAAATGCTTGAAGTCCTCCCACTTGCACAGTGATCACTGAGTCACTGTACTGATAGAAGCCAATTTAGAATACTTTACCCCTGCTATAAACGTTTGGCCTAACTCGATTGGGAAATGGGAGCATCACCCACACAACACAAAGTGCTGGAGCGTTTTTCTTTCGTGCAAGATAATCATCAGCAGTATAAAAAATAACTTCAGTCCTGAAGGGGTTCTGTTTCTGCAGTGAATAGTTGTTGGGGGAATATTGTCTCCAAAGTCTGCTTTGACTTACGTAAACCTTGGTTTCTACAGAGGTATTGGAACATGTATTAGGAAAACACTTCGCTTGAATGCTGTCCCCTTATATGGGAATTTTAATGCTCCTATTGCATTGCAGTTAGAGTAGAAGAGCTCTTGGCACTGATTTAATTCAGATGGATAAATGCTGAGTCCGTCTATCTCGCTAGATAAAAATAGTTTGCGTCAGATTTCAAAGACATCATACCTTATCATATTAAGTAGTTTGTTCATTGACACTTGAAACACTGGATTTCTGAAGTTAGTTCTTGGTTCACTACAGCATTATTTTAGTATTAAACCTTCGTAAAAGCAGAGACTTCCATGGAACTAACTGCTTGCTTTAGTGTATGCTTGAAAATCTTTTGCTGAATCAGGGCTTATATGATTTTAAATGCTTAAAAATAATTCAAGTTCAAGTAGATCAGCTTTTAAGCTTTCATTAGTAGAGTTATTTTAAGCTTCTCTTATCGGATTGCTTACATATAGTATACATCTCTTGTTGTTGCAAAGAATGTGTTGAATTCCTTTTCTGCAAGAATCCATTCAGAAAAATGCTTCAGAATATTTGTGGTACTAGCTATTATTCTGTAATTAGCTTTTTGAGATGCTAGATGGTTCAAGGCACATCTTGGCAAAAGTGTCTCCTGTTTTGGTAAATGTGGCCCACTGAGCATCCATACTTTGCACATACATGTTTGAAATATTGCAAGTATAGGAAAGAGATTAGTAGTATTAGAGCAGCTGCTGGTGCAATTTCCAATACCGCTGTCTTTCTTGGCTAATTCTTGGCAGACTGACAACTAAACCGAAGAATAAGAACCAGTCAGTTTGTTGCCTGCTCTTACAGAAATGATACACATAATACAACAGAAATCACTCTTATTTTTCGGTATAGTTTCTCATTGAGTCTGCGTGTTGAACAATGCTTATTACGAAAGAGGAAACACATCAACTGGCTTGATGCTAAACCACTACAAAAATGATCATGCTTTAATGACAGTTGTTGAAATACCCCTATGATGGGAATACACAAATACTTATCGTCAGATAACTGAAACAAAGTGATTTGGAAATCACGATTAAAAGATGATGATATAGCGTACTGTTGAATTTCATTTAGCTCGTTTATGGCAAACTGCATTTACTTTTAACTTTGTATTCCACATAAGTATTTTCTAGCATGGCTCATTTCTAAAATGGCATTTGCACATAAATTCACTAGCTGGGTGTCTAACTGATGTTGCTTGAGCATTTGTAAACGCTGAGGCATTCATCTGTGGCAATCATGCAAGTGTGTTGTTTGTGTTCAGTTCTGCATGGGTAATTCTCAAGATCTGGCTCTTGTTCTTATCTAAATGTTCACCAAGCAATACATGTAGAGAAATATCTTTATGGCTGGTAGCAGATAGGTTTTTGTGGTGTTTTCAAATCACAGGGAGTCTTATCATAAATGCACCATCTTTTTCTGAAGCGTGGACTGGTCCTGCCAGTCTTTATGCATCATCCTCCTACTGAAAATATGAAAGGGCTCTATGACAGGGAGAACCTGAATGCTGAAGATGCTGTATTGCTCTGGGCAGCATATCAATGTTCATTGCAGGAACTATGAATGTGACTTGTTGGAGAAAGAACTGTAGCGACTGTAATTGATTTGCCACACGTATTTTCTCAATTCCTCCTGTGCTTTGACTGAGCGCCCTTGTCTCCATAGAATAAGCTTTGATAATCATTCTCATTGGCATGACATGCATGAAATTATTCTTCCTCAACTTCATCTGAACTTCTGTAAATCACATGTAGCTCACTGTTATGCCATGGATTTGAAGAAAAGTGCTTCGGTTTTGTTTTTGCTATTTAGCCCCAAAGTAGTGGTTGTAATGAGTGCAATTGCTAAGCAGTATTTTACTCAGAACTGTCTGACAGAAATGTGGTTTTACCTGCTGCTCTGGATGTAGTGAACAGACTGAAGCCTGAACTGCTTTTTTTGTGTGCTACCTGTATGGTGTGTATGCATCGTTTTTTCCTCTTGTATGCTTAAATACTACTGGAGTGGTGGCTGGAGTATTAGAGTCCCCTCTCTCAAGCCATAAAAGCAGATTTGGAGAAGAGGATATTTCCTTTTCCTTATGTTCCTTGTGGCTGTGGGACCAACTGCTTCTTGTGAATTGTAGCCGTTTATCCGTGTTGCTTTGCTGTGACTCGCAGTGCATTCCCGGGTGCAGAGGGCAAACCCCTGCTTAGCAGATGAAGTTTGGGCAGCTGCTGTGATTAATAGTAAGAAAGGACCAGAGGGAAAGTGTCGTTCTAACAATTCTGACAACTAACTTTCTATGCTGCTTTGATCCTTTAAAAGCAGCTCTGCATTTTAATTTCAAATGGTTTGACGGAGTTTATTAATAGAAGGCTCTTTCTGGTAAAAACAGTGCAGTAACAATTCTTCTTTGAAGCTCCATCTATGGCTGAGGAGATCATCAGCCCACGCTGGTTCAGGTAGTTTTCTGACGTTAGCCGCCGCTGGGGCTTGCCCTCCTTTTGCTGTACCAGCCTGATGAGCAGCGTCTCTGCCCTACTTGACTCGGCTCCAAACACCAAACAGCCGCATCCCGACTCTAGCAAGACTTAACCTTGTGTGCAGTTCTCATAAATGAGCACCAGAGATACTGGGTAGTGGATGCTCAACAGGTTTTTCCTAACTGTATTGTGTGGACAGAACGAGCTGGGTTAGTGCAGAGAAGACTGAAATGAGTCAGGATAACAGTTTTTCCAGTATCAAACCCTTGCTACAGAGAGAAAGGGGACTGTGTCTGCTGGGAACAGGACTCGAAATATGGCGCTAAATGATAGTGAGATCGAGGTTAGGCACCAGGAAAGATGCTAATGGTAACAGTAATTAAGTGCAGGAATAGATTGCCTGGCGATGCTGTGGAGTTTTTGTCACTGGAGGCTTTTGAGGTGGCTTTTCCCAGACACCTGTTGGGAATGATTTAGGGAAAGCCGAACCTGCCTAAAGCAGAGGTGCGACTTAGGTGACTCCTCAATTCCACCCAAACTCACAGTCTTACAAATTTCTGTAGATGAAGAAGTAGTGAAGATTTTTATGGCATGTATCCCTTTTGGAACAGCAGCAGATGTCTGAAAAGAGGATCATAAAGACAGGCCGCTCTCAGCAGTACAGGTATGAGCACAAAAGTGGTTTAGTGAGGTGAAGAGTTACACCAGGCTTGTATTGACATCGATAAGAGCAGAATTTGGCCTGGGAAAGGCAGTTTTGCTTTGAACTCCACTGTCATGCAGTGTAGAGGATAGCAGACTTCAGTCTGATGCTTTCCTTTATCTAAGCCAGAAATGAAAAGCAAAGATAACAGTAACAGTGCTGGGGAGGAGGGAAAGAAGACACAGATACTCAAGTATTGTATACTTAGGTAGTAGTCTTTTAAAAGTCTCCTCACCTTCTACACCTTGCTAAGTAAACTTTATTAAATAATTCTTTCCACTTAGTTAAAAAGAATTACTACTTCTTCTGCAGGAGAAGAATAAACTGCAGAGATGTTTGTGATGTTTGTGTTTCATGCCACCGGACTGTGAATTAATCTTTCCCAATGCAAGTGAAAGCTCAGAATTGTTGTATACTTGCTTCTAGAAGAAGAGGTATACTTCAGGAATATAAATTTTAAAATGCAGGCTCACTCTCTAGTCTTTTGTTGTGTTTGATCTGCTGGTGAATAGATCACAATTGCAGAAATACTCTTGAAACCTTTATAGTTCAAATAATTGTTGCATGCGTTTTTCAGAGCAAGTGCTGGTTTATTCCTTAGAAGAAACCTATTTTAAAATTCCCCAGCTAGGTAAAGTCCTGTAATAGGTTGGAATTGAAGGAATGCTTGAGAGAGATGGTCACTGATAATAACTGAAGGGTAACCACTTGACTAACAGCACGTCCTGTCAATCAGTTACAGCCTTTGAAGGTGACCATGCTGCCGCTAGCTCCCCTGTCAGCCCACAGCTCAACGTGCTGGAGAGTAAAAGCAAATGAGTCAATGCTGATTGCATTAGCTTATCTACTCATACTCTAGAGAAAAGCGAAAGGGAGAAAGCCCTACCCTCTTTCCACTACCTGTAGAGATCTCTGTTTCTTTCTTTAAAAACTTCCTTGGAAATGAACACAGTTACTTCAGCGCTTTGTGAATACACTCACAGAAGATGGGGTACAGAACTGAAATGTGTGCCGTCTCTGGGGCTATGTGTAACGGCATGGGAACTCACGCTGTTCATGATGCTAGAGGGTGGCTGGTCTTTTTCTAAGACTGAGAGAAATAACTATGGGTTAGAGAATGCTCTTTTAGATACTACAGCATTGAATGAACTGTTTGCATGAGTGGAGAATTCTTTAGAGGGAACTTATTTTCCTTCTTTAATTTTATCTCTTAGGAAAGAATATATATTCATGGAGTCTATACAATAACAACTTCTGGAGTTTATCTGCACTAAAAATGTATGCAAGGTTGGAATGTGATTATGATATGCAAACAGTTTTAAAAAAAGTATGGTAAAATAATTTTGCAGCTTTGACCGGGACCATGCTGTTTAAAATCATCTTTACTGACTTAATGGAGCCAAAACTGAGCAAGATTGCTCATTTCTGTGCTGACTGCGAAGCTGATGTGTACCGTTGTTTTAGTTAATGTGATCAGTCAAGATCATGTATCATTATGTTCTAGTTTTATTTAATGAAGACAAAGCTCAGGTATCATCCTTGGAGGTCATTCTTGGTGTTGGGCTCGTACAGATTGGAGAATCCTCCATTGCTGCAGGGGAACAGATGGGTTTAGCTAATCCCGTGGAGCTCCTGACAGTCGTAGGGCCAGGCTGTTCTCAGACTTGTAATTAAGGCTATTCCTTTAGGATTATATAAACCTAGTTCACTTATGCTTTCCTGACAGGTTCCTTCATCTTTCCTCTCTGTTCTAGGATACGATCATTCTCCTTTGGGATCTCCCAACATCCCCAGCAAAGTGCATTGTGTAAGATGAATTCTGTATTCAGGAGAAGGCACCCTTGGGCTGGATTAGACCAAGTAGATTACTTCACAAGCCTTGTTAATACATGAGGGAACAGCTTGCCTTTTTGCAGTAACATGATATTGCTGGCTTACGTTTTTCTTTGACTTTGTAATTCTTTTCTGTACACCATTTGCCCTTCTGCTTTGATTTAGTGAGTGCCTAAGTGCAGCGTATTAACACCTTTTCCTATTGAGCTGCATCTTACTTATTTCAGTCACTCAGTTTTGTCACAGTATCTTTGAATTATGTAGTAATAACAAAATAAACTCAGGCTGTTTATTGTTCCTTCTTAATGCATAAGACTGAGCGTACAGTTAAGTGCAGTCCTTGATCCTTCTTCCAAATCCTTATTGAAAATAGTGGTATTACTGGACTCAAGATTTCTATGAAATTGCACTCTGAAACTTCAGGTTTGAGAACGTAAACCATGATGTTGACAGTGGATATTGCTCAAGCAGATCAATTACCCTCAAATATTTTTATTGACCTATGTTTCTCTACCTTGTTCAGGAGAAGATCAAGTGAGGCTCAGCTGTGACCAAATCCCCCTGACGTGAGGCTTAGTTAGTGTGTATCATTCCCGCTATTTTGCAATTAGAAATCACTTTAGTATTTCTAAATGGTAAGCTCTAGCTTTTTCTTTCCCTACCTGTGGAGTTTTCAAAGTCACCATAGGTTTGGGAAGCTGAAAAGGAAGAAGCTGAAAGGACTGTGTGTTCTGGATGCATTTACATGTGTTATTGATGGCACATTGACTCAGCCCCTAGGCAACCTGTTACTTTAAGTCACCTGTAATTAATATGCGTGTCCATCACTTTAGAATTCGTATGACCTGCTGGTCTGACCTGGGTGATGGGTGGGTCCTCCATGTAATCCACATCCATCTGTCAGCAAATACCAACATACCAGCAGCTCTAATTAGGTGCTTTACCAGCCTGATTAATGCAGAACATGAGTCTGAGTTCGAGGAAAGTTGATTGCTCACAGAAACGTTCCTGTTGTACTCTGAACCAAGTTGAGTCTTATCTTTACAAGTAATAGTCAATGGGGAATTTTAAAGGAAGGTAACAAAAATATACACAATCTATGTTGTATTAAAATTTGTTTTTCTAGGAATTTACAACAGTTCATAAATCATTGTAAACAGCAAGTATTTCCAGCTATTTATAGACACCAAGATGGGCCTGTAACCACAGACACTTAGACAGTCATAGAATCATAGAATGGTTTAGGTCGGAAGGGACCTTGAAGATCATCTAGTTCCAACCCCCCTGCCATGGGCAGGGACACCTCCCACTAGACCAGGTTGCTCAAAGCCCCATCCTGGTCTTGAACACCTCCAGGGATGGGGCCTCAACAGCTTCTCTGGGCAACCCGTTCCAGTGCCTCACCACCCTTAAAGTGAAAATTTTTTTCCTAATATTTAATCTAAACCTACCCGCTTCCACTTTAAAGCCATTCCCCCTTGTCCTCTCTCTACATGCCCTTGTAAAAAGTCCTTCCCCAGCTTTTCTGTAGGCCCCCTTTAGGCACTGGAAGGCCGCTCCCTGGAGCCTTCTCTTCTCCAGGCTGATCAGCCTCGGTCTTTATTCTTTTTGCTTTTGTCATTGCCAACTGAAGGGCATAAAAACATGGATCAAAATGCACCCTGTAGCATTTGCAGGCACTATGTTAGCCTTTCACTGGAATGGTGCTGTCGCGCTGGCATTTATTTGTTTAACTAAATGTCTCTTCTTCACTTCCACCCTTCATTTAAGGAGGAGGATGGTAGTCCCATCTCATTATTGGTACTCTAAATGAGTTGTGCACTGGAATAGCTAGTTTCCTTCTCACGTAATGCTTTCTCATAATTTCCTTCACTTAGGTGTTTAGCTTAGGGGTAATTAAAACAGTTTATTTCTTTCTGGCTAGTGCACAGATATGTCTTCTCTCTGTATCTCTGCAGTACAATCATGAGACTGCTGCTAATGCTTTGTCGTTCACAGTTGAGACTTGGAGGCATGGAGTAGTGCAATGAGTGAGTGGGAGCTTTGCAACATCCTAAGCTGATCTGGCAACTCAGTTATAACCAGTCAGCTCCACATATTTAATACCTTAGGACTAGGAAAGTAAATAAATCAAGGCCATTTTAGGATATCTTTGTTTTGCATGTTGTTGGGATTTTGCTGCTTTGTTCAAGGGTTTTTCTTCCATTGGATAGGTTGGACTTTATGGTCAAAATACCTGTAAAAAATAAGTTACCAAATGGAAAAGACACTTATTTGTTCACTTAGGTCCAATATACAGCCCCTAAGTATCCTGATATTTGGTGGAGAAGAAGGAATAAAACTTATTTTCTTTTCAAAGGGGAATTTTAATCCCACTGGTAGAGCAAATTGCTATCCAGCTCGTAGTAAGAGGTGAATTTGCACAGTATTCATTACAGCTGAACTGAGGGCATACAAAAGGAATCCCAAAAATTTTCTTTAAGGTCTACCATATGATGACTGACAGTTCCTGAAAAAAGTTCTTACAGAGTGCGTAATACCAAAACGAAATGGATTTAGTCAGGCTGGAGGGATATTCAGTTACCAGTTGCAAGGGCTTAAGGCAGCCCTGCTGAATTATAGGTTCGGGATGCGATAACAGGCACAAGATGAACAGCTTTAGGGATAAACAATTTATCTCTAGATGATGGTGCGGTAATAAAGACAGATTAGGAGTACAATTATCCAGACTGTAACAACAGCAAATTCAATAATTCACGAGTACTGGGCTAGACTTAATATCCGGGCTCTCAAAGATGTACGTGACCACGGCTATCAGGCAGGAAGCAGGCATGGCTTCTTCTCTGGATGAGCTACTCAGTTGATGAACTTGAGGAATGTCAAATTCCCTGTTGGGACTGTCCTTCCTATTGTTGAGTTGGGAAAGCACTGTTTGGGCTTGTTCACCAAGCATCACATCCCACCTCTCTGCCAATTCTGTCCTTGGTGCGCACAGGGTTAGGAAATACAGTATAAGGCAATACTACCCTTACTCTAACCTATCAGTATATGGTAGTTATGCAAGGTAATAATGCTATTTGATGTGATTTTTTTTAGTTTTATTTTTTACATTCTTATTTTTATTTCAAGATCCCCTGGGTACCAAGTGATATGTACGTACAACAAACTGGACCGTTAAAAATGCTTTGCATGGAATATTTCATTGGGGCTGTCAAAGGTCTTTCCAAAAGAGAATTTAAAGGTCTTTACAAAAGAGATATACAAAAATTATCTTGTAAACCAGCTTTTTCCTTATTCCAGTTCATTGCTTATTCCATAGAGTCTCTTATCTTCATTCACAGCTAGTCAATAATTATAAAACACTCAACAGTCTGGCAAGTGATGTGGTGTGACCAGTGCTTATTGAGTTTATAATACTCGATTTTGTTGAAATTAACTATGATTTCTCATGTTACATTAGTTTGTTAGGTGTTTGAGGAAAGCCTGACCTTATTTTTATGTACATAATTGTGCTTTCTACTAGAGAAAAAAATTGTCCCACAATGTCTGCATGGGAAATTTCATACATGTCTCTAGAACAGACAGAAAATCAGCAAGTGGGAAACAACGTGAATATGAAAGTTTATGGGGGGAACTTACCAATTTGTATAAATACCTGATGGGGGTATCTCATAAAGGCGATAGAACCAGACTCATCAGCAGTACCCAGTGGAATGGCAGGAGGCAGTGGGCACTAATCGAAATGCAGGAAACGCCATTTAAATGTAATAAAAAGCTATTTCACTGTGCGAGTAGTCAAACACTGGACCAGGTTATCAAGCAAGATTGTGGAGTCTCCATCTGTGGGGATGGTCAAAACCCAAGCAAGCATGGCCCTGAGCAACCTGCTCTAGACGACCCTGCTCTGAGCTGAAAGGTTGGTCTAGACAATCTCCAGAGGTACCTTCTGACCTCTGTGATTAGTGGAAGTGACTTCCAGGGTGATCTCTTGCCAGTGTAAATGTTTTAGGAGCTGACACTTCAGTAGCCTGGTTTATTCATCTCAGAATATGGAATCACTCCAGAAGGAATTAGTCTCCTGTAATCATGAGAATATACCTGACTGTAAGACTCCTTCAGCATTCATAATGGAAAGAAAAGAACATGTTACTAGCCAGAGAGATAGTAAATTATAATGCTTAGATCAGCTGCTAAGTTGCACTTACAATGCTCCCTTTTGAAGTTGCTTTTATCCATGACTTGAGATGAAATAATTTATTTCTGATGGCAATAAGTTGGCATTCTCAGTCATTGAGAAGACTGAATGCACACTCCTGAAGGTGACCATTTCGCCACGTGGTGCTGACACAGGTGTGGTACCACGAGCAAACCACTCGGTCTGTTTTCAATGTGTAAGGGGTCTTAAACAGTCTCTCCCCTTCCACCAAGAGTGTCAGAAGGTGGGAAGGAGGGTGAAGGGAAAGAATGGGGTGCAATTTTCACCAAAGTATTGAAATAAGAGAAACCCATTTGGTGATATTTTCTGGGTTAACGGAATAGGCCTGAAGCTTTGGCAAATGCTCTATAATTTAAACAGGGCTAGGTCTTCAGGAAGACTTTTAATCAGTTTGATTACTGTTTTATCGCAAAAGCAGGTCATTTCACACTGTCATGCACACAGTTTAGCAGGAATCATTCCCATAGCAAAGGAGGACGAGTCAACATTTTGGAGCCACTGCAGCAAATGAGTTCTACTTCACATCTTATTTTTGCCACTCTTGTATACCAGTCATTTTGTACCTGTTTCTTGAGTCAGAACTGGCGCCTCGGGTCATGCAAATGTACCAGTTTACAGTGATGGGGCACTGTCTCCCCTTTGTTTATAAACTGCCATAAGTTGCTCGACAAAATGAGAGCACAGCATGCTTTGGGCGGGAGGGCGTACACCATGGCCATTCGTTCCCAGGGAAGGTGTGGGTGGGCTTGCGAGGCAGCCTGATAGCACGTAGGCCTTGGGCTGCACAGGTGTGGTAGTCACGAAGCTCTGACAAAGCAGGCAGGAGGGCTGACAGCCCAAACTGACACCACCATGGGTGGGCACCACCTGGGAACAGCAGTGTGGTGTGCTGTGCTCTGCGCTGACTAGCCATAAAAGCTTGCTTTCCATAACATCGGGTCTGAGGGCATGAAGACTCTGGAGATGTGGAAATACAAGTCTTACCCAGAGTGACCGTGCTTCAGCCCAAGATGTAGGCGGGCGTTTGCTTTTTCATGAGGGAATCCTCAGGGAACAAGCAAACATCCTCACCTCGCCATTCTTTTAATACCTTGTTTATTGCATGAGTTGCAATTTTCCCTTTCTAAAGTGTTTTCCCTGCAAAAGAGCTCATGCTCCCCGGTTAAAAACTGACTTCATCTCTGAGAAGCTTTTGTTTAGCTTTTCGGATCTTCTAATAAAAAACTTTCCCTCTGGAAAAACCTTTCTATATGGTTTAAGATTAGAGGTGGCAGCTTAAAGAGAAAAATGTGGCTTTCATTCTAAGGCAAGAATTGGTCTATTGGGTGTTTTTCCTCTTCCATAACTGAATTAGGATATGGAATTGTTGACCATGAGAACATAAAATTGCATTTCTTTGTTTTAAAGGAAGGAAATAATGATATAAGGTGTACCTTAGATGGCTTTGTGTTACTGGGGGTACTTGTTTACTTTTGTGATATCCTAACTTTGGAGGGATGGTACATCAGTAGCAGAGATCGCCACCATTGAAAATGATGTGGTCACCTATGCTATACATTTAAATGTAACAAATGGGACCTTGAGTAATGTCATTCTAGTCTGAACTACAGTGACATCAACATGAAAGCTGGTGTTTGTGTTACTGTTTGCAGCTGGACAAAGGTGATAAGCCTTTGCCAGGCAAAGAGTTCCCTTGATGCTTTGGTATGGCTTATGATTTGCTTCATTTGAAAAAATACTGGTGTTGTGATTGATGTTGTTTTTTACTATAGTGCTGCTGATTGTCTTATTTGAAGCTGTAGAGGAATCTTCATCCTGAACTCCTTGAAGGAACTTGGGAAGATGATAAATTCAGCCTTTTTTAGGCATTGTGTCTCTGTAATCCTGATGGACAGTCCAGACCCATGGCAGACGTCCCTAACAAACAAAGAGTGTACAAGCTTTGAAGCTCTTCTTTGAAATTCGACTGGCAAATCTTTTTCTTCGATGGTACTAATGGTCCTGGCAGTTTCACTTGCCATCTGTTTTCCTGCTACAGATAACATTAAGCTGCATGCTTTCTTCCTTGTACAACCTCAAGACTGATTTTAGGCACAGTGTTACTTGATGTACCGATTGTTAGGCAAAGCTGTTCCTTAATGATAGGGGGAAGCAGAAATTAAATTATATTTTGGATTAAACGGGAGAGCAGTAGACTGGAGCTGTAGGTCCTTAGAGCTGATGTGTTACATCAAGTGCACAGTAACAGCGTTAAAATTTGCATTGCACACGCTATTTAGCTATTTCAGTCCAAGCTGATTGGGATTGATGCTACTTGTCATAAAAGTAAATAGGCATAAATGCTCCTAAAAATTTCTGTAGAAGCTAGGGTAATTAAACACATCAAATAATCTTAGGAGCTCAAGTATTTTGATAAGCTGGGGCAGAACTGTAATTGGGCAGAGTTTTTCTGATCATTTCATGCTTGAAAAGTTACCTGTCATGCCGAACACCCAAAATTACTAGTTCTTCTGGAAGACACAGGCCTAAATAAAGACGTTGGCAACCTTATTCATCAGTGTCCCTTGACTTTTGGAATTTTTCCATGTTAACTATGTCATAGAGCAGCATAGGGCATTAACTGATAGCTGGCACGTGCGTGGAGGGGACTTGGCAGAATAGTAGGCATTGACTCCACACGGACTATACTGTTTACCTCTAAAGAAAGAAGCATATCTGGCCCCACTGAGAAGAAATGGGACCAGGTGTCTTCATAGTGGACCTTTTAAAGCCTGAAGAAAGAACTAGAGAAAAGAATCCACGTTATGGAAGTAAGTTCTGCACATCATGGACTTTGATGATGGGGGCAAAAAATGTGTGTACGTGCACATGCATCAGTGCCAGAAAAGGTGACCAAACCAAGGAAGAACAGGATTCGTATTTGGCAGATAAAGTCACAATTCGTGCGTGGAGAGATGCAGTAAGTGAGGAACAGAGTATTATGACTAGGGTCACCTGGTTAAACCACAGAGGGAGCTGATAGGTGGCAAATGGTGAACAGCAGAAGCATGATAAATACTGTGCGAAGGTAAAGAGGGTTTAGTGCCACCTGTTTTGCATATGATTTTCTATTTTGTGTTAAACTCACAGAGGTGACTTCCAGGTTTAACTTCTCTTATCCTCGTTTTATCTATATCCTAAATTTAATTTAGCATCACTATCCTATAAATTGCAGACTTTGAAGAATTACCTCATGAGTCTGGTTTGTGACTTCATTTTGTATTTCTGTCTATGCTACCAGCCTGCAGGATTTTTTTTAAGTGAATTTCTTCCTGAGCGTCTGTAATTGTTTTCTAGTGCATTTCTGTCTAGAAATGTAATGTAGTAATGCAACTGTTATAAATCAGCATGGTCACAATAGTTCCACTGAGCTACTCTGCCCATTTTCATATCAATTTTCTTACAGTTCAGGACAAACTCCAGCAGTCTTTGTTCTGGCAAAACTCATGTTTCTTTTCTGTGAACTTCTGCAGTAACAACTACTATGGGAACTGGCCCAGTTGAAATGGTTTTTTTCCTTTATAATTTGTGTTTGTTTCAGATGGTAAACAGTATCTATAGTTCTAGGACAACACTTAAGTAATCTTACTCAGCAAGTTATTCCTTACAACGTTGCAATCCCATTAATTCCAAGAGGCTCTCATGAAAATTGCTATATAAAATAGAAGTACTTCTCTAAGAGTCAATAACAGATGCCCAGAAAAAAGTGTAAGAAGCTGGGAATCGGGTAGTGCCATGTATCGTATACTAACACTGCATACAGTAACATGCTGGTTAACATAAGAAAGCATGTAGAGGTGTGACCCATTAAAGGAAAAAAGCTTTTCCGAGTACAATTAGGTTCTAAAACTGAAGGAAAATAAATAGCATGCAGTAGTCTGGGTTACAATAGTTCTCCCTTTTTTGGCCACTTTGAAATGTACTGCAAAGAGACTAAAATTGTAAAATAAACAATGATTTATGAGAGGGTTGATGTGTCTGTAATTTTAAAAATTATAATTGAATTACTATTTCATTTGTTTGTCTTGATACTACCCAATTCTTCTGGCCTGCTTTGACAACTACTTTTGCACACCTGTGTCTATTCCCCCAAGTAGTTAAGCAGAAATTAATGTGACTGTGTTTCCCAGATCAGTTTCTTAAGGAGCAAAAAACTTGTTTTGGTTTGCTTCATGGCTTGACCAAAGCTTTTTCTGTGGGATTAAAATATTTTCCAAAGATAGTCAGCAAGTCGGTAGTGGCACTGCTCTTTTGTTCAGATTGACTTCTTGGGCTCTCCGTGGCAAGAGAGAAATGGGATATCAGCACTTCAGCTGTTCAGAAAGATGACAATAGTCATTCCCACGGATACCCCTGTGGAACATGGAGATCTCTCCAGAGCTGGCGTCCTCTAGCTCTTCACAACCCCTGCCAACATCCCTCAACCAAAGGACAGGCCAAGAAGTCAGCCGCTGATGGGGAAGAAAGACAAACTTTGGCATAAATGATGAGGCAAAGAGTTACAGTCTGTCACTTTTCTTTCCCTGTTTTAAATGTAGAATGAAGAAGGTTTCCTGCAGGAGGGAGTGGTGAATAATACAGATGTTCCTGTGGATCCTGAGAATGAGGCTTACGAAATGCCTCCAGAGGTAAATCTGTTGTGGTATTTGCTGTGAATGCATGTAGGAGAAGGGCACAGGAGGGGGCTGCGTCCTTGAGTTCCATTAGCCTGGCACAGGCTGGTGCTGTGAGCTGCAAGGGCACATCAGAAATGCAGCCTCTTTGGCCAAGATCTCCCAGAGGTACAGTGCTGGGAATCAGAAAATCCGTTGCTTTCTTGATAGTAAGGAAGTTTAACAGGAAAATATTGTGTGTGTTTCGAAACACTTGTGCCTGGTTTTCTGAGTAATCCACAGTAAACTTCTGTCTTTTTCTTATGTTTGATAGGGAATATGTGAGAAATTGCACGTTCATAGATTGTTTTAATAGCTTGGCCATTTATCAAAGCATCACGCTTTGTAAAACACAGTAATTCATTATTATACTCTTAAGTTAAAGCAATTATGGGAGTAAATTGTTGGTAAACGGTTGGTTATGGGAGTAATTGTTGGTTTTCATGCACCTGCTATCTAAAATATTACTGCAATGTCTGCCATGATGTGTTGGTAGTTGGAGTGGCAGTTTTACAGTAGCAGATAATTATGCTGAAAATGAGAGATATAAAACATTTGGGCCCAGATCCAGTAAAAAACTTAAAGGCACGCTTGATCACTAACACCTTGAGTGTCACTGAAATTATGGGGGCTGCTTGCATACCCATAGTTAAACATACGTTTAAATGATTTACTGACTCATACTAGTATCTGCAGCGTGTGGTGTGCTGTTTGGCCCAAAGGTGGTCCTAATCCCTCTCCAAATTAATTGCCATGGGTGGCCTCGTGAGTTTCTGCAACATCAGCTGCATGGTGTGTTTACCACTGTAAAAGCTTAATTCTCCTGTAAATACCACAGCTTCTAAGATACAGTATCTGGAAGATGTGACAAAATAATAGTAAATGCCAAGATCCTGATCACATGAAAATCCGTAATATTTTGGCATTGAATCCACTAGGACCAGAACAAGCAGTGAAAGTAGGATGTATTTTTCTAAAATACTAGTAGCACTGATTTCTGCTCTCCTCATTAGGAAGAGTATCAAGACTATGAGCCTGAAGCATGAGAGTCCTTTCCTTCCTTTATATCTCCTGAAATCTACTAACTACTAAAGACGTCCCATCCTGTACAAGTGCTGAGTTCCAATGTGCCCAGTCGTAAAATTTTTTTACAGTTTTTACGGTGTATTTTGAAGTCTTCCATCAGCAATGATTGGAGTATCTGTGACTGCATCCACCTTGTTTCAGCATTTCCCTCCTGCTGAAATGAAAGCTGGTTGGCAGGATCATTGTTGTGCTGTGGATATTGTGGCTTCAAGTTTAAAAGTTAAAAAAGAAAATATTAAATAAAAACACCTAAGTGTCTACTGCTTATTTCTAACTCTGTACATGTTTTGTTGATAGGCTGTCAGTAATTTGATATTGTTTATGATACAATTTTTATTTGTTTCCTATGACTATTCTTTCTGTGCAGAGATGACTTATTGTGAGAGCTTTATATATATGTGTATGTATTATACATATAAAAAAAAGTAATTGAGCATGAACTATGCACCTATAAATATTAGCTGTTGAAAATTTATTGTTTTGTGATGTGTTTTATTAACTTGTGTCTGTAAATAATGGTGTTCAACTGAAGCGAATAAAATGTAATCCATTAAAATGAACTTCTAAATTAGTGATGATTTATAACACGTTCTTTCCTCTCCAAAAGCCCATGTTAAACCATTCAGGCCATGTTGCTTCCTGTGAAGGAACTGGAGGAACAAAACCAGCAAACGGAAGCCCAGTCTATACCAAAAACAGGATGAAGAATGAAAGTATCAGGGCTGGTATCTCAGCTGGAGTAAATTGTTGACAAAACAGATTCATTTGTAGTGCTAATAAACTTTCTGTTGTAAGGAGAACCCAAGAGTCAGTGAATCCATTAATAACAGGTTGCAGCAGATTATCAGGAAATCCTGAGGTCCTTTGAAGAATTACTGTTTCAAGGTTGTTAAAGGGCTGGGCTGTACAGAACGGTGATGGATTATTTGCAATCAATTTGTCTTGTGTAGAGTCCCATTTAGCAAAAGTACGGTCTACTGTCTGTTTTTAGACACAGTAATTTTAGTTATTATGTTGCCTGGATACTTTAACATACAGTAAAAAGATTGAAATGTGAGATGTTTTTCCTTCTCTCGTTTTTTATTATCTGTTATTTTGGATCAAATGTTACCTCTAACCTGAGCAATACAGTGGTGTTTTTTCGTTTAAGGTTCTCTAATCCTGAGCAGGATTTTGAACTTCCCTTATAGCTAGTCTTTCCAGTGCTCTGTGGCATGCATCTTAAAACAGGTGAGTATATTGTCTGGTTTTATAAATTGGGAAACGTAGGCACAACCACATAATGCATGTCACTGGTATGTACAAGAAGAGACCCAAAACCCCAGAGGCTGAACTCTCAACTTGTTCTTGAACTGAGCTCCTTTCTGGCTTTCTGCAACCTTCCTGGTATAAGCATGCCCAACCTGGAATAGATCTTTCCGGGTATGTACCCATCACAGCTGTATACAGGGGGAGCTGAGGGTGTAGTACTATGAGCCAAAATCACATGAATATATTGGTTTCACAACGCTTAGAAAACAGGTGCTTCAATTTCCCATGTCATCCCCAGTCCCAACCCCAATTTTCTGAGGAAATTAATTTGTTTCAGAAGAATTGCTATCAAGCTCTTTTTTCAAAGCAATTAAAAATCCCCATGATCATTTCAAACAACTTGCAAATATTTTCATCAGTAGTTAAATAGCTTAATGTAGCCTAAAGTCCTGCACTCTTTTGCAGAAATCTTTCATGATAACCTGCAACAACCCACTAACAATTTGCAGTCTCCTTCACAGGCAGCACGTCAAAAGAATCTCTTGACTGGGACATCTTTACTGTTAAAATTCATCTTATTGCCTCCGTGGCAAATCTATTGATTTCAGCCATAGAAAATTAGTAGCAGGACAGGGAACAATGTAGGATACTGCTTTTATAATTATCAATGCTGTTCAAGGATCTTTCTGTTCTAGTAGAAGGATTTGGGAAGAAAAGCCCAGTGCTGTAGTGTGATTTTTCTCCCAGCATGCTAGCAGGGATTCATCCACCAAAAGCAACAGCTGAGAGCAGTCAGACGCCTGATACTTCAGGAGATAGCACTGGAAATAGCAGCCTAAGTAGAATACGTATTTCTGTTGTTCATCTTCTCTTCCACAGCTCACAGGTCTTGATTGCTGTATTGTTTCTCTATTAGGGAATCAAATTAAACTGGGTTTTTTGCTCACATGTTGCAAATAAGTCATGCACTTCTTAAATAAGCTGCGGGAAGCGGTATGTCATAAAAAACAGTAATAAGAATAAATTGACTCCTGAGACTGGCCCATTGTCTGAGCATGTAGGAGTTAATTATTTTCCTTCATAGGTTAATATTAGCAAATCATTCAGAGTTTTCAGGTCATTCAAAATGTACCATAGGCGATCGGTTTAGTTCTCATGCCTCTTGCAAACGTGCCCTCAGATGGCCTCAAAAGTCCACGGGACCCCTGGTTACTATGGCAGCACAGTGTGATGCACTGCTCTGGTAACAAGCTGCATTTTAATTAGATTCCTTAAGGGCTGTCTGACCATCCTTTCCAGGTAAATGCCATTTTGTCTTATTTCCTGCAGTGAGATGAATACTGACGCGCAGATTACAAATGTCAGAATTGTGTTGGATGCTAAAGCTGAACTAAAAAGATACTGCCGTATTCAGATTTTTTTAAGTGTCTGCCCTAGGTGTTAAAAAATGCTTCTACTGTTGTGATAACATTTGCTTAAGCAATGCCTTCCAGAGAGGAATATACCTCAGAGCCCTCTTTTCCTTAAGAGCCTAGATTTCAACTCAAACTGAAAGCAATCTTCTGTCCTCAAATTATGAGTTAATAATGAGTCTCACCATATCCCAGTCCTCTAGGGAAAAAACACATTTGCTTTTTTATTCTATTTTGACAGCTTTAATTGGTCTTATAATGGTTCCTAATTAGGCACACTGTAATAATGTTTTTATTACTGTAAATCATAGTGTTAATACTTGTGTTACATGCCTTTGCTGTAATGACTTTCAAGTCATTGTATTTGAGGGATAAGGCAAGAAATGCCCTCATCCCTCCACCAAGACTTTCCTTTTTTTCCCTTGAGACAGTTGTAGACAAGTTAAGGTAAATTACAATGTCCTAAACTCAAGGAAAAGTAACATGTCTCCATCTCTTCAGGAAGCACATATTTTATTCATCTTGGCTTTCAAAGCATGGGCAGTCAAGGCTCAGTGATTCTCATATGGAAGCATCTGACATGGACAGTGGGTCAATCAGCTGCAGCAAACTCAAAGTGGACACGTCTGCCTCCAAGAGCTGGGAGACTGGGAAATTCAAGGCCATCTGTTTAGTGGCTGGAATTCTTCCAGGAGTGCAATGGAAGACAGGTACAGAATGGCTACTTATGCATATTCATAAAATCTTAATATACCATGTAGAACCACTTAATTGCCTCTAAGGTTTCATAGAGTCATAGAATACCAGGTCATAAGGGATCTCAAGGATCATCTGGCCTTGGCAAAAGCATGGTCTTCATAAGGTTCTCGTTAGCCCACTCTTCCAGCCTGTCCAGGTCTTCCTGCAGGGTGCCTCTCCCTTCTGAAGTGCCCACTTCCCCACTCAGTTTGGTGTCATCAGCAAACTTCATCAGGGTACACTTGATCCCATCATCCAGATCACTTATGAATGTATTAAACAGCATTGGGCCCAGTATCGATCCCTGGGGGACCCCAGTTGTGACAGGTTGCCAGTTTGAAAAGGAGCTATTTACCACCACCCCCTGGGTGCAGCCTGTCAGCCAGTTCCCCACCCAATGCACAGACCACTTTTCTAGACTGTAACACATCAGTTTCTGTAGGAGGCAGCTGTGGGGAACCGTATCAAGAGCCTTGGAGAAATCCAGGTAGACAATGTCCACCGCTTGCCCCACATCAACTGAGCAGGTTACTTTGTCATAGAAGGCAATCAGGTTTGTCAGGCATAATTTGCTGATTTGCCCTTGGTGAATCCATGCTGGCTTTTCCCAACCACGTGCTTCATTTGACATGTGATAGCCCCTAGGAGGATTCATTCCATAACTTTCCCGGGGACTGAAGTAAGACTGGTGGGCCTGTCATTTCCTGGATCCTCCGTTAAGCCCTTCTTGTAGATGGAGGTGACATGAGCCTTCTTCCAGTCTTTGGATCTTTGATCTTCGGGTCTTTGATCCAAAGTTCACTGAAATCAGTGGAAAGATTCCTGCTTGCTTCATGTGGATGTTTTAGGACACTCATAGCTCCAGGATACATTTGATCTCCTCATACAAATGATGTGTGGCAGTCCATACTGACATGGTGAGTTTCCAGTTCTTTTCTATATGCTTTTTAGGAAGAAAAGAACTGCTGAAACTCTTGCTTCTAGGGTTTCCTAAGGAACTGGCTGTATGGTACTTTTTTTTGTCAGATGATGCACAGTGGAGGTGATGCTCCAAGGCTCTGATCCCTAACTCGCTGAAAATAAAGGGAGTCTTTTCATTGACTGGATTGGGTCCACATTGGGTGTGGATGATTCCTGGTGCCTTCCATAAGTCTGCATAGAACTCAGAGATGGCAGAGATCAGATGGTTGAGGTCCCTCTACAGAATATGTAAGAGTTGCAAAAGTAGCAGGAAAACAAAGATTACCATAAAATCCCACAGCTAGGTCCTCCCCAGGCTTTCTCAGCAGCGCTGTGGTCTTAGATGCTGGAAAAATACTGTACTGTAAATACTGCGTGATACCGCATACCTCAAATGTTGGGTTTGAATGGAGTAGTTGCCCTTAGGTATTGCAACCTTAAAGGTAATTACTCCTTCAGGTAACTGATATTTAGTGACACATTAATGCAACTTAAATCTTTGTGTTCTGCTCTGGAATAGCGTAGGAGGTAAGTGGGAAAAGATAGATGGTTCCCCAATACTGGTTTTGGGTTTGATTTCAGTCCACACAAGGCTTCCGGTGACTTTGACTAAATTATCTGATACTTTTTGGCCCCCAACTTAAGGCTTTCAATATTACTGGAAAAGACACTAACAATGGTCTTTGCAGGATATCGTCATTCTGCTTGGATTTACGCAGGTCTGAACTAATAGCATCAGTTATCACATAAGCTGACTTGCTCTTGAGTTACGGTAACCGAAAGCAAATGAGATCTTAGCCTTTAGTATCTCCGTGCTGCATTTTTAATGGAAAATTTCATCTGTTTAAATGCAGACATAAACAACTTTTCTCAAGCCTGCTTGGCATTTAATGTGTAACTCAGAAGGTTCCTCTGATCTAAAAAAGGCTGGCAGATGGAGAAACAGCAGGTGGAACCTCAGATGAGACAGCCAGGAGGTAGCAAACAGGGTAGAAAACTAGGTCAGATGAGATTTCTTCCACGTTGGAAGAAATGCTTTGAAAATGCTTCCTCTAGTGGAGGCATAAAAGTGGGTTTTCAGTGTTTTCCATGAATATTTGCATCTCTGAATAGGTCATAGTCTGTCAGCATATGATACATCTATAGGGCATATTTCTGTGGAAAAGGTGAAAGTCTGAGATTTACAAGTGTGCTTTTTTTAGGTGCAGAATATGAGATCTCTTTTCAAGAGGCCAGAAACACATGGGTGCTCTGACGATTAACGAGATTTAACAAGGAGAATGTTGTTACAAAAAGTGAACTGCTGGGATACCTCAACTTCTTTTCTTTTTCTCTCTACTGACCGCTCCCCCATTTGTTTCTTTTTCTCCACTAATCCGCTAAATTTTCAGAGGGTCCCCGTTGCTGAGTGTGAGTTTTACTGCAAAATCTTACTCCAGCCGTTGTGTCCAGTACACTGTGATGAAGCTGCAAGCGTGCCTGCAGAGCTGGGGTTTACCCTTTGACCCTCCCTCTAAAAAGGGGAAGGACCACAACTCATGTCCTCCTCGGGATGCTGTATGCACAGACATGGCAAGGCAGAGGCGCTGCCCAAAAGCGCTGAGGCGGAGAGGCACGGTGGCTGTTTGAGGAAGGCAGAGGAGGAGGTTGTTGAAGCACAAAAGGCGTGAGAGCCGTGCTGAGAATAGGCTGGCATTCATCCTGCCTCCCTCCCCTGGGCAGTACTTCTGGTGTCAGAGGCTAATGATAGAAAATAGCCTGTGGTTTTACAGTGCTTCCAGGGACAGACACCTTGAGGAGCCCGGTAAATTCAGATCAGAGCTTCTTTGCTCTCCGTGAGGCAGAATTCCCATGCTGTTTGAGGAGACCTGGCTTTTTGTGCTGAATTCCCCTTTCTATTTTTCTGCCTCCTGAAGTGCTCTCTACCAAGAAAATAAAAGCAATTGATGGCAGAATGTTCTAGATTAATAAATATAAAACAAAGCATGAAACCTGATTTTATCAGTCTTCTGCATAGAAAAGGGAATTGTGCAATGCCCAAGAGGACTCTTACCCTCTGTTGTTTGAGCAGGAGTTTTATTCGTGTGAATTTCAGTTGTAAAATTCTGTGAAGCCTTGCAAAAATAGCAAAGATGGTCGTCTAATATTACCATTTGATAAGATAGCATCCCGCCAACTTCATTATATTGCCCACCTCCCAAAAACAGAAAAATCTTACAAGGAGCAGCCTTAGCAAGAAGACAAGACACTGCTGTTGAATAAAAGTGGACAAACATGTTAATAGTGAAAATATAAAGGACAATAATTTACAAATGCTACATAATAAGGAAAAAAAAAAAAAAAATCTGTTATCTTGGTCCACTAAGTAAGTGGCAACTTTCGTTGGTAAAGAAAGATGATGGCAGCTCCCATGGAACTTATTCAGCTTCCTCACTCCAAAATCAAGTTCTCTCCTGGCCCAGGTTTGCAGCAAGAGTGTAATATATTTCATTTGAATAATAGGATGTTCTTAGGTGTGAAATAAATGAAAGTGAATTTAAGGCCTTCCATTTTCTTTTTCATTCTCAGTTTTATGAAAGATCAATAAATTCAAATATGATGATAATCCCAGTCTGTTACAGTCTGTGCAAAAGGCAGTTGCTGTGCACTAAAGGGACAGATCTCCTGTAGTAACGCATTTCATGGACAGATGAGTTTTTCCTGCCGTTAGTTGTTGTTTAGTGCCTGTGTGTTTATAATCTAGGTTTACTGTTGACTGCACCTGTTAGAGACAGGCTATTTGGAAAATGCTTGAAAAAGGGAAAGGAATTGTCCTCTCTTTTTTTTTTTTTTTTCAAATTTCATACATTTTATAATATGTCTGAAACATGTTTTTACATGTCCTTATGAGGACGCCGTCCTGGGTCACACTGGATACATAAAAGTATACATATATATATGTTTTTTGATGGATACTCTATGTGTGTGTGCACCCATATGGGTTAAGTATGGATGGGCATTAAGTACTATACAGTGTTACTATTGTAATAATGGTCTTTGTTGGGGGATGATTATCTCAAATTTAAGGAATGCATTTTCAAGGCATTTAATATAAATACTAGGTACCATATTTGAAAGCTGCCATAGTCTAGCCTCACAACTTACAGGCCAAACCTTCATTAGCAGAGTTTTGCAGGTGTAACCACATAACTTTACAAATCCAGACGTGGCTTATCTTAGCTGCAGCACAGGGTGACTGACATTGTTTGGTCCCTTACATTGAAATACATTATGTCAATAAAGATGCACTGTTGCTACTACACTTCTGGACTACGTGTTCTTGATGATATAGCTACGTCAATTGAGAATTCCATTTATTCTCACCTGTGTTGTGTTTAGTGCTTTTTCAGGGGCTGAAGCACTTCTCACAGTGCGGGTTCCACTTGACTGAGTGTGATAATAAAAGCACCCTACCCAGTAACCCTGGCATTGCTTAGTTACACAACGTTTTTTTTGGCAAACCTTTATTATATGAGGTTGGCTTCTGCTCCTAAGAACAGCATGTTTTTTCTGAACCCCTGACTGCCAGTGGGACATTGGCTCCTATGTGACCACAAACAAGCTCTTCATGTAAACCATCATGTTAAATCAGGGTAGTCTGTTCCTCTCTCATGAAGGGCTGGAGCACCTCTCCTCTGAAGACAGGCTGAGAGAGTTGGGGTCATTCAGCCTGGAGAAGAGAGGGCTCCAGGGAGACCTTATAGTGGCCTTCCAGTATCTGAAGGGCACCTACAAGAAGTCTGGGTAGAGACTTTTTACAAGGGCATGTAGTGATAGGACAGGGGGTAATGGCTGCAAATTGGAAGAGGGGAGATTTAGATTAGATATTAGGAAGGAATTTTTCACTGTGAGGGTGGTGAGGCACCAGAACAGGTTGCCTAGAGGAGTTGTGGCTGCCCCGTCCCTGGAAGTGTTCAAGGCCAGGCTGTATGGGGCTTTAAGCAACCTGGTCTAGTGGGAGGTGTCCCTGCCCACGGCAGGGGGGTTGGAACTAGGATGATCTTCAGGGTCTGTTCCAACTCTAACCATTCTATGAAGAGATAAGCTATGCTGCTTAAATAAAGGGAATTACCCTGAGGTTGAATAGATGAGTGTTAGCAGAGCAGCTGTGACCTGGAGCAGCTTGATGGCGAGGCAGCTGTAGGAGGATGTTAGCTGGCTAATGTGAGTCAGTCTGGAGGAAATGAAAGCAAAAGCACTCGTTCCCTCAGGAGGCTGGGTAGATCTGAAAGAAGAGGATTGGTGGTGAGAGCAAGCGCACTTTGGGGAGAAAACGGCATTCGGCATGCTGATAAACTGCCCATCTGTTTTCTCTTTAATCACTGTGTCTTGTCTTACATGTTACAAGGTTGCTGGAGAAAAGGTCTGTTCCATGACTGTTTGCTCCCTAGTACAAGGGAACCCCGAATATTACTGAAACTTGGGTGAAGTGTGAGAATAATACTGTCAAACTGGAGGTTCATGAGTTGAGTATGTTGCCTCTGGAGACCCTTTGGAACTGTGCAGGAGAATGGTACAGGTGGCGTCAGAGCCAAGTTCAGTGCTCAGCCCCTGCGGGCTACTTCAGCTCTTCGTAAACTGTTGCCTGAATCCCTGCCAGCCTTCTCATTACACAAAACACAGGTGCTGCCATGGAAAATAAAGCTTGAGTTTACTCAACAGCAAAGAATTTTGGCATTGTTTAAAATGATGTACCCCTGCACCTGATGTAGGGCTGTGCCTTCTGCTCTTGTGTCTGTGATGGGCATGAAGGGTTGCCATTAGAAAATTAAATAAAATAGAAATATAAAAAATTATATAAAAAAGAGAATGGGCAAGTGCAGATCCTACAACACTGTAGCACAGCAAGGGCATCCTTTGGTCATGTAAGATATAGAGGCAGACTTTAATTCAAATTCTGCTAATTGCTTGTGGTGTTGCGGTAGGAAAGTCACCCCAGCTGAATTTATGACCCCAACAGTAAAACAGAAATAGCTGTACTCAAACAGTGCTCACAGATCTGAGAGGTGTTATTACTGCTAATTCTGAAGCTGCTCTGACGGCCTTGACTAATATGGACATAATATGGCAGAAGAAGATAAAGAACTGGAAATGAATTTGTAGCTAGTTGCCACAGTTCGACATTTCTTTTCCTCTGCCTTCTGCTGTCACATGTTTTCATGTGTTTTACCAGGGCTGAATGGCTATCTTGACTTTAAGAAACAAAGCACAAGATCAAGAAAACTGAGCTGGAAAGTGTAAAAGAACGAGATTGCAGGCTCTCCTGTGTTGTGCGTGTATTACTGCTAAAGTATCCAAGCCATGCTATTTATAGAAGGCTGACTTTTAAAAAAAAGGAAACATTACTACAAGGGGTTTTTTTAATACCCCATTTATCGTTCTACTGGTGGAAAAGACCAACAGCAGGTCTTTTCCTCCAACTTCTAAATTTAAACTGAAAGCAAAGAACGGGTTCAGTTAGATGTAAAATGCAAAAGTTCTCTAGTTTTGTCATGAAATAATGAATGTTCACATGGATATCATTAATTTGCACATTGGTTTGTAGCTGAGGTACCTGAAGATTCATGTGTATGCAGGGTCATGCCCCTGCCACATGCTGACCCCAAAACCGGCTCCCTACTGCAATGACGCCTGGGCTAGAGGAGAGCTGTGACTTGCTCTGATCAACTCTGAGCTTGTTGATTGAGGTAACAAGACTCTACTTTGAGCTCGGGTACTGTTGTGCCCAAGTGTTAGGAATTGGAGGGCATCCTTCCTAGCCATTTTTTTACCTGCAGGATCCGGAAAGAATTTCACTCACAAACAAGAATGGTTCTGACACTGTTTCCAAAATGGTCCTGCCGAAGAATAGTCTTTTTTCTCTTTTAACTTTTGTCCTTGTCTTTCTGCTGATCTTATAGTGCTTGGTTACAAAGCCAAAGATGTGTTGACTATCAGGTCATAACCTTGCACGTCCCTTATTCCCAGAGGAATCTCTTTAGAGATATGGCATAGAGAAAGTGCAGGGTCAGGACAATTGGAGATGCGCTGATGTAAAAAAAAAAAAAAAAAAAAAAATTTTTTTTATTCTCTTCCATTTATGTTACTTCCAAACTGACTGGTTATGAACATGTTCATTTTTGTGGGTACATTACTAGATAGTAAGTAGGTAGCTTGGCCATCTGAAGGGAAATAAAGCAACAGAGCTTGAGAATGGAAACCAGCATTGTGGTGGCTTCTCCATAATTATCTTTCTGTATCAGTGATTGTAGTTACATGCCACAGTGTTGTGAGTTTGGGTCTGTAGAGCCAAGAGGGAACCTTGGAATAAGTGGTCCAGATGGGAACCAGGTATAAACAGGCACTGGAGAAGCAAAATCCATTTTTAACTGTAGGGACAATTAAAAGTCAGGCAGACCTCAGAGCCCAGTTTTAATGAATCTGCTCATTGCAATTCAAGTAGTTTATTTTCATGCTTGTCAAGCTGATTTCCTTCTTCAGAAAGGAAACTGGGGTCACCTTGCTGTTGCTTTTGAATCCCACTTCGCAGAGTACTTTGCTATTCAGAAATCCTAAAAGAAGCCGTCTCGTCCTCCTGCCACCAAGAGCATCCAGGCTTCAGATTTCTGCCTCCCTCTTTGCTGATGCGTATCAGATTTACCTTCGCCAAAAGTAACTTACTGCAGTTTTTGTGGGTGTGCAAGGCTTTACCTATCACTTGAGAAAACCTTGCTGGAGCACAGAGGGACCTCTCACTTTCCTATTGGCATTCACCCAGGTTCACGCAGTGGTGTACTTTGTATTTTTAATGGTATTGTTTGTAAGAAAATCAGCATTTGTGGCTGCCACGTACAGTTTAACGGCCAGCTCGCCGGTGTAATTTCTGTGTTTTCTGATGAGATTGTAAATTCTCTGGACAGGTCTGCAGCCTGTTTCAGATCTCACTTTCACGGTAGTCACATATCCATGAAATCCCAAGTGCCTCAGTTATTATTATTATTATTTATTGTCTGCATTAGGAGGGCATTCTCAGGCCCTAGACATGATTGGGCCAGGAGCTTTAAAATATCAGGTCGAAGAAACAGACTTGACAAAGAATGTAAATAGATTAGCTGCTATTTACAAAGCTGAAAGGGAGATGAGTTTTCAGTGACTTTTCAGAACACCTGGCACATCCCCAGCGCCATGCAAATAAACATCAACATTTCTGGGAAAGGCTGTGAAATACTTCCGTTTTAAATGCCGTCAGTCCCCCATTTGCCACAAATTACATACACTTGAGAGTGAGGGAGGTGGTTGTTTTTCAGAATCAATTGGAAAAAAAACCCTAGATTGTAGACTGACCTGCTGGGGATTAAGTACTGACTCTCCGATGCAATGTTCTTGCGTTTTCTGATGAAAGAGCGGGTAAACTGTGGAGTACTGTTGGCGTCTGAGCATCAAGTAGCCGGATAAGCCAGCACTCGGCGGCGTGCTCCTCGACTTGTTAGAATGTCGCCGCAAGGTCAGAGCCAAGTGTTTCCCCTCCTAAGCTGTACAATCACACCTTACCTCTTGAGCACAGGAGCAAGAGGTTCCAGCAGGTATCTCCGCTTCTCTACTGAAGCGGTGCTGTTGGAAAACATATTCCCACCCCCACGTCGCAGACGCCGCGCAGAGGTGCGAGGCAAAGGGCCCCCGATGGTGTGGGTGCCTTGCGTGAGGACCAGAAATGTCATCCCCTATTAGCCCAAGCCTTTCTAGACCCGTGGTATGAGCGCTAACGATCAGCTGTGTTTAATTATAAATTACCCAGATAATCAGACTGCCTTTAAAGATTTGCCTGCCGTTTTTGATAGTTAATTAGAAGCTTGTCTCTATAGTGGCTTGAGAATAGGGCAGAAACCTGCACAAATGCCAGGTTATCGCTATTAGTTCTCCATGAGCAAAGTACTGAAAATTAGTGTGGCTCTACTGGTCCTGAACAAACAACAGGCCAGCCTTTTAAAATGAAACAACTGGGGAAATACTGCGTTTTACAATACAGTTTAAGTTTATAAAGCTGGAAGGTTTTAAAACAGAAAGGAAATCCACAGTTGTATTTCCAAAACCGCTTTGCCACTTAGTTTATTCTGCTAAATGAGATTTTGGCTAAATTCACTGTCCTATGAGGGATTTAAAGTTGTATGGAAATTTGTAAGATTTTTCATATTACGTCTAGCACCACATACTCTAGTAAGAGCTTTTCAGTATTTCTACCTTGCAATAAGAAGCTGTCTTAAAACTGTCTGTGTTACTATCTGGATAGAAATATCTTAGGCCTGTCCTCCCCCCCAGCAAATTCTGGTCTGTGGATTTATCGTTGCTATTATTTCAGATGAATGACACCCCCCCCCCAACTTCTGAGACTAACCTTGTTGTGGGGTATCTTGAAAACCAGCATCACCTTTCAGGGCCATGTCCGAACATACTTTAAAAGCCCTACCAAGAGTGTTATTCATACGTGCTGCTTTTGAATAGGTTCTCCTTAAAAAGAATTTTTTTTTAAAAGAAAAGCTCTCATGCTTTGTAGCACCAATATGCCTTTTTTTTCTTCTTTTCTTAAACACTGTTTGCCATTCAGGCCATCAGACAAGGAGCTGAGGAGCACACAATCTGTTTAGATACCAGATCTTTTTGAGCAAATGATTCACCAAATGATAGCATGCTGTTTATATTTCAGTTAATCTGGTGACAAAAGGGTATAAAATTAATTCCAAGTCAGGCTCTCAGTGCAGGCAAGGCGGTGCGTCTGAATTGCAGGACCAGGCTCCTCTCTGCTGCGCTGCTGCTTCTCCCACTCCGAATTTTCTCCTGTCTTTGCCGCGTATGTGTAAGCAGCCCGAAATGTCTCGCACAGCTGAAGAGCCTGATGAAGCCCAGGGAGTTTCCAGGTCAAGGCTTTAGGTCATTTGCTGGTGGAGACACAGAAATACAAATATCAGGGTTACAGACAGGTACAACCTTTTGTCCGCGTATGTTCGCAGGAAGTCAGGGTTACTGTGCTACCACCTAAAACACTTCACCTGTGTATTTAAATAGCATCTTTTTGTGGGTATTTTAAAAACCTGACCGCATAAATTTTTAGCTCTAGAGATGTCAGGACACAAGCCAGTGTGACGGAGATGACTAGTAAGATTTTCTTGGTTTGCCCTTTTATTTGGGAGGAGGCTACTGTCTTTGCAGCCTGCCCAGGACTTAGGGGCAGTCACACCACTGAGACTGCTCTTGATTTTTAAATTGCAATTGATGAGAAGTCGTGATCCTTTTGTCACTTGTAGTCTGTAACTCAGATGGAAAACAACATCTGCTAGAATGGAAGAAAACAGGCATGTCCTGTTTAAGCAGCTTTAAAAACATTCATTTAACTCTGTACCAAATATATCTCATTTCATATTAGTGAATTCATGTTTCTTGCATCAGCTCTTGACTTTCAGCGAGCCTCTTCCCCCTCACACTTGCATTGGACTACCTCAATGGTCATTTTAAAGGAGACACAGGGTGTGGGGTTGTGGTGGGCACTGATTTTGGTTTTGCATCTGAGTTTTTAATTTCTTCTTTCAGCAAGGGAAAAAAAAAGAAAACAGTGGCAAGTCCCCAAGGAAAGTGGGAAAAGAAAAGCCAGTTCTTCCTCCTCCAATCTTTGGAAAAATTACTGTCAAAATGCCCAGCAAGGCAAGTCTTCCAGTCTGTCCTTTTCACACCTGAAGCCTCCTTTCTTTTTTCATCCCTATTCATGCACTCCCACTTTCTCTTCTTACCCACCCTGAAGCACAAGCCGATCTCAGGTGTTTTGGGAAACACGCACATTCACTGGTACTGAGCAGCATCCAGCTGTGGCATCTAGGAAATGACTTTTAGATTTTGCACTAACTGCCTAAAGGCTGGGACAAAGAAGATGCACAGAGAGGACAGTAGTGAAGCTGACCAAGCAGAACAGAAACATAAAAGGGAAAGGTCTATTGGGAAGAAGAGGAGAACAGAGACAAAGGGATGCTCTGCTGCTTTTTCTGCCCTTAGTTGCTGGTAGGCATGCTCTGTGTGCTTGGCAATCTGGACCTTCCATCTTGGAAACACTGTGGTCACTACCGTGTTTAGACAGAGAAAAACAAGCGGCTGCTTGATGGCAGTAACATTAACAAAACCCGGCTGGACTCAAGCTGACGACTCAGTATAAGATAGCGCGCTGCAATTATGCCATGCCATTCGTTTCTAATCCACCTGCTGCTGCTTGTTGTTTATTTGTTTAACATTTCTTTAGTTGCCCTTTGCAACACCCTTCTCCATCCTTTGCCAAAACTGTATTGCTAATGTTTAACTGCATGTGGCACTCCCGTGGTGCGGTGCTCAGCGCTGGGTTATTTCATGCAGTGCTGTAGCGAAACAGCAAGCGAGAAAATTCAAGCCTAGAAAAGCAATAATTTATTACAATAGAAATGAGTGCTGAATGAGTCACGCTGCTGACAGAGTCTGACGTGCAACTGATCTATTAGAGGTTTGCCTCTCTGTGAGTTTTGTCTCCCTCTCTTCCCCAGATGTGCTCTTCTTAAAGGCTGCACAGACAAATATTCCCTCTGTTAGTTCTTATCTACAAAAGCTTTTGAAAAAAGACCCTAAACCTGAAAATTGGTAAATGTGTGAAGATGTAGCAGGCATTTTCTTCTGTCTTGTGATGCTTTGATATTGTTAGTAGAGAATGAGTGTTAACAGCAGGTATTTTGGGACTGTAAAATATGCTTGGAGGCTGATAACTACCTGGTCTCTGAAAAGATATTTACGCTAGCCAAGTTTTTCCAAAAAGAGATCTGTGTCATCCTCAGGTTTCTTGGACTTTAGGGCATTTGCTCAGTGCCAGGCTATGAAAACTTAGATCAAGGCAGCACCTTAAGGTGCACCTTTACTCCCAGCTGCATACTATAAATACCAGGTCAAGCATCCTTTAACTCCTAATGGTGAGCAGTTCTAACAAGTAGGTTATTGAAACCTGCTGGTACTTTCCTTAGGGCTGAAGACTGTGTGATTTGGGTCTGTGCGTTAGAAGCCCTGTTTATCTCCTCCTCCACAGAATAATCCTTCTGTCTGGAGACAGAGCTCTGCAAAGGGGAAAAAGGCAGGAATCCTCCTATAGAGACTGCAGCTAAAAGTGCTGCCTTCTCCACAGATGAACTACAGGTATGTTACAGGGTTAGCCAGTCTTCTAAATTCAAAGTATAGCTATATTTTGCACTGGGGGAAGGATGAAGAATGAGACTGAACTTAATTAGTAATCCTTGTGTGCAAACTGTTTCTGAATCTCAGCAGGAGTTGCTAAGAAAACAGTATGAAATAGTATTTGAATATCGACAGTGACAAGGACTGCATAATACTTTAATCTCTGATGCTTCCTCAGCCCTGGATTGTTCCTTAAAGAAAAGGAAAAGCAGTGCAAGAAAATGTTGTATATTCAATTCTGTATATATCGATATAAACATGAGGTTGAGAAACTTGATCAAATCTTTCCAAGAGAGGAAGCATGGATTCTGTTTAAACTTAGTGTTCATCTGCTAGCTTTAGTAGTGTGTCTGGGAGAGTAGGCTCGTTGTCTCCTCTGATGCCATCAGAAAAACCTTTTGTAAAGGCTGAGGTGACTCAAACAGGTAAACTGTTTTACAGGTGTCCTTAATGGAGAGAAAGAGCTTTTGTTGTATTCTGCATGAATTTTAAGTTATTTTGAGTATGTATCTTAACCTGAGCTACATTGCTGAATTCATAAAAAGTGCTTCTTTAAGAGTCTGAAGAATTCCAAACGATCATTTTTGGGTTTGTTTTTTATGATTATTTATTTTTATTTTAATCTCCTTTGTGAACAATTTGGTCAAAATGTGAATAAAATGTGAAACATGTTAGCCAGCCTGCCCTAGTTAGTATCGAGAGACTTAAATTTTAGGTTAGTGTCTTGCAGACTTTAAAAATAAGAAATAGGATGAAGTACTACTCAGCTGTGCACCACAATCCTAGTCATGTCATGCTTCGCAGAGGACAAATGCAGTCTATTTTTCCTCCAAGCAAGGGAAGTGTGTAGTGCTGGCACTGGGGGCAGGTGGGACCTCCAGGGACTTGCTCATCAGTTATATCCCGGAGAGACCAAGGAAAGGGGCAAAGGTGAAGCACGGTAAAGATCCCACAGAAAGTAGTTTTGGGGCATTTTATTCCAGTGACATGAATAGCCACAGAAATGAGCAGAACGGAAAAGGCCAAGGGCAGGACAGAGGCTCTGAGAGCTCTTTCAGAAGAAACTTGACTGGAGGGAATTGATGGCTGGAAGGCAGGAGGGAAGGCAGCATCAGGCATCTGCTGTGCTCAAAGAAGATGGGGAGGTGAAGAAGCAGCGGCAGGGGTGGGCCCTGGCATGAAGCCATAGGCAGTGTGAGGACAGAGCCCAAATGCTTTGTTGTAAAGCTCCACCTTCCAAAAGTGCTCAGCCTGCTAATTAGAAAGGGATGTGTGAGACTTACCACTTCAACAGACCTGTTAATGGACTGTTGGGTTGGTTGGTTGTTTTTTTTAAAAAAAAAAACCACCCCAATTTGTTCCAAGAAGATGTGTCTGGTTGCCAGCCTCACCTTCCTGTCTCGAGAGGGAGTTATTTAAGGCAACGCTTACTCTGGCAGACACAGCTGGTGATTCAGATGTGGCTTGCAGGGAAGGAAATTGTTGTCTTAAGCCGTTTTATCTGCAAAGGCTTTGCTTCCTGTTGGAAATCTTGTGCACAGCCTTTAAATCTTAGGTGCGTTATTAACAATAACAAAATATAAAAGAAAAGGAAGCAATCTTTAAATGCGCCCTGGCGTGTGCGGTTATGTGTTCTCTGAAATCAGCCTTTGGTGCTCAGTCACCTCTTCGGCAGCCTCCTGCTCTGGCAGTTTTCNGTGGTTACATCTGCAGCCCGTCCTTTCCGCAGCCTTTCTGGTTTTCACTGGGAGGTGGCAGGGCCCTGGGGCGAGGTTGCCTGCATCTCTCTGGCTGGAAGGGTTTCTGGAGTGATGGAGACGGTACAGTTCCATCCATCACTGCCCACAATGCGAGGGGATGGATTCAGCCTGCTAGAACTTTGGCTACAGTGTGGTATTATTCCCGAAAAGTGTTTTTAACTGCAGCTAAAACACATGAGATTTGGAGATTAGAAAATATTCCTAATGGGCAGGAAGAAAGGTGTAACTATTAGTAATTATTTGCATTTTAGCTCTCAAAATAGGCAGCTCGATCTCTGCACTGCATAGAGTTGTATCACTGGAGAGGATGTTTTGAGGTGGGTAATGAGTACTGGAATGCAGGTGGTGGAAGAGCTGGCGAAGTGCAGTGTGAGCAGAAAACTGCTGCATGGGACAGGCAATGTTTCCACTTAAAAGTACTTGTAGGAGAGGATTAATAGAACAAAAATTAATTGGTACAGGTACTGGCTTAGCTGAACAGATAGGTCAAATGTTTCCCTCTCTAGAGAAATCAGTGTATGATCTTACTCCGAGACTGGGCAGCACAGTTGGAGAGAAACAGCTGGGGCAGCTGTGGTGGCAGCGACCCTGCCTCTGCCGGGTGTCCTGCCGAGAGCTCACAGGCTCGAAGCATGTGGTGGGAAGACTGTTTGTGGTGCTCAGTGGTCTGCTCACTGCAAGCAAGCAGGTGTTGTCATCACTTTACCTGCTCCAGGTGTAAGGTGTTCACCTCTCAGCTGACCAGATCCTTATACCTGATCTTGGTGCTATAAAAGGCATCACTCATTCTGGAAAAGTAACGGGAAAGACCCATTCAATAAAAACAGTTTCCACAAAACTGCAACTAACCCTTTTCCATGGACTCAAAATACTTGGAAGTCCTTATACTTTTCAGTCTGGCTGAGAAAGAAGATGCTGAAATACCATAGAGGGCATTGCTACCATAATATTTGTGTAGTGGCTAGACATTGATGATACCAGAATGTTTCTGACATTACAGGAGCTGGGGTCGAGTCTCTTTGGTGCTCATTTGAATTGGAAAAAAAAAAAAAAAAAACACTCATCACTTACTTCTGGTGCCAAGAGAAATACAACTTTCTTCCCTCCCATGTGGAAATTCAGATGACAGTTCCTTTATTTTCCTGTAAGGAAGCCATTACAGGGGCATCATGACAGTAAAGAGTTTGGGGTTTGTTTTTAATTATCTTTGTTTTCTCATTGCCTCCGTAAAATTTGTTAATTCTTCCTCAGCTTTTTATGTCTCCCTTCTGAAGACAGATTCTGTTTATGGGTGTACTATTCTTATCCTCTCCCTCTGTACGTTTTTATCACTATTTCCAATTTCAACTAGCGAGTTTACTTCTATCTGGAGCAGGTGCAGAGGGCTGGAGAACTGCAATAAAAACTTGACTTTTAGTGCTAGAAAAATTGAAAATTTGCTGATAGAACATTTGATGTCTCGGGTCCAAACTGGTTTCCAGATTGGTAAAATAACTCAATTCTGGCTATTGGCTTGTCAATACAACACAGATTTCTATCTGTCATCCAGTTCCCAACAGTGCCTTGGCTGGAATTCAGTTTAGAAAAGATGGAAACAAATGTCTTCTGCCCTTTCAGCTCAGGTTTACAGCCCTTTCATAAGCTACCGGTCGCTGTATTACATTTCCAACCTGCGCAGCATCCTGAAAATATTAGAAACAAAGAGTTACATGATTAGCCCAGCTACTGGAACACTGCCCATCAAGTGTAAATGGTAAATCAGCTTTCCAAACAAAGCCTGGGTGGAGTACAGCCTGCTGCTCAAAGTGCTGGCATGACACTCCTACTTCTCTCTTTAGCTGATGTAGTGTCCTGCCTTGGTTGCTGGTATTTCTTCTTTCTGGTTCTGTTTTTCTCCAGTGTTGTTTTCCACAGGAGAGATCGTAGTCAATTGAAATGGGTGGAATAGTAGCATCATTCCTTTCCTTTCTTTTCTTTTAGAAACATGCATTTTGCTGTTAGCTTTTTTTTTTCCTGTATTTTTATCAAGACTGAATCATTTATCAGCACTTTGTTCATGATGCTCAGCTTCAGTTATTTTGAAAGTGCCTTTCTAGTGAAACAAGTCCATTATCATTATTTCTTTATGTTTTCTCAAGGCCCTTATATGCTGATTTGATAGATTAAAGAGGGCTTAAATTACAGCCTTCCCTGTCTGCATACACCAATTACACCTCCATTTCTATTGAACAAAACTCTAAGTAAAGATACTTTTTTTAAAAAAAATATACACATTACATGTAGAACATAATTATCTGGCTGCAAACCTACTACTGTGTGAAGGTATGGGAAATATATATGGCCTTAGGAGTGACACTGTAAAGAAAATGCAGCAGTCACTGCAATACACATGTTGCAATACACTGCAATTCTCGTGCTGAGAAACAGCTGCATATTGCAATTTGCAAATATATTTATATTAATTTAGAATAGATTTAATACACCCTAGGTCACTGCTTGTTAACTTACATTTCAGTGTATTCTCATTAACAAGAATGATATTTTGCTTTGTACTCAATAACTGCCACCAAGGGGTACTTTAAAAATATTCCTCGTCAATGACCCTTAAATACTTAGACAATTCAGAGCAATAAAATGAGAAGCAGACTTACCTGCTACTCATCTAACATAGCATGGAATTTTTCAAAGGAGCCTACGATGTTTAGATACCCGCCAGCCTTTGTACTGCAATAAACAGATTTGTTTAGTTTACTTCAGGTAACTCTTCAATCTTCTCTTAGCATTTCAGCCACAACTCCCAGCCCAACGTGAAATGATGGAGTCTGCCTCTAAGGGAGCTTGCAGGCAGGGCGAAGAACTGATTTTATTGATGGCTGTGTTTTTAAATGGAAAATGACATGTTGCTTTTAATAATCCATTTTTTTCCCCTACCTGTTGTGGAAATTTTTTCTGTTTGTAAAGTCTGTGTTTCTTATACAGTATAAGGCTTTATTCTACTGAAACACTTCCATAACCTCTAGGGTTTAATTTAATATTAATGTATTTCTGTGTACTGTCCACAGGGAAAGAAAAGTACAAACCATTACTGTGATGTGACTAGAGATGTATGTAATTCATTAGGCATCTGTTTTTAAAATCAAGCTGCTCACCTGGGGGCCAGCACAGCTCTTGGCTGCATGCACCAGGCTTCTACCCAGGGCAAGACTAGGAGTTGGTGTATAGATGCTGTTTATATGATCATTTACAGGTCTCATAAATACCTCCAGGGACGGTGACTCAACCACTTCCCTAGGCAGCCTGCTCCAGTGTTTGATAACCTTTTCGGTGAAGAAATTATTCCTAATGTCCAATCTAAACCTCCCCTGTCACAACTTGAGGCCATTTCCTCCCGTCCTATCACTTCTTACTTGGAAGAAGAGACTGACCCCCACCTCGCTACAATCTCCTCTCAGGCAGTTGCAGGCAGCAATAAGGTCTCCCCTCAGCCTCCTTTTCTCCAGGCTAAACAGCCCCAGTTCCCTCAGTCGCTCCACATAAGACTTGTCCCCCGGAGCCCTCATCAGCTTCGTTGCGCTTCTCTGGACATGCTCCAGTGCCTCAATGTCTGTCTTGTAGTGAGGAGCCCAAAAATGAACACAGTACTCGAGGTGGGGCCTCACCAGTACAGGGGGAGAATCACTTCCCTGGTCCTAATGGACACATTGTTTGTGATACAGGCCAGGATGCTCTTGGCCTCCTTGGCCACCTGGGCACACTGCTGGCTCATATTCAACCAGCTGTCAAACAACACCCCCAGGTCCTTTTCCTCTGGGCAGCTTTCCAGCCACTCTTCCCCAAGCCTGTAGTGTTGTGTGGGGTTGTTGTGACCCAAGTGCAGGACCTGGCACTTGGCCTTGTTGAACCTCATTCCATTGGCCTTGGCCCATTAGAAAATACATTGTATGTGTATTTTCCTACTCTCTACATCTCTGTATGACTAGCCTGCTCCTTTGGTCTGCATGTGTTTTGTGTCAACTGGTGCTCACCAGGGCAATCCAGACAGAAAAGTGGAGCTCTTGCATCCAGTGCTTGGGGCAGGGTTGTCTGTGCCCAAATGTGTGTCTTTAAAGGTGGACAAATACCTTCACTGCCTTCTCATGCTGAAGTGGGAATCCACCTAAGAAGTGTGTCTTCAAGCAATGATGGATGCAGTATATCAAAACACAGTGTACTGCCTAGGATTTAGGTATCATAGTGATGACTGGTGAAGATGTAACGTATTGGGACAGAAAAATGACAGAATGCTATTTTCAGCCATAATTTTGAGGGGAAAATCAGCATGAGAACATGTGAGCACAAAAAAATTCATGCCTTCAGAAACACCAGAATGTTTCATGTATGAAAAATTAATCACCTCTGCTGGGGAATAACTCCCAGTACACACAAGGAAATTTCCAGTAGCTGTGAGAACAGAAGAGCACAAACACAAACCAGCGAAGATCTCTCAGGTACAAGCACAGCAGAAGGTCTGCAGGGAAGGTGATCCCACGAGAAACTGTCAGTGCAGGTTTCTGTAAGCAAATGAAAACAAGCCTCCTCTGAGGAGATGGACTGCTTTGAGGGGAAAGGAAAGCAAAATCATTTCTGTCCCCTTCAGCTCATTGCCTTCCTGAACTAGCGCTGTCATTCCCTGGGCCCCTCCATCCCCCTTCTAGTAACTTTATCCACACATTGTTTAATTTTGCTCCTTCTCTGATCCACATAGGCAGCCGATCTATGACTACTTTCAGTTGCCCTGTCAACTCAAGTGGCAAAAGACTCTGCAATTAGTCAAAAGGTTGAATTTATAAAGAAGTCCTTTAAGATCTCTGGGATTGCTGAGGAAGCAATGGCTAACAGTTCCTGTGGGGCTGGAAAATTATATGGAAACAAGCAACATTTAGAAACAAACATTTAGGGCTGTATACTAAAACATAAAAAGATTTCAAAGTCAGATGCTCAAAACCAAGAAAATGTTTGGCAATGCTTTGCCCCCTCTGTATTACTGCGTAATTCAGGCTTCAGTTAAATGTGCATCTTATTTTCTGCCTGATCTCCATCTCATTTAGAAAGATTGTCCCTGTGAAGCCTTCACATTCTCCTGCCTTACAGCCCTGTATAGTATTTATCCTACTCTGTCAGTGCCTTGAGAAAAGTACCCCTAAGAGGAAAACTTGGCACAAAAAGAAAGGAAGACTGCCTGCCATCCGGAGCGCTGGACTGCAGTTATCTCCTCTACCATGATTCGCCCACTCCCCTCTCTCTGATGCTGTTGGTGAAGTGGGGGTAACAGACAGAATACAGACCCAAAGGCTTCCTAGCCCAGATATCAGACGCTATGTGCTGTGAAAATGAATTAAGCTATCTTTCACCCGGGTGAAACAACAACGTTTTCTTCTGAGGGAATCCTTGAAAATGTAATGGCAAGATAATTGCTCTTGTACGCAGATTTCTGTTTCAGTTTTCCAAGGGCGCAATCCCACTGTGACCTTTGTGCTGTCCTGCACAAAAGCGTATTTCCTTTTAACCTTATTCTGCCATCTTTTTCTTGAGTGTAACTGAGGTCTGAAAGCACTCGGCTGCTACGGTGTAGTTTGTGTTAAATGCACGTTGTGGTTTAACCCCAGTGGGCAGCTAAGCACCATGCAGCAGCTCGCTCGCTCTCCCGCAGCCCCCGGCCCCCAGCGGGCTGGGGGAGAGAATCAGAAGAGTAAAAGCAAGGAAACTCGTGGGCTGAGGTAAAGACAGTTTAATAAGTAAAGCAGAAGCTGTGCACACATGCAAAACAAAACAAGGAATGCATTCGTTGCTTCCTACTGGCAGGCAGGTGTTCAGCCGTCTCCAGGAAAGCAGGGCTCCATCCCGCCTAATCATTACTTGGGAAGACAAAAAGTGAAAATTCCAAACCTCGCCCCCCCCCCCCACTTCTTTTTCCTGCAGCTTTATATACTGAGCATGATGTCAAATGGTATGGAATATCCCTTTGGCCAGTTTGGGTCAGCTGTTCCGCCTGCCTTCCTGTTAAGCAGGCCAGTATAACAAGCTGAAAAGTCCTCGAATGCTTAGCAACAACTAAAATATTAGTGTGTTATCAACATTATTCTCATCCTAAATCCAAAACATAGCACTGTACCAGCTGCTAGTAATAAAGTTAACTCTATCCCCGCTGAAGCCAGGATGATACAAAAAAAAAAAAATCACTGGGTTTTAAAGAGATTCTCAGACTGCCTGACAAATAAGGTAGTGTCTCAAAATGAGTCCCTCAAGATTTTCTCCTGAGAATAATAGATGTGGTCATTTCAGTTAGCCTAGATGCTTTCAAAAAAAAAAAAAAAAATTGGGGAAAAGGTCTTCAGGATTAACACTGCTTTGATGTGAAACATTTCGGCGTTTGCTCCAGAATCCATTCAAATCAGTGGTAAGATGGATTACCCTTGGCTTCGGCTGCCTTTGGGTCAGCCAGCGTCTCAGGAAGCTGGAGTCAGCCGCAGAGCCTTGAAAGACCCATGGCTGGATGGAAGCTGCCACCTTCCCTTAGGTATAACAGTAATGCATAGGCAGATTCAGGCACAGTGCTATGTGCTCTAATTTGAAGGCACCAGATGGTAGTGTGATGGTGAAAGGAAGTCCATAGATCATCTTGCTCTTCCAGATGCATCCCTGCCTTGGCTGGTATATAAATTTTGAATGAAGGACAACACTTTTTTCATCTTTTGGTCCTTAAATTGTTTATCTTGTTGTAGTATATTACAATTTTTGGTTTCAACCCAGAAATGGAAGGGATGTTGTTTGTCTCAAGACAGCAAGCTTGTGCTTTTAAAATACTTTGGTTTAATAACTGTATTTACTTGTTGCTTGCTTCATTTTTCTTCTTCGCATGCTTTTCATAGTTATGCTATTGGAAAGGTTATTCGTCGAGGTAAAGATCAGTGCAAATACTAATGTACCTGTATTTCCTGCTGCCTGACCGAGCGAGGCTCTCTTCCTTCTATTTTTGAAGAAACCCTTTTTATTTTTGTAATTAATTTTAGGCTCATTTCCTTTATGCCATTCCCAGTTATTGGCTGATGTTCAGGAGGGTGTATGTGTGGGGCTTGAGGACAGCTATGCCTCGCAGGGCTGTACGCGTGGAGGAATTCCCCCCACCCACACAGGTGCTCAACAGGGAAGGCTGGAACCGGCTGTGGGAAAATCTAAAGAGCGCATCTAATTCAGGGGCCCTTCGGCATTAACTGGGCTGCCTGCCCGTGCTGCATCACGAAAGCCCTTGTTTGAAGGTTTTCTGTCCTGCGCTTCGCTACTCTGGGCTGATGTTTTCTGCTGGATTACCCGCTTTCAAATGCAGCGTGGGCTCACTTCTCCTGAGCCCCCGGGGAGATGGGAAAGCAGTTGCGCTGTGTGACGCGTCCTGTAAAGCAGTCAGCTAAACCCCAGCTGCAGTTGTAAATGTGACAGTAGGGGCTGGGAAGGATCTCAAGCTTCTGGCCTTCAGCCAGTCTCTAATTGACTGGGATCAGGATGGGGTGACAGAGGAGTTTTTTTGCGGTCTGGTCCTGGCCTCGCTGTGCTGAGAGGGAGAGGCGGTCTCTATGTGTCTGAGTGGCACAGAGCAATTTCCATAGCGGAACTTGATAAGCTTCTGTTTCAGTTCTTAGTCCTGATAATGTCGTTAACTGTAGGGTGGCTGTGCGTATGGGTTTCGGCCTGATCAGGATTCAAAATTCTGTTGTGCTAGGTGCTGTACCATCATAAATGCACAATTCATGCCTGAAATGCTTCCTAATAGCTCCTTTGGGGTATTGTGCTGATACGCGATGCCTATATTTACTTATTGCTTTTGCTTACTTCAGAAAGGTTTTTTGAAGAGCCAGGTGCTACACTATTACCAGGAACTGGGTAATGGCAGATGCTTACTTTTCACTGTAAGCATCACTTGAAGGCAAACCTGCATTACCAAATGCAGTTGTATCCTAACACAGGGAAAAGGAAGGAATACATTGTACCATTCTGTGTGCACTGTAAAGGAAAATGTTTAATAAGTCCATGATCACCTGGTTTCATTTATCGAAGCTCAATGGATTTCATGTAATATACTAAATGTCATGTGTAAACATAGCTGTAGAGCTTTTCTTCAGGGTTCTGTCTCCCTGCAGTGAATCTGGATGCTCAGCATGTCTCTGAGGAAAGGGAGGTGTGAGAGAGCTTGGTGATGCCTCCCTTGGAAAAGTGTGTCACCTACCTGCTGATAAGCATTGATGCTCTCTGTCCACAGCAGGCACTGGCGCTCTGGGTAATTGTTTCCTGGTTAAGGTTTCTCATAATTCAGACTGTGAAAAATGTTTTGATGCAACATTTATGGAAAGGTCTCAAATCCACTTGACATTTCCGTTCTGGCATGGGCCTGGATTTGACTACGGAGTGGCGTTGGTGAACTTGGTTAATTCCAATGGAGGGCAAAAATCAGACATCAGTACTAATATCCTTAGCTTTGTCATCTGTTTAGAAGTAAAGGGACTGTGAGCTATAAATGACTGGTATCTGTGTCACTGATCACTGTTCTTAGCTTGTCACATTTGGGGCTCTCACTGACTCTCGTATACTCATATGTATGGAGCAGGGACATTCTCATGCAGAGGTCTGAAAGCAGGGAGCTCAGGGTTCAGCTGTCCCCCAGAGCACTCAACGTCCTTGCACACCCCGTGTCTTGGCCCAGGAATGAGTGTGGACAGCATTGTGCTTGCCCTGAGTGGCTGTCACAGATGGGGAGAGATGGCATAAGGCATTTTCAAATGTTATTCCGGGCAAACTTAACACAGCGCTGCCCCTGCTAACTTTGCTGACATGGATAAAGGCTAGAGCTCGATGTTTGGGAGGCGTTGCGTGGCATCCTTTTTACATTACAGTAGCTTTCTTCTGCTCTCAGCAGAATTTCTTCTACGCCTTTGTGCCTCGAGTAGATAACATCTTCGGCCTTTGTGAAACAAAAGAATAGAGATATTAAACATCAATTTACAAATATCCTTACTTTCCAGGATAAAGAGTTTGCTAGCCTCTTATCTTTTGGTGGCTTTTTCAGTGGAATAAGGTGGCAAGGATATACTTTTTCCTGCTCTACAGCTCATAAATAGAGGCTACAAACTCCAACTAGTATGCATGGCACGACAGCAAGAATTGCTGCATTAGTAAAGAACTGCTCACCAAAATTTGAATTTGTGTAAGCAAAACTCTGCTAGGTGTTTCAGAGATGGCAGCTTTCCCAATCTCTTCCTGTGCTGCAAGCAAATCTCCACAGCACAGTCTTGCTGTGGAAGAGGAAAGAGGCCGTTGCTGCCTTCCGCTCCTCAGGCAGAATTCCTGAAAAAGCAAAAGGCATTCGTGCCTCGTCCCTCTGTTTGTCCTTAATCTTCAGCGAGGTGGGCCGTTGGAGGGCCCTCAGCATACCCCTACCAGTGCAGGACTCCAAGGAGGAGGCACGCTGTTGGAAGGATGAGTGAATGGGATGGGGAAGGGTTTCATATCGATGCCGAATCTCTGCTGGTCAGTGGTCCCTTAGTGGTCCTGACAATTGGTTGTCACTGGTTAGAACAAGCCTAGATTGCTCAGGCTTACTGCCAGGGCCAGGACTGGAGCCGCTGTGGCTGAAAGCTGACCTTTGAGACTCTCACTATGCTTTTGCTAAGACACCGTTTCGGGATCAGCTCTGGCCCCTGCACCTCACCCTGGAGAACGAGGCAGGGAAACCTCGTCAAAAAGGTATTAGCCAAGGGGGTGGAGGGGCAGAAATCTGAAACAGTGCAGCACAGGTTAATATAAACACATTTAATCCTCCAGCCTCCTCTCGGCATTAATCATTTCCATCTGTAGCACGTGCTGGAGTTGCTGTCAGAGTTGATGCTTGTCCAGCTGGCTGTTGCAACTCTCGCACAAGAAGCCAGATCTTCCCAGAAGCCAGGATCATTAACGCCACGGATCACACAGCCTCAGCTGGCTCGAAGTGCAGGGCTTTGTTACAGAGACCTTTGTGTCCACGCAGTTTCTCTTTTCTTGCTCACCTTGAGAAATGCAGTAGGGTTTACACTGCCGTGCCTACCCCTTTTTCTGTGCAGTTGTTTATCCTTATGATTCTGACACATTTAATTTGTTAGCTCTTGTTCTGTTTTAATTGGCATCTAAAGCAGATCCATGTGAATACTGCAGAAATATGGGAATGCTTTTTTCCACTTGCCAATAAATTTGCATTTATTACATCTGTGCAATTTCATTTCCAGGGGTAAGGGACGCTGCCTTTTGTTCTGTGTTTGTGAAGCACTGGAGCCACGATAAGGCATTCAGGCCCCTGAAGTCAAATGGCAGCTCTGAGGTCCTCTTGGACCTGAGCCACCAGGGTAGGACGGATGCCCCTGGGAGGAGCCATGCCCAGCTGAACTCGCAATGTGAAGGGCCATCCATTTTTTCCTCCTTTTAGGTACTAGGGAGAGGAAGAGCTGACAGGCGAGGAGAATGTGCACAGCCCTACTTTGTGTGGGGCCATGACTCTTCTCTCCGAAGCTCTTTGTGAGTGAGTGCTGCTGGCAGGAAACTGTGGGCAGTGTCCAGGTCATAGGGGAAAATCAAAGCTATGTCCTAGACTATCACCAGCAGGTGTTAGGATGGTCCCTACTCCTGGAGCTGGACTTGGGACTCTTCTCACAGTTTGGACAGTGGCAAGAGCCCTTCTTGTACTACCCTGGCTATGGCTCAGTCTATGCCACCAAGTTAGCCGCTGTTTGAGCTTAATGCTGTGCTGCACTCGTGTGCTCCTGAAGGGCACCTGGTCTTGATGAAGACATCCAGGGATGGAGACTCGGTTGCTTTCATTCATAATGTGCTTCAGTGATTAATCACTCTCATGATGAAAAGTTGTATTTTACTCGCAGTTTTAATTTCCCCAGCTTCAGCTTCCATCAAGTGATCCTCTTTTCCTTGCTAGATTAAATAGCACTTCAGGATTTTCTTGTATCCCCCCTCCCCAGGGAAGTATTTGTACATTGTAATCACATCACCTTTCAGTCTTCGTTTTGATACTCACTAAATAGATTGTCCCCTTCAAGCCTTTCAAGTGCTAGGTGTGTTCTTTGTCTCGGGTCATTTTGGAAACACTTTTCTGCATCCTTTTCAAATCTTAGCTCAGTGTCACTGTCACACACTCCTGTTTCTGCTACAGGACATGTTTTTCTGTTCTAGTATGACACTGGGACCTCAGGGTGGGATTTCTGGACATTGTGGCAGAGCCTTCCCTGAGTTGCTGCTCTGATGGAGACTCTCATGCTCTAAGCTTGTTCTGTAGTCTGTGTTTAGATATGGTGCTTTGCATTGAAACCTGTTAATATGAAAATTTCATGGCCAAGCCCAGCTTCTCAGATTGTCTCTGTTGTTCTGTATGACTGCTTTCTGTCTCAATATTTTCATTCTACCCATCTTTGTCATCTGAAAATTTGATCATCAACATTTTTGAAAGTACTTCTGGATCACTGGTGAGAACAATTGAGTTGTATCGTATCTAGTGTACTTCCATGCAAAAAAAATCACTAGAAACAATGTGATTTCAATTATGGTTCTTTAATAAAATTGTGTTCTTGAAATCTGTCAGCCTGTCAAGTCAAATCCATTTATATGAGCCAGTTTTTGTCAGAATGCGCTGCAAAGCTAAACTGAGTACTTGAGCAAGGTCTGTGTACACTACACTACACACCTGCAGTTTTCTCCATTAAACAAACCATGGATCCTCAAGGATGTTTGCCATAAAACTGTGTTGGTGGCATTAATTACATTCTTCACTATCTATGAGTTAAATCTTGTATTAATTTCCCCGTGATTTTACTTGGGACTGATGTTGGCTTAATCTCTCTGGGTCATCTTCCTTTTTCTTTTTGAATTTTGGGATGAGAAAATTCAGTAGCTGTGCATGCCAAAACTAATATATATCATGTCTTTTGAATTTCTGTCCTGTGCTGTGGTATTCACAGATATAACTTGTTACACTACTCATGTGAGTGTTACAGACAGCAGATGATTTCTCGCTTCTCCTGGAAGCAGGTACAAATGCCCACTGTTGCTTGACAATCAAAGGATAAATATTTATTTGTTTGGGCTTTTTAACACTACCTTTGCTTGAGAAAGTTCACTCTGTTCTGTTTAGGAGCAGAAAGAAAATCAAACTTATCGTCAGCTAAACACTTGGTTCTGGCACTTATTTGTATGTCCATATTGCTTTCTTCAGCAATTCTTCGACAGAAGTTTTCAGGAAGAAAATAATGGCAGGAAAAAACGAGGGACACAGTAGGCTTAGCAAGAGCTCACCTTAATTTAGAGAAAAATAAACATATTCTGTTCACTTTAAAGGATATTTTTGCAAAATTGCAGATGAATATATATCTATTTTAGCAGTTTTCTCTGTCTTTTGGTCACCAAAAAGATTACTTTTTTAACCTCATATGTAAGAACCTGTAACATGAATGTATACATTGCTTTGCACTGCCTGTTGATTCTGTTGCCACTGGAAGTCTCTGATCTCTGCTGTCATTGGACTGTTACTGGCTTAGACTCATGTAATATACCAAAAAATACAGACTAATCAGTCTATGGTTCGCTGGAGACTGAACAGTTTCAAAACTTCTTTACCTCAACACTTCTGTGAGTGGTGAAAAAGTATTGGTACTTAAATCATTTAATTTGTTTTGCTCCAGCTCTTCAGCTTTGAGTTGTTGTAATTGCATTTGAGAATGAGGTCACTCATGTTTGTATTATTATGGGTTTTTTTCATTTTAGTTTTTTTATTCCTAACAAGCTGGTACATGCAGAAAAGAAACTAGATCATGGTGCTAAAAGCATAATCTGAAGTTTACAGAAAAAGGATGCTGTAATTCACAATCTAAATCTTTCTAACAATTACTGTAATTTGGAAATTACAAACATACCTGCTGCAGCATCACTGGTTTGCAAATGTACCAATTAGAGAAAATAGGAAATTACTAAATGAGGGAATGGAGCTTGACTGATTTTTATGCTCTTCAGGTTTCTTGGACAATTCTCAGATGATAGGAAAATATGTCAAAATACACTGAAGGTGTGTATTTGGGTTCTGGAATTTAATCCCCTTTTTTTCCCCTGTCTGACTGATTCAGTGTTTGGATATACTCTTACTCTAAGCCAGAGCCCATCAGAGTTCCTTCCAGCATTTGATAAAGACCTTCAGGTAACGCCCTGTTTCCCTCAGAGGAACTTCAAAGTTTTGTAGGAGTCTCGGATGTATGATGTAGAAATTTTCTTCCCCTGCAAATCGGGAAAAAATTCAGTGTACCTACTGCATGTGAGAGCCTTACTGAGTCTTCATGCCCTCCATCCCATTTCCATTCTGCAAAGATTCAATCTGCAATAAATCGGAAAAAGTCCATGGGTTTTTGGACCAATAGCACTCCAAAACTTCTTCGGTCCAACACATCTCAGTATTCAAGAAGAATGTCTTTACTTAAACTCCCTCTGTTGTCTAGATTCATCTTTTGTTGTTTTACAGTTCCTAAATGAAAGACACAACTCACTACAAATCTAAGAAAGAGTGCAAGGCTGCTTAATGCCTGGGAATAAAAAAAAAACATGAGGTAGAGAGTCAATTAAAAAAAAAAAAAACAAAAAAACAAAACCCCACGATTGCCTTGGCTTCTACTTTATCTCACTGCTACCAGCTCTTTTTAGACTCCGATTAGGCAGGCAGCATGTTGACACAGCCCAGACTGCATGTTCTTACATGAAAAAGCAGCAATTTTAATTAAACACACTCGCCTACTTTTTCATAGTGACAAGCCTGCTGCAATTTACAGTGTTATCCATTCTACTTAAAACTGAATTTCTTATCTTTCTTCCCACCCACGAGCTTTGGTTCTCAAATTCATAATTTTCTCTACCTACAGTATTTGCACAAGAACAGTGTCATGTTAAGGTTCCTTAATTTTCCTTATGAATTACGTCTTTGGTTAGACCTCACATCAATACCCTGCTCATTTTTCACTTCAGCCATTGCAACAAGGAGCAGGTCCAAGGGGATGCTCTGCTGCAGCCCAACAGCACCATTGTCCTGCAGAATGTTCCTGGTAGTGGTGTGGTCTTCTCAGAAAAAGGCATAATACAATACACTCTCTGGAAGACAAAGAGCACTTTCAGTTTGAACTGGTCAGAAGGATTCTACTGAAACTGCTTTTACTTTTCTTTTTTCTTCTTTTTGTTTCTTTTCTTTGGAGAACTAGACTTCAATACCATATCTCGTTTCACCTTACAATCCTTTCTGTTTGGGTTCACTGGTCAGCAGTGGTTTTTAAGTGGAAAGACAAGCTCATTTTGCTAATAATAAAAGGCAGCAAGTTTATTAAGTGCAAAGCAGAATGCGTTCGTGGGCTGCTAAATAATAAACTCCCTTTGATGGCATAGTGTACATTTCATTTTGATAGTTGAGGCTGCAGAACATATTCTGCAGCAGGGCAGTTCAGTAGGTACTGTTCAACTTTATTCTCACCTTTGTTTATATTCCAAAATGGACTGGATTAAAAACTGGTCACCTTTCACATGCGTTCTTTAGGAATGACTTCCAGCCCAGAAGAGAGGATCTCTACAGAGCATTGATGCTGCTTGCAAGCTTAGAGAGTCTCCATGTGGGCATGATTCTTAGGTGATCTCAAAGCCCTCTTGTGATGTTAAGTCAGTCTGAACACTTTTTAGTAAATTCATTTCCCAAATACACGCTTCATAAAATCATAGAATTGTTAAGGTTGGAAGGGACCTTTAAGATCATCAAGTCCAACCGTTAACCTAACCTGACAAAACCACTTCTAAACCATATCCCCAAGTACCACGTCTACCCTTTTTTTAAACAGGATGGCGAATCCACCACCTCCCTGGGCAGCCTATTCCAATGCTGGATAACCCTTTCAGTGAAAAAACTTTTCCTAATATCCAACCTAAACCTTGCCTGGCTTAACTTGAACCCATTTCCTCTCGCCCTATCACTTGTCACTAGGGAGAAGAGGTCAATCCCCATCTCTCTACAACCTCCTTTCAGGTACTTGTAGAGAGTGATAAGGTCTCCCCTCAGCCTATTCTTCTCCAGGCTAAACAGCCCCAGTTCCCTCAGTCGTTCCTCATCAGACTTGTCCCCCAGACCCCTCACCAGCTTCGTTGCCCATCTTTAGAGAAACTCCAGTGCCTCAATGTCTGTCTTGTAGTGAGGGGCCCAGAACTGAACACAGTACTCAAGGTGGGGTCTCATGGAATCATAGAATGGTTTAGGTTGGAAGAGACCTTGAAGATCATCTAGTTCCACGCCCCTGCCATGGGCAGGGACACCTCCCACTGGACCAGGTTGCTCAAAGCCCCATCCAGCCTGGACTTGTGAGTTTTTGCTGAATATCAATGTAATGAAAATCAGTTGTGAAAGAGCATGTGCACCAAAATTAATATGGACATTAGAAATGGGATTATGAAGAGTAACAAGAGCATGAAAATATACCAGGTGATCTCTGTGTTTGATCAAAACACAAACAATGTGAACACTTGGACTGAAGTGCTTACAAAGAATTACTGCAGATAGCACTTAGTGCATAGTTCCCGATTAAAGCCTATACGGGAAATATACAATATGCTTTTGCCCTGGGCACAAACCTAGACAGAAGCAGAATTTGTCAGATTCACCCTGAATTATTCCTTGAGCTGAGGGCTCCACTTTCACACCTGTTAAGTCCACAACAAAACTCCTCCTGGTTTCAGTGCTGAAACATCAAGTCTGTACTCTGGATGGTGTGGGGACCATTTTATTAAACATGCTAAGACTTACTGCCAAGGTAGACTGTTCCACTCAGCTGTTGAGCAGCTTCAGGAAGGCAAAAGTGTACTGTTGCTGGGCCTGAGACAATGTGATCATTTGACTGCTAAAAATGAAAGGAAGAGGTCCACTAAGCTCAAAAGTTAGATTAGAATTTAGATTTGTTGAAGACAATATGAGCTAAAGTGCATCTGGTCTAGTATTGTAGATATAAATATGATCCAAAACGTGAATTTGACAGAGGTGGTGTTGATTGGCAAGTAAAGATTTAACAAGCAAGTTGAAACATAGGCAGAATGCTTATGTTCTGTAAATTCCAGCCTGTTAGCTTAGGGATTAACATAGGAAAGCAACATCTCCTTTGATTCATTTTCTTTAAATTATATTAACTGTTTCTAGGAAGCATTTTAATATGAGACTGATATTACCAGTTTCTCTCTCTGCCTTTCATAATGAAGTAAACAAGCCCAAAGACCACTCTAAGCTGTGCAAAGGATTTTGAGAAAAAGATTTTGCAGGTTATCTGACAACCAGGGTAACTTGAGCTGCCAGGATTCATTTTTCTCAGAAAATCTGGAGTAAATGCATCACAAAGTTGTTCATTTAATGTAAGTGTACTTCTGTGCTTAAAAGTAAATCTGACCTGAAAACAGTATTCGTGAATCATAGTCCACAGACACCTGTGCCAACAGTGAGGCAAAGCTGAGCAAAAATACATTTGCAAATTCTCTCCTTACATCTAATTCATATAACTTAACAAATGTTTACTATAGTTTTAATGGATCCAGTAAATCATGCCAAAAGAGGCCTATGGAAGTAATTTTCTAAAGCAATCACAGATGACTATTTCATTTAGTATTTTGTTGTACCAGTACTCAACATAGGGTCTCCAAATTGCCAAGGAGATATGGAGCAGATCATCACCAAAGGCAATGGGATGATGTTAACACTGGAATCAACCTGTTGCTCAGGGGTTCGGGCACCTGCTGGTCACAAGGGTGCCACATCCCAGCAGTGCTTGCTTGCTCCAGTATCTCCAAGTAAGACTGATGGTGTTCACACTCGGCTGTTCCAAAATACAGGACCTCAAGGTACCTGGAACTGCATTCATTTGGGGGCATTGTACTGTCAGAAAACTTCTTTAGAGAGCAGACTGTCATCTGGCACTTAAGTTGGGCAGTCAGGGTGCCCATCAGGAAGGCTGTTGTCTGAGTATAAGCAGTGGAAACCTCTTATCTTGTTGACTAGAGGAAGTGTGCTATCCTTTTTTAGGTTAGAGGTGTTCCCAGCTGGTAAGGAGAGGCTGAGCGCCGCGGTGTGTGTTGGGGCAGTCTCAGCCATTTCATGGGTGGGTCCTGTTCCTAGTCCTAGTTTCACCACCTGTTAAGTCAGCCTAAACTTTGAGGGTCCGAAGTCTGGGTTTGAATGGTTTCTTTCTTACTGTTTCAGTTTTTCTATTAAAGAGGAGGTGGGGCAGTAGTATCCAGCTGGATGCAGGAGAGCTTTCATTCTGCTTATGTCACTGGTTTTGTTTTTAATTTGGTTTTGTGATTTCAGAGGCAGCCAAGTCTTGGCTTCTGCTTAGGCTCAGTACATAACTGCATTGCCTTTGCTGCCTGCACTGACTGACACCATCCTAGGAAATTGTTTAAGTGACTGGAAGCCAGCTTCCAGAGAACCTGGAGACTTTCCGGGTCCATTGTTGTTCCACACACTGAACTGACCAAAGCTTGCCTTCGGTTAAGAGCCCTACTGACATCTTGTACCTTAAATAGCTCTGGAAAAGGCTGGACATAACCCTGGGAGTGGACTTGTACCTTCCCCCCAGCACACCAGCTTTTTTGAGGCACTGGTGCCGTGGTCTTGCAACCAGCTGGATTCTGCCTGCTGGTGAGAGGTGTTTGGCAGAGCTGCTGGAGAGGACGGCAAGTGAAAATCGCACTGCCTCTCTGTTTCCTCTCTGAAACAGAGACTACTTTGCCAACCTTTGGTAGAGTATTTCCACTCCACAGCTGGTGTTTAGAGGACGAAGCCTAGCCCACTAACCTGTCTAGAGAGCAAAAGGAGACTGGGAGGTGCCAGGCATGGTGGAAGAGGGAAGAAGTCTGCTCCAGATGCCTGCTTGACCTCATTCTCAGAAGCTGCACTTTAAACAGCAAAATTATCATTAACTCTTAGACACCATTCGGATAGAGAGGATGCCCACACGCTGGGTTGCCGTAGCAGCGGGTTTGCAGCACGCTGCTCAGGGAAGGCAGGAAGGAACAAAATTCCCCAGTCACCTGTGCTCCTGTGGTGCACAGTTTCATTGAGGTACAACTCAGCAGGAAGCTGAAGTTTTTTGGGGATAGGGCAGGATTCAGAAAAAGGCAAGGAAAACAGCAGGCCCATTAGTGATCCCTGTGGAGGTTTACCAAATTGGCCTCTTCATAAGGCAAAACTAGCAGCCATTGATGTAAATTCATTGCTTTCCCTCCTTCGTTGCTCTGCTAGAGATTGCTGCAGGTGATGATTTTTTAAATGAATACATTATTCGAGTGAAAGCAGTGATGGATCAGAGCTGGAGTGATTTCTACTCCCACTTCACACATTATTTTAAAGACTTTTGCATTGATTGATGTTGGCAAAATTGTGCATGGTTTTGCACAGGTGTTAAGGCTGCGGGTACTGCATGTTGTTTTCTAGAACTAACGCAAGCTGCGATACAGCTATACCCAGCATCCGTGCTATTGTTTTTATCCACCAGCAGAAAAGCAGTGGGAAATGTCCTCAAATCAGCTTTTATTCTAGAGAACAGTACCACACAGAGTTGGCTGCACAGCTAGGGTCCACTGTTCATGAGACATTATTTGATTCTTCTAATTTAATTTCTTCTATTTCAAGCAGAAATCTGTGAACCAGAAATCAAAGAAAATTTGATTTCAGAAGCACCTGAACACAATATATTTGAACCAAAATATTTCCCTCACTCGGCAGCTGCTCCAGGAGACCATAATATTCTTGTTGCCAGCAAAGAGGTCTGTGGAGCAGCGAGGGAGCCCCCAGGGTGTCTGTCTCCTGGGCATCCCTGCTGTACACGTCACTTCAGAGCAGCCCAAAACTTCAAGCTCCTCCATCCCAGCTCTTTCACAGGAACACTGGCATTTCTAAGAGCCCCGTGCCCGGCTCTCGTTTAAGGATTTCAGGATATTATGCTACAGGCTGGAGCAGAGCACGGTCAGGTTCTGCACCTTCAATTCATTAATTCACTACCCAGGAACCCAGAGGAGTATTCAAGAAATCAAAATCTCAAAGTAACTGGACAAAAGAGAATTGTCAGACTCTTTTACATTTCTGCATTACTTGTAGACTTTCTGTACGCAGTATTTTAAATTATTTAGATCAGAACAGAATATGTATGCCACAAACTGGGAGTGTTTAGACAGTCTCAGATATATCAGGCATAGCTTTTTATTTCCAATGAGATTCATAAAACAAACCAGCTACCTCCAAACACAGCACAGTAGCGTTCACTCCTCTTCTCTGAATAATTCCAACTCATGCCTAGCAGGGTTGACTGATTTTAGAGGTTATTGTAAAGAATGATTTAATTTTGGTTTTCCTTTGCAGTGCTTAGACTGCAAGTGTCTGATGAAAATATTCCCCAGGTAAATGTTACTACTCATGGTCCCTGTATTCCCACTGCAAATTATTCACCTTTGCGTATTGTAAAGGGTGATAAAAAAACATTGGGAGTGATCCAAACGTTTGTTTATAATAGCATTGTAGATCTAATTCCTCTCTTCCTGGTGACATTCTCAGATGTGTAAAGTGAGTGGATCTTTTCCAGGCCCTTCCGTACAGCTTAGAGAAGTCCTTCCAGCAACTCATTACTGACTTACAATAAGCACGATAGACTGATTAGACTAATAGTTGGCTTGGCTTATGACTTACAGGCTTTCCTACTTTAATTTAGATGCATGCAATATAGAGTTTAACAACCACACAATTACACAGATTCTTTCTTAGAAATTGCCCAGAAGGGATGGATGATCCCCATTCAAATTTTCTGCTGAAAATTAGAAATATATGAGCAGAACTGCTCTTTCAGCTTCTCTCTATTTATTTTTTTTTTCCACAGCTGAGGAATTTGTCTGTAAGCCTCAGGATACATCCGCGCATCTCTGGACGTACCTTTTTTTCTGTGTGTTAAGAATTTGGCTACAGGGCCAAGTTGAATTTACACTACACAATAAGGCTCAGAGATATAATAGTACTGACCTCTGATGTCAAGAGAAGTCCTGCAAATGACATAGGACTGAGTTCTGAATAATTCTGGGGGCATTCATATAGTTTCAGAAATTTCAAGGCAAAATCATAGTCTTAAGGATAAAAATTTTACTGACTCCACACTGTAAAATTGCTGGTTATTCTCTTCTTTAGATGATGCTTGAATATATATGTTTGGGGTTTTTTTTCTGTGTGTTAGTAAGCCAGCTAGCAAGCCTGCTTCAGATTGATTTAACCTGGAACAACATCTTTCATATAATCAAGTTATTTCACAGCTGAGGTTCATGATGTATGTCTTATTTTAATCTTCTGGTAGTTTTAATTTTGGTTCCAAGTACAGATGAACCAGCACTCTCGCAGTTGGAAGTCTGATGAGCCTGATAGAGTCTAAGCAGGGACTTGAACATCGAGTCCTGACTTACACGCATGTGCTCACCTGGGTACGCTTTCCCGGATGAGCTCGGCTTATGCTTCTGACCACTGTACTGGTGCGGGCGTGGGGTGCCCAGCTCAGCACCCAGCATATAGAAGAACCAAATCTAAGTTATCAACACAGCATAGAAACTAATTAGTAATCTGGGGAGGGATGGGGGTTCCCCCCTTTTCTGTTACTTGTATACAGTCTGTCATTTCAGTGATGTGTCCTTGACTGCTCTTCATCACATAGTATCCAGTTTTATCTCTGCAATGGTTTTCAGTTGCTCTGAAAAGACTTCCTTCTCTCTCCTGGGACACTTTTACCTGTGCTTTATCTTTTCAAGCTGCTTTTTTGAGCTTAAATCCCTCCAGACAGTTCTTAAAAGTTCAGCTCTGCTTTATTAAAAAAAAAAAAAAAAAAAAAAAANTTTTTTTTTAATTCATGTCTGTTCTGGCCATTTCTTTTACATTTCAGACAAGGCAATCTGGGGTTGATTCTCAGGTTGCACTGAGAGCAGGTTGTGACATGTGTGTTCATCAGATGCAGATGGGGCTCACAGAATGAGCTCCCTTCACCTCTTCTGGGATTTCCAGGCCCTGGAAACATCTTACTAGTGGTCTACACAGATGATCCGGGGACAAATTGCCTTCAGCTGTTCATGCATCAGGCCAGCCACTTTGATATCACTGTTATCACCAGGCCAATATATAGCTGAGTCTTGGTTTTAAGCCCAGTTGCTTTTAAAAGAATTACATCTCATTCAGTTGCAGGTAAGAAAAAATAATAACAATTAACAGAGAGGTTTGAACCTTTTGGGGTGACTCCTGCTTTTGTTTAGGCATATGAAAATAATTTTTTTAAAGTAAAATATACTTGGGAATTTTCATCCTCCTCTGCATAGCATATAATAGCATAGTGCATTAGGCAAACAGAATTCCACTTCCACTAACTAATTAATTTAAAGACCTATACAGAGGGTCACAGCTTGAGGAGGTAAAAGGTTGCCATGGTCTGTGTTTTTGTAATAGCTCCATGATGGCATTTTCAGTGCCCTACTGGTTTCCCAGGTGCCAGCATGGATAGACTTCAGGAGGAGTTCAGGAATACACCTGGATTCTTACTACTTACTTTGATGTTGACCTAGACAACAGCTTGTGCTTACTTATAAGTAGGGCTGTAACGGGGAATGCAGCCCTGTTTGTAGATTTGACAGATAATGGTCTTTTTTCTCTCTTCCTCCTCCTCCTCCTCGTCAGTCAAATCTAAACTCTCAGCATCTAATGTAATGGTCTCTGCTCATTCTTCTTTTGAGTCTGTAAAATTTCAAGGTAGGTACGACTTTGCCTGAAATCCCATTGTGGCAGCTTCTGGATTTGATGAGTACTACTGACACAGATTGAGGCATCGTGAAGGAAATCCCAACCACACTCTGAAAATATAAATTCTCTGTCATGCTAATGTTAATGTTCTTTCTCCTGGTGACGTCCTCTTACTTCTTCCCACACCCGCACCTCAAACTCCCACTCTACAGAGGCTTCCTTTGTGCATGATTAGTCACTGCTTCTTCCTGCCAAAATAAACCTACCTACATTTTTCTTGCTATCATGTCTGTGACAGCCCTGAAATTCTGTCTGACTTGCTTTGTTTGGGCAGTTCATCTCTTTCCATTTCTTCCCTTCTTCTTTGCCATTGGAAAGTATTAATTGCAGAGCTTGAGAGGCCAGCAGAGGTCAGGAAAAGTTGTGTATGCCTTTTCAATCAACTGTTAACTAATGGCAGGCAAAGTTTTTGCAGAGCTGTGCTCAGTATTAAGCCACTTCAGTGTAGCTTTAGAAATTGTGCAGCTCTTGTGAATTTTGCTTTGCAGTTTGGTGGTAAAGCAGAGCTATATCCAGCAAAACTGAGATGACTGTAATGGAAACATTTCATTCTGAGACTCTGAAATTTTGCCAGTCGTGGTTTTGAAGGCAACTTATGATGATGAAAGTACTGCAGAGCCATGCTGCCTTATAGAATGCCAAAAAAAAGGCCCACAATTAACTTCCAGAATATTTCCTTTTAAAGATTAGGAAAATTTGTGCTTACCTCCCTCACGAGGAACAGCTTTGAGTGTTCAAGCTGAACTGAAAACAGTTGTTGAGCTATATATTAGCCTGGTGATATGCTGATATCAAAGCAGCAAGAGAAACGATGGACAAGAGTAATAACACAACTACAGCAGTCTCAGTGCCAGGCTCCAGAAAATTAATTGCATCCTCAGAAGATACAGGTGGAATCTGTATTAATGTTTTTTAATTCAAACATCTTTTTCTCAAAGGGGCTGATAGCTCTTGCAGAGCTAGACCTTCCACACTTAGGGAATATCATCTAAGGTGACTGATCCTTTTGTAAACTCACACGCTGGAAGTTTCCTTATGGTAGAGGAAAGGTGGTCCAAGACACAATCTCAGCAGCTCATCTGAGAGCGCTGGAGATTTCTGACTGTTGCGAGTCACTTCGAGATGCCTGGATGTAACAGCAGCTTTGCTTCAAAGGAAGTCTTGTGCATAGATTCCCTTGCTGTCAGACTAGATAGTCAATGCAAATATTCAGGCAGGCTGTGTGCAGGAAAAATTGCTGTATGTAGTAATAATTTTGTCTGGTTATCTTTTAGAAAATAGATGGGAAAATAAAGCAAGGGGCACGTGTCAGGAATAAATCTTGCACTTTTCAGAACAGGATCTGCAAGTTCTGACAGCAGTAAATATAGATTTACCCACAGAATGCAGCTTGTGGGCAGAGGGGGAGCTAATTGAGGAAACAGCCGACATTATCGAGTATTCAACCATCAAACGTGCTGGGAGGAGGGTGGTGCTCACGACGCCGGACCCAGCCAGGGAACAGCTCCAGCGGTGGGAAGCTGCCAGGAGCCCCTGGTTTTGCTGACATTACATCGCCATCTGGTGACTTGCCGGGGAGAGCAGCCCTTAAACCCGACATTTGTCACTTGGGTCACTACGAGGACGAGTCACCCCCTCCATTGCCGCCGCTCTGCTAACAGCAAGCCCTTCGCAAACTCCAGTGTGCCTCCATCCACCCAGCCGTCCCCCATGTCCCCCCTTCTGCCGTGGCTTCGGCCCGGGGGGTTGGGAAATGTTGCTAAAATCCTGATGGGAACTTTCCAAGGAGGATTAAAAGTATTAGCTTTGGCCTAGAGGGTGATGGTCCTGGGCTCAAAACTGCTGCTCTGTTTGCTGTCCTGTCCTCCTAATTTTAGGATCTTTTCCCTCCTTTGTTCAGTTTTGAAGATGTCTTCTCCACATTCCCTCTGTGTCACCAAATCCAGTTTTTCCCCTAAAATGTAGGGAAGAGTGGAGCTGGTGAGTTGACATGCATAAACAAATCATCATTTGAGCACTTGGTGAAGCAGTGCTTAATGTTTGGATGAATTATTCCCTTACTTTCACCTGTGTGATGTTTTCCTCTGTATAAAAAGGCATAAATAACATAAGAAGTTAAGTCAACAACTACAAAAATTATATAGTTCTGCTCATGCATCTCAGATGATAGCAAACTACATCAACAGAGAGAGACAGAGCCCAAGTGAATTGTGAAAATCTGGCTGCAAGATGCTCAGTCTTTAACAAGGATATGTGACTCATTCTGGCTACCAAGAAGACTCAGAATATTTTTTATTTCTTCTGAAATAAGAAAAAAAAAAAACAAAAACACAACAGCCCAGTTCTTTAGCATGGCAAAATAAAGAAATGAGTCAAGCTTTGGGATTCCTGTATGAACCACTAGAACCAGTGAACACTACTGAAATTGTGGATATATGGAAAGAGACTCAGACCTCAAATAGAGTAACTGAGTGTACTGGTTACTTTTGCTAAAGGCATCGTTGTATCTTTGAGATTAAGGGAAAACTCATTGAGGGTTGAAAAGTTACTTACCTGTTAGAAGAAGTACAACTATAGGTGTAAAATGTATTTATACATTCACTAATGGTTTTCTCTAGATAAAGAGTATTATGAGTTTCACATTTTAATTGCACTTTGGTTTAAGCACTTTAATTATACTAATTAGAAAGTCAGCATGATGAGTCTTATTAACAAATAGCATCATGCTTTAAAAATATAGCTTAGTAAATCATCATTAAAAAAATATTGATCTGAGCCCCAGAAAACTTCACATATGGTAAAGTTAAAGATGACTAGTAACGTTTATCTGGAAGGATTTCCTGAAGGTATAACATTAGCAAATCATCTGGTTTTTAACCTGTCTAAAGTTCCTGTAAACACCTATCAGTACAATGCTCAATGTACCCACTGCTGACCAAGCTTAAAATAATGGTCAGCGTTTCATACGCCCTTTGGGAAATCAGAACAAAAGATACCCCACGTTTGAACTAGGTGCATAAGCACAAGGCTAGAACGGAAGAGGGCTGTATTGCGAGGAAACAATGCAGAAGAAAACCCACTCTTGGAAAACATTTGTTCGACTTGAATGAACTAAGAAAAAATCATAATCTATGAACAATATTATTTATTTTGGCTTGGAAGAGAGACACATCTGCTCACTGCCTAGAGGCACAAACAAGTCATATTGGAGAATGAAAATCTGGTTATGTAAATAAAAATAATCATAGATGGAGCAGTGAGGGCAGGGCCATGGCTGTTCAGAAAATCCACATAGTACTATAATTCCTACATGTACTGCTTAATTTTGCAAGTCCTGCTTTATTTTAATAGTAGTTAGTGAACTCAATAGTCTATATAAAAGTAAGAGAAACCGAAATTATATTTAATTTCATAACTTGCAAGTCTTAAAGGCTCTGCTGGAAAGAATTCAAAATATACCAGACATAAATGCACATGCTTTGACTGATCAGTAGAGTATTACATTTCAAAGAAGTGTAACTGCAAAACAGCCTCCCCTGAAAAATACAGCTTTAAGTATTTGCAGATACAAAGTCCTGTATTGCTGTTTACAATCCTTGTTTTTATAGTTAATTAGAGAGTATATTTTTTCTCCCTACTGAAGAATCCAAGAAAAATGGCTTCTGTGAGCCACCTTGATGATTAAAGTTGAGTGGGATGAACCCTGTCCATGATGAAGAGTCAATGTGCTAAGTGAATGGATGATCACAGGCTCAGGGAGGCTCTAGGGAGCCAGGTGAAGGTCACCAGCACATCATACCTTGTCTTGAGCTGTGGCGTTTTTCTCAAGATCTGCCACCAGACGTTACAGAGGTTTAGTAGTTGAGGCCAATCGTAAAGGGAAAAAAAAAAAAAATCCTGCGTGTAGTTTGTTCAGCAAGTTAATTCATTTAAATTGTTGATCGTTAGACTCAGTGAAACAATATCACCTCCCCTTAATTCAGCTTAAGATTGTAAGGTTACAACTAGCTGCAGTTATATTCATTAGACATTTTGTGCTATCCAGTACCATCTTGTGTTTTTATTAGGACAGCATACAGGTCAGGTCCCTAAAACGTGTAGGAGTTGGTCGTCCAGTCTGAAACCATCTGCTGGGGTCACCCTCTAATCAATGTCCTTCCCATTTCTTGGTTTTACTGATGCTCAAGCTGTGACTGAATCATCCGTGCACATATGCATTGCACCTCCTCCAGGAGAAGATACAATGATTTCGCGCAGAGCGGCACATTCTGCTCCTCACAGTACCTGCAGCCTGCCATTTTCAGGTGCTTTGGCTGCTCAGTTTCCTAGTCTTGAGGTTCATCATGAGCCTAACAGTAGAATGACAGGGAACGCGTGTTCCTCAGGCAGAGCCCAAAGTGCTCTCCTCCACGGCTTGCTGTGCTCTGCGTTGCCTTCTTGGCTTTTCTTCATTTTGCAGCTTTACTTTAAGAGTAACTGGGTTTTGCTCTCTTACTGCTGGAACACCAAGGGATGGAAAAGACATATCAAAGCTGGAACAAAATAGCTATTCAGGAGTGAGACTAGAAAGTCCCTTTTCTCTTTCTTTTTCCAATTGTCTCCTAACAACAGCTCCTACTAGGCAAAGTTTCAAGAGCAAAACCACCAGGCCTGCGCAAAAAGCAATTAGGGCTATTCTGTGGAAATACAAGCATTTAAAAAAATGTAGTCTTAATGGGAGGATAAACTGTCATTCAAACTATTTATGGACCCATGACTCTCACTACTTTGCTGTTGTCAGATGATTTACTCATGGTAGCTTTCTTTTACAAAGACTGAATGTCCGTTATTGGATGACTGTGCCATGGTGCAGCACAGGGCTTGGAGCTGGCACTGCAGTCCTTGCTTGGAGAAACAGCGTTGCTGACAGAGGACAACTGGAGGATTACCTGGCCTTAAAAAACCTGCACAGATTACCACAGAGAGGAAGGCTGTAGTTTCTCTGGCCTCAAACCTGCCTCGCCTTCGGGCTAGCGCAGGGGTTTGTGCAGTCGGGTGACAGGCAAGACTTGAGGAGCTGAAAAATAGCCTGGCCAAAACTATTAAAGATGTTTACTTTTCAGCCTGCTCGGTACCCCAGTATATTCATAGAAAAGCCTTGTGTTAGCACAAGGGAGGAGTGTGGAAATAAATGATCGGGGAGAAGGGCAGGACTGCCTCTTTCGATGGCTGTGCTTGCTTAGGTAGGCTGGAAGTGTCCTTTGAAGCACAGCCAAAGGCGAGTCGTCTGAAAATGTTTTGAGTCACTGCACAGCCCAGCTTGATTCCCTCTCCTTTGAAAAACGCAACTCAGACTGTTAACGCTGTTAGGGAATGTAAAATTTGGATACTTGGTTTTGGGAGGTAACCTGGAGTAAAGTGCAGGGGGAAAACAATCAGACGGGGTGACACACCATCACTGAACACTGTTAGTTGTGTTAAAGTCTTTGTCAGCTTAACAACGCGCAGAGAACCAGGATCCTTGCGAGGCTCAGCTTTGCCAGCCAGTGCAACTGAAATGGGAGCAGGCTGATACACACCATGACTTGCTTTTGGCAACTGGCTCTTAAGGCCGTGATATCTTCATTCATCTCTCTCAGTGGAATGTGTTAGGACGGGATTACAAGGATGTTTCCTCATTGCCTGAGAAGGAACTGAGACATAGCCATTGGGATGCTCTGACATCAAAGGTTTTGTAATATTTGCAAGACAGCTGTGTTGTTAATGCAGAGGTAATGTAAATGTGAATTGTGGTATTGTCTATCTGCTAGAAACATTTTTATCTCAGAGGTACTGGTGCGATAAGAACTTATAGCTTCCTTCAAATTACCAGGCGATTTATCTTGCTTAGACCTTAGAAGTGCATGTTTGCAAACAGCTCTTAAGAGAGTGTTGCCTTTAAGGGGTGTTGGTCGTCTCATCTGTCTGACCTGGGAGAGTATCAATATGAAAGGGAAAATACACTGCTAACAAGGTTTTTACTTTATGACTTTGTGACTGGAACCAAAGGCTTCTGCTGAAGGTCATCTGTGCTATTTTGTAATAATTCCAGTATCAGCAATGAACCAAGCAAAAAAATGACCAGTATTGTCTGGGGCTTGCCTAATCTGGTGGTCAGCAAGATTCAGCAGGTCCCTGAAGAAAGATTGCCAGGGGTGTGGAGGATGTGAAGCAGCTGCCTGAAATACAGCAAACTGCAACAGCAGCAGCAGCTGAGCAGGCCACTGTAGCACCAGCACTGGCGAGGCCAGACACAGCCTGTAAACATTTATAATGAATTTGCCGGGGATGAAGAGATAAAGACAACCTTGTAAAATCACTTAAGAAGTCAGAACAAACTGTTCAAAGGCAATCATTACCTGCGAGGAGAGTAATTGTAGCAGGAAAAATCAAGGTCGTTCTAACTTTGCAGCAAAGGGGTGCTTGCTTTAAGAAAGGCAGCAAAATCCTTTATGTGTGAAGCACGTCAGAAAGGTTTTGACAAACAGTGTGAAAGCAAGACTGCTTATTTCGAGCCAGTAAATAGGGACAAGACTTATGAGATCAATACTCGTCAGCTACCATTATCAAGGGCAAAATATGGTCAGAAATGAGGGACTTACACAACTTATCATCACCTACCAATTGAGCTGTGGTGACTTACGTAAAAGTTGATGGTCATCATGACCAACGGATAATAGAGCACATATGAAGAAGATGAGACAATAGGCAGAAGTACGCATACACTGATAAGACTAACCTTGAGCTGTATCCTTAGGTACTGACTAACCAAGATTGATGTTTAATATTCTAGTTCAACAGTGATGACTTTTCCCTTACCTAGGGAGTTTATGGTTTGCTTGTCTGAGTACATAAACGCATGTAAATCTAAAGATGAGGTGGGATTTAGCCTTGGGGCTTCTCCCCAAATATGTTTTCAGTAAAAAGCAAATGCTCAAACTAAATTTATGTTTCAGAGCCTGCTTTGACACTTAGCATACAGACTCTTCCAGCATGTTGCAGTCATCAAAAAAATATGTGACCTTCAGTCATCTTCAAAACGACCTGTTTAGGAGCTCTTCACAATTCCAAAGGTAACATAACTTCAATGAAAAAGTAATTATGTGTTCAACTGCTGCTGCATGAAATGGTTGATAGTGAAGAGAGAAAAGGGCTCCTTCTTCCTTCTGACCATCTTGGGGGGAGGGTGTATTTTTGTATGCGGGGAGTTTTCAAGGGCTTCCTACTTCACATGTATGTGGGACATGTAAGAAGGCAGAGAAATGTTGGGCTGGTGGATGCAGAACAAAAAAGAAACCTCCCTCAGGTGTGATATGTTCATAGGTCTGAACTCATACCTCGTCTTTTTTTCTGCTGGGTTATTCACCATTAAGTACAATACCAGTTGCCTCACATACATTCAGTCAAGCCCCTGCTGTGTCCTCAGAGCTCTTTACAGTTTTGGGTTGTTCTTGCCTTAATCTGAAGTTCATTAAAAATATATTAGAAAAGTTTTTTGTCTTCCCTGTGTACCTGGAGAAATATAGCCCTAGCAAGGGTCATCCTGGTATCCAGAACAGTGCAACAGGATGTGTCTGAGACACAGGATGCAGAAGAGCATCAGCAGGCAGCGTCTCACCTCACAGACACTGGTAGCAGCAAAGAATTAGACAAAGATGTTCGTTCATTCATTCAAGAAAGGATCAGAGCAGGTTAAGCTGGGAAACCTATAAAATGTAAAATTATAAAAAAATGAATGTGATAGGTGTAAGTGCTAATTAGGAGCTAATTATCTTCTGTTAGCAACTGACTCACAGGTGTTCTGAGCCTCACAGAGACAGGAATTCGTACGGTAACGATGACAGCATTTTGACTTTGTTGCAAAACTTATGTGTTATTGTCTGCTGCAATTTATTCTAGTAGTTTAATTATGCAGTTTTTTATTTTTTGGAAAGGAGACCTAGGGAAAACAAAGTGTTGCTACATTGAAGGGGTACCACCAGTTCCACTTTGCATGCGGCGAGTTCTGTTATTGGTGGATGTGGTCAGTCTGAGGTTACACAAAGATACGCAAGTGCAGAGGCTTTTTTTTGTCTTTCCTGTTTGAATGATGTATTTTCATGTCTAGTCAGAGGATAATTCCAGCACAGAAAGAGGGATTGGGCAACTAGTCATGCAAGTTTATAGATCTGGAGAGGACCTCCAGTCGCTTGACGTTACAACTGTCTATGGCAAACCATTTTTTTCTATAGTGGTATTCAGCCCTTTTTAAATACAGCTCTGGTGGGTTATCTTCATGTTCCTCCTGTTGGAAGATTCTTCTGGAAGCTCAGCCCCATCACTGAACCCTCAAAATATCCAAGCAAAATGCATTTTGCACTGGTTGGTACCTGTTTCTTCCGCTGCCAGTACAGTCCAGTAGTCTAAACAGCGTTGCAGTAGTTACCATTCTGCAGTGTTCCTGAGGAAAAATCCTACCCTCTTCTAGCATCATTCTGTTTGATAAATAAACTATGCTCTTTCAGGTTTTTTCCTCATAGGTTTTCTGCAGGTGTGTAAAACATTAAGCAAAAATAGAGGGAAAATACTGAGAAAGAAAATCTCGGTGCAGAGGTAGAGGAGTAGAAAGGGTTATTTCAAAGGAAGTTAAAGTGGAGGTGAAAAGGAAACAAAAATGTCTGTCACTTAGGACAGAGTAGTATGAGGCAATGTGAAGCTGACAAATTCGGTTAAACATTCTAACCTTGATTTCTTGGTAATATTTAAAAAAAAATGAAGGCATTTGTTGATGTATAAACCATTCTTCATCTCATTGATGGACGCAGGACTGTTTCTCTTCACCTCTGGAGGAGTGATCTGCTATTTCTGGGCCATTTCTGAGAAAAACAAATTTCCAAATACTTGTTCAGAAGATTGCACTGAAACAAAAAGACATGGGTATAACAAGAAAGAGTTGCTGTCTGTTTCTGCGCATAAAATCGTTGTCCTCTGCCTCTCCAGCACTACCGTACTCTGGTATGGTCTTATATTCAGACTCCGCCCTCTCCTCACCATGTTGTAGTTGGGTCAACAGGAGGGATTTACCTGGGGTGTTCATCGTTGCTTGAAAAACAGGAGAGAACGCGAGACATCCTAGGTGTTTTCTTTTTTTAATGTATTTTGATTAAGCAGTCAAGGTTACAAAGGCTCTTCTAGCCTTAAAATAAATGGCTGGGGAAACAGCTTATATAAAAAAATAAGAGGAATCTTTAAATAATCCTTAGACAGAGACGAAAACTACCTAAAGTGCCCAAGCAAGTGAAAAAGAAGTAAATTAGCCCAACTTTGGATGTAAATATATTGTGTAAACAGATCAGCTCAACTAAGGGACTTAAATTTCTCTTTTTAACATGGAAGTTAACTACCTCTTAATGAAATTATATTCCCAGGCAAAAGGTATGTCACAAACGTAAAACAAAGAAAGCGCAATTTACATTTTGAACTGATAAAAGGAAAGGAAAATTGCATTTCAGTGGCTTAGCCACCCTTTGTCAGATCTTTTGTAGCTCTTCAGACAGCATCAATTTAACACCATTATTTTCTGTAAATGTGCTATTTTCCTCTGTGTTTATTACGCAGAGTTCACTAGAGAGCAACCAAATGATCTGAATATGCCTCTGGCAGCCAGTGTTTTCTTCCACCATGAAGCTGCTTGCTGGGTATAGGTGGAAAAGTGTGTATTTTGCTCACAGTACATATTGAGTTTCTGTAATTTTCCAGGAAACCCAGGAACTCGCTTTGTTTAACACACATTTAAATGTATGTCAAGCAGAGCAAAGAAAGCCATACCAATCATTCCACTTTGAGGAACAATTACAAAAGCTTTGACCAACAGGGAGAGGATTCCTAACCTCAACTTTTGCTTGGAAAGAGAATGGCAATATGGAGAAAACCAGGCTGATGCCAGCAAGCATTTCACACTCATCTGCTTGAAAATAGCATTCTATTTCAATTGTATTTTGTCTGCTTATTCTCTTTATATATTAAAATTTAGTAATAATATTCTAATTGCTGTTTACTTTAGTAAAAACGATAATAAATCTTGCAGTAGGGGGATATTAAAAAGGATATTAGGAGATTATAGAATAATGATAAGTAAAAATTGCTGCTGCTCAGGCAGATATTGACCATGCAAAGGAAATTAGAACAAAGTCTTGCAGAGAAAAAAAGAAAAGAAGAAACAGGACAGCCACGTAGAGAGAATGGGATTAAGTTCAGCACAGTTTGCCTCAGTTTTCAATAAGGATTGCAGCAGAGGCTACTCTGGCCTATAGAAATAAATAGTTGAGCATTGAAACTAGATAAAGAAGATGGTCCTAAAGGTTAAAAAAGACACATGGAAACAGGTCCTAAAGGTTAAAAAAGACACAGGGAAACAGGTCTTAAAGGCAAAAAAAAAAACAAACAGGGAAACAGGATATTCTCCATGCCAGAGCTCTGGCTCAAGGTGTCAAAGATTTTATTTTTTATTTTAAATTAACACCAAATTGAGGTGCCATAAATACCATGACTATCAAATAAAAAATGAATAACGTTTTTTGAGATTAAAAAATGAGTTGTGCAAACATTGCATCCTGTCATCTGACCTCAGAATGCACAAAATTCTGAAACCCGACAGAAAAAAAATAGAAACATGGTGCAGCGGTAGATGGCAGACTGAAACAATTGATCTCTTGATCCATGAGACATATGATTATTTTTTTAAGACAAGAAAGTAGAATAGTTTTCATACACTTACACTTAAGCACAGTATTTGATTTTGTACCCCCGGAAAAAAATATTATTTTAACTGAGGGAGCCAAGATTTACTAGAAAAAATATAAAGCAGGTAAAAAGCTGCTCAAAGGGCACATAGCAGTGGGCAGTCAGGAGACAGCTGGCTGGGGGACGTAGCAAGGAGCAGGGTTGGGGATGATCTCTGTGCACCTTTACCGTTGTGCAGACGAGCTTTTATCACATAACCTAACAATTATTACTAAGTGTTTGATACTGCATGACATGGACTGTATTTGCCTATTCCCGGTGCTCAGCATCTGTAGGTGCTCCTGTAGTAGGTGACATGTACGACTGGAAAAGTTCTGCATCTACGGTAGCAATGCCGTGATGGCCACATGCATGTTCTTCAGGGAAACCACACAGCTCAGTAGGACTTGCCGACTGAGTCCAGAGCAAATGCTGTGCTAAACTGCAAACCACTTAAGAAGCTCAGAGCTACTTTTTGAGCTGCATGGAGAAGCTGAGGAACCTTGAGCAGCCTCTGTCTCAAGGCAGGTGAGGCAGAGGCGACGCTGAAACAGAGCAGGCCAGCACTGTCAACAGAACATCACTTTGGACGTGTTCCAGAGTCCAAAACTCAGCATTTAAAGAGGGCTCTGACTGAGCTGCTCAGTTATTAACATCTTTCTGTGGCTGCTGCCCCTTAGCAAAATGAGACATGGATCTCTCCAGATGTTGTCACTTTTTCACATATCATGGGAAAGCATGAGATTTATACTAATCCCCCTGCTTGGCTGAACAGAGCTATCCTGGTGAATGGCAAATAAACAGATAGATCATAACAAAGAAAAGATTTTGTAAAGCTATTACCACTAAGCTTGAATTTTAAGAAATATAAAAATGAGAAAAGACAGCCTATTAATTCCATCTAATTCCATCTAAATGACTGACCTTATTTCTATTCTAATAATCTATTTTAACTCCATGTAATCACAATACTGCGTTGATTAGCTCACTGAAATGTAATCTTATTAGTAGTTCACAAGGTTGCATTTAATCTAGCTGATTATGCTCGTGCATCTCTGAGTAGTTGGTTCTGTATTGTTGCGGCTCCTAATGAACTGTCTGTGCATTGAAATTAACCAAAAAAAAGTTGTTACCTAGCCTGTTCTGATTTGTTCTACTGTTCTGCACACACTAGTCACTTTTCCTTTATTTGAAGTGTTATGTAAACTTTCTACTGCTAACAAGCCACCAAAACCCTTACAGCACGTTTTCTGTATGTCAGCATCTATTTGCGGTCTTCATAATTTAAAAAAAAACCCAAACAAGCAAATAAAAAAAACAAAACAAAACAAAAGACCCCAAAAAACAGCCACACAAACAAACAGGTTTACTTCCCATGAATACTAGTATAGCTTGTTTCTGCATTCTCACTCTGTTGATAACCTCCCTGGTGAGGAGTGCCTGACTTGGTTAGTAGCTCCACAGCTCTATTTGCAGAAGGAAATTACAGCTCCAAGACAAGCTTTGCAGTAGTTTCACGTTCTTTCAGTACTGGATTAGTTCTTATATTAATCCCTATTAAGACAAGTAATTGTTTATAGAGAGCAGCTTTAATAGCAATGCGAAGGTTTTCACTCTGCTTTTGCCTGTGTATTGAAAGTCACTCAGCTGTGAAAGATTACACTTCCATCTGGGGACTTGTGCCAAGGGAAAAGGAAGGTCACCCCTTGCAAATGGACAGCAAAAGCAGTTTACGCAGCAATTGCTGGTTTGGCACAAGAGTTAAAAGCCAGGTCAACAGAGCTACAGCTGGTCAGGAAAAAGGAAACATGGAACAAAGGAACAATTTTAACCTGGTTGCAACCTCCCTGAAGCCACTGTAATTACACCAGGGCTGAACTGAGCCATGCTGTCTTCCAAGAAACAAGCTGTATCTAGGAAGGTGGCGTGGTTTAACCCCAGATGGCAACTAAGCACCACGCAGCTTCTCGCTCACACACCCCCACACCCCCACGCCCAGTGGGATGGGGAGGAGAATGGGAAAAAAAGTAAAGCTCTTGGCTTGAGATAAAGACAATTTAATAGAACAGCAAAGGCAGAGGTGATGATGATGATAGTAATAGTAGTAATAATAATAATAACAATCGTAATATAAACTATCTAAAACAAGTGATGCACCATACAATGGCTCACCACCCACTGACCGATGTCCAGCCCATCCCTGAGCAGCGATCCCCCACCCTCAGCCAGCTCCCCCCAGTTTATATACTGAACATAGTACGGAATATCCCTTTGGCCCGTTTGGGTCAGCTGTCCCAGCTGTGTCCCCTCCCAGCTTCTTGTGTGCCTCCTCGCTTGCAGAGCATGCGAAGCTGAAAAGTCCTTGACTGAGTATAAGCACTACTTAGCAACAACTAAAGCATCAGTGTGTTATCAACATTATTCTCATACTAAATCCAAAATACAGCACCGTACCAGCTACTAGGAAGAAAATTAACTCTATCCCAGCTGAAACTAGGACAGAAGAATAAAAAGTGCAACTATTTGATTTGCCTTTTGAAAGTGCATTAGCTGAGCAGTGACACTCTCCAGCACCCAATACCACAGAAAGCTGTGAGGGTGCAATGTGTTCACCTTTCTGTTGTTCTCCTCTACTTGTCTATTTTATTTTCCTATATCAGGAAAAGAAACACTTGCGTCTACCCTGGCTAGGAGAGGCTCAGCTTTGCAGGTCTTTGTGAGGGACAATTAGTGTTATAAATCTAGAGCTCTGCAGTAGAAGTCAGCGGTGCTGGTATACATTTTCCAGATGTTTATTGCCTGGGTGTTTAAGGCTGCATTTGCTGTGGCAGTTCCTGGAGCTGTTCTAGATATATCTGATGGGATGAAGAGTTTAAAGTTAAATGGCAGTTTGCAGTCAATGGAAAGGGGGAGAGGGAAAGGACCTGGGGGAATGGGCTGGTGTTCAACCTCAAGGTCCACCTCCAGTTACCAGTGTGAGATGGCCTAAACCGCTCAATGTTTTCTCACGTGTCAGGGGAATCTTGGTCATGAAACGCTGCCAGAGTGACACTGGGTGCACACTCTGGTCTCTTGCTAAGATGAGGCATTTCTCAGCAGCACTTAAACGGCCCAACTGGTGTCAACGTATACCTACAAGTGGCACCACCAGGATGACTTGTGCTCCTGTGCGTGGTTGTTGTGTGGCATTAAAGTGCATTTCAAGTGCTCAGACTTTTTTCCATCTATCAAGTCGAGCTTTCACATGAAGCCAATAAACGTTACAGCTGTTGCTAAACTGGTGTAAACCTAGAAGCCGAACTAAAGGACATAAAACTGCCTGAGTGCTTGTAATTATCTTGTAGTTAAAACAGATGCCTTATACTAAAGGGTGAATTTCATAGGATCTGTGTGAGCCACCTCGGGCTATTTTTACTTCTAGCTTAAAGCCATGACAGTGATGGGAATGAGCAGCCAAACTCGGCTGCTATCTGTGGGCCACCCGGTTTGTCTCTCCTGGAGCTGCAGACAGTCACACCATGCCCTGAAAGCCTTCTTAAAATGGTAAGCATACAAAAATGCTTTTCAGTGTAACCGGGGTGTGTGCTGCAATGTTGATACAGGTGTTTATAGTATACATGGGAGAGAGATGCAGTTATGGCTATTCAGTCTGCAACAGTAGAAAAGAAAGCATGGTAAGAAAATAGTATCTATTTTTCCTCAGCTGCCTCATATGAAATGTATTTGAGATACTGTAATCAGGCTTCTTTAGAGGTTCTACATAGTATAAATCTTTGCTTTTGGCTTTGTACAGATACACACTGAAAATACAGTGAAAATATTATCTTCTTTCCCCATGAGTGAGGAGACTGTTAGATCAAATGCAGTGGTATGTTATTAGCCATAAGCTGCCTCTGAGGTCACGATTTCATGATAACCTTATTGACCCAGAGGTTCTCCCTGCCTTAGGGGCAGCTTCAGCTGTAAGTGGACAGCAGAGAAGTTGGAAGAAGGAGCTTCTTCTGTGCTGTTTACAGAGAAAGAGCAAGTGGGCACAGTAATAACACTAATAATCTGGCTGAACAACAAATCACAGAGTGGCTGAGGCTGGAAGGGACACCTGGAGGTTATCTGGTCCAACGCCTCCTGCTCAAGCAGGGTCACCTAGAGCAGGCTGCCTAGGACCACATCCAGACAGCTTTTGAGTATCTCCAATGATGGAGACTCCACAACCTCCCTGGGCAATCTGTGCCAGTGCTCGGTCACAGTCACACTAAAAGAGGTATCAAATTTAGCTTCTACATACTGGGTCAGATACTTAACTGGGACCATCCTTGCAGTCAATATAGTCTGCAGTCCACTCTTCTGTCCTGTGCTGAAAACTTACCTTACTCTCTCATGCAATTCAGAGTCCTTTCAAGACCCTGAATCTGCCATTCCCCTTTGTCTTATGGGCTGCCCCTGGCTGACAAGATAGACGGATGTTTTCAGAGTGAAAGAAAGCTTTAATCTTTTTTCCCCCCTTCCTACATGTTTTTGAAAAACGCCCTGAAAACCATGACCCAAACTCTGTGTGGCAGACTGTGTTGCCACCTGGGGAAATCAGCTTACCCGACATTCAGCTCCGTGCTAACTCCCAAGGGTGCCACCAGCGAGTCAAAAGGACAATAGTTCATGACCATACTGCAGCTCCCATATTCTCTTTCCAAGCACGCTCCTCGGGAGAGAGGAGCGTAGGCAGGGATATACCTCTGTTTTGATTTATTGCCATATGACAGCCCCACCACTGCAGTGCTGAGCGCTTGCACAGCACCAGGGGGAGTGGAGGTGTGCTCCATACATGCCTCCTTTCACCATGGCTTTCCACTGCACCGCACAGTGCATCCCCAGACAAAGAGCTTCATAAAGGAACTTGAGAAAGTCTGCTTGCAACAAGCATACAGCTACGAGCACATCTCTCCACTCTGATTAAATGCCTGATTTTTATTCATGCCTCCTTCCACTCTGATAAACATCAGAAACAGCCTAATTATGTTTTTCTCACTACTCAACTTGTGTTCATTAATCTTATCTACACGTATCTCCACATTACACCATAGAGAGTTGGAGTCAGATTTTTCAAAGGCTTTTAAGCACCTTATGCACAATGATTTCTATCAGCTATGACAAGGACGATTTCTATAAATTCTTGTTTTCACCAATCAACATACGGAAAGCTGATAGCTTAAAAACATTACACAAAGCATCTGAGTAGAAGTGAGGCAGAGAATAGAAAGTCTGATAGGCTGTGGGTTTTCAAATTTCCAAATTAATATTCATACTAAACAGAAAAATAAATCTGAAACAGAGTCTATTTAAATAGTTTGTATTCCACTATACAATTGGAAATTGCTAAATAAAACACCCAGAACTAAAGTCTTTTGAAATGTGGGCTATCATGAAAAATGGCGTGTTACAGTATTGTGAGAATTCTTCTCCTTGTATTGTCCTCTGAGACAATGTTTTGCCAAACCAGTAAAATTTCACTAAGAAGCTCAGTTTTAAGACACATTTTGTAAGGGAAATTAAGTTCCCTGATCATTGCCCAGCCAACCCTTCCCCAACTGATATTCTGCATGAGCCGAGCACGTCCATGGATTTTTTCTGGGATTATAATGAAAACATGACCTAAGTCCTCCCCCTGTGATTGTTTGAAAGTTTCAGCTCCAGCCCTGTAAATACTTGTATTTTGGTGTACTCACTGTGCCATATGGACACATGTGCCTTTCCTTTCTTTCTGCAAAAACCTCATCTCTAGAAATACCCTGAATAAAGCAGGGACAGATGACGTGAGAGTTTTTTGAGTGGAGCAGCCGTCGGGTTAAAGGTGCTCATGAATTTCGCATGGCTGTAATATCCTAGAGGATCCGTGGTGCTTAAGGGCTGGCCTAGATGTTGCTGTGTAGAGCAGCATGGATGTTAGCAAGACACATCTTACGTCTTCAGCTCCCAGAGTCCATCTGGGGCTTTGGGGACAGCTGCAAGTTTTGGAACTGATGTGCTCAGGAGAGTCGGGATATGTTCAGTAGTGGAACCCCCCCAATTTTCCACTGAAGGCATGAAAGCCCTGCTCAGTTGGGTGTTTTCTCAGCCTTTAGTAAACATGGCAATTCTGACAAGCCTCAGTAGCAGAAATATTTCTGTTTGGCTAAAAGTTGTCTGGGCAGTTCAAGTATAGTGCAATAGTTGTTTCCAGCATGGGCAGAGAACAGCATGAATGTGACTTATGATAACAGGGTGACCAACAGAAACTGCACTTTAAATAGAAAAAAAAACCCAATACAGGCAGGATCTGGCCTTTCCTGGGCTGTAAAAAACACACATATACAAGGAGGAGGGGAGGTGAAGACTCTGCTATATGCATGTTTTAAATATTGAACAAATTGTATAGTTTGCCATGTGGAATCAATTTCTGAAACCATTTTCAGTAAAACCTGAGTTATTTAATGAATCCACTGTTCATCCATAAGCAACATGTATGCTTAGAGTGCACCACCACTCTGAATGACACAGAAGACCTGCACCCACAGAATCACAGAATCACAGAATAGTCAGGGTTGGAAGGGACCTCTGGAGATCATCTAGTCCAACCCCCCCGCCAGAGCAGGGTCATCTACAACAGGTTGCACAGGACAGCGTCCAGGCGGGTTTTGAATGTCTCCAGAGTGGGAGACTCCACAACCTCTCTGGGCAGCCTGTTCCAGTGCTCCACCACCCTCAAAGTAAAGAAGTTCCTCCTCATGTTAAGATGGAACTTCCTATGTTCAAGTTTGTGCCCATTACCCCTCGTCCTATCAATGGGCACCACTGAAAAAAGACTGCTCCCATCCCCCTGGCATCCTCCCTTCAAGTATTTGAAAGCATTAACAAGATCCCCCCTCAATCTTCTTTTCTCCAGACTAAAGAGACCCAAATCACTCAGCCTCTCCTCATATGAAAGATGTTCC
>VZSZ01007547.1:1923167-1973683 GCA_013398815.1 Ibidorhyncha struthersii
TCATCTTTCCAGGGATGGAGGTGAGGCTGACCGGCCTGTAGTTTCCCGGGTCATCCTTCTTACCCTTTTTGAAGACTGGAGTGACATTGGCTATCCTCCAGTCCTCAGGCACCTCACCTGTCCTCCAGGACCTTTCAAAGATGATGGAGAGCGGCCCAGCAATGACTTCCCCCAGCTCCCTCAGCACTCGAGGGTGCATCCCATCAGGCCCCATGGATTTGTGGATATCTAGTTTGTCTAACTGATCTCTAACTTGCTCCTCATCAACCAAGGGAAAGTCTTGTTTCCTCCAGACTTTCTCTGTTACCTGCAAAGTCTGGGTTTCCCAAGGACTGGCCCGAGCAGTGAAGACAGAAGCAAAGAAGGCATTTAGCAACTCCACCTTCTCTGCATCTTCTGTCACCACAGCACCTGTCTCGTTCAACAGCGGGCGATTGTATAACAGGATAACGCAGATACCTTCGCTAAATGTGCAAGGGTACAAGAGCACAGCTGGAGCCAGTGCTTGCAGAGGGGTGTCATGCAGGTTTCTGGATTTCATGTGCTGAACAGGTGCCTATTAGAAAAGCCACAAGACAACCTGCTCTGAAAAACATACTGAAGCCAAAGGAATTACCCTCCTAGGTCAGACAATCCATACTGTCTGGAGGTCCTTGGGATTTCTAAAAAAAACCCCAACAACAGCAGAAATCATCACAGCAAACAAATATGGTGTAATTTTTCTCATCCTGTTCTCTAATAGTCAGAGACATTGTTGCAGGCAGAAACCAAAAGCTCTTATCCCTTGCCCAGTATGAAGATGGATATAGTTGAAATTTGTGAATTTGTGTGTGTTCTCAGCATTTTATGGAAGGTCTCGGTGTGGGGTAGAGATCTGTTTTGCAGCCACGTGTAGTGCACAAAAGTGTATCATGTTACCAGTTTTCACTCACCCCCTCTTATCGCCTTTATTGGCTGTCCTTTTGTTTTGGGGTTGTGGAATAGGGTGACGGAACTTTTGTGGCAATTTTACTTTTATATATAATCATTTGGTCTCCTCTTCCTTGTCCCCTGCCTTCCACAAGAAATTCCCAAGCTGTTTCTTAATCTCTTTTCACACAAGAGCTTTTCTACGTTGGTGATGACTTGCAGTGCCCCTTTCAAGCTTGGTTCAATACCAGTGTCAGGTGGTGCCATTATGACTGGAACCACTTTGCCTCGAGTTACATCAATATTACCACACTGCTCTCTGTACTGTTCGCTGTCACCTCACCTGCCGGGCTGCTTGTCTGGGTTATTTTGTTTGTAGCTGTACATTGAAGGACGGCCTTCCTCGAGTAGATTACAGTCCCCATTGTGCTTTCCAAGCACCTGTAAGTGAGTCTGCTTGACAAGCACGTTCAGCAAGTAATCAAAGGTTATCATAATTTGGACTACAAAACACTCTGTCAAAACACAATATTGAATTATTTCAACTCCTAAAGAATTCATGTATTTTAACTTCAGGATATGCAGGGCTTCTAGTGTAAAAAAAAAAGTAAGCTTGTGAGTGACTGAGTATCTTTAGAGAAGGCAGAATAATTAATTGGTAGGTCATTTCTGAAGAACATAAAGACATTATTCAGATTAATAAAATATTGAATCAGTTCTAGAACTAGAGAAAAGCAGCCGTGCAAAGCGTTTGGCTTTGTCATGTATTGGTGGAGGAGATGCATTAGGTGCTGGTGAAAACATTTTGCTTTAGAAAAACCAATTCAGAGTGTTCACCCAGAGCAGAAAGCCGAAGAAAGAAAATCATCTGTATGCTGTCAGATCCACAGTGTTCTGCTGCCTGTGCTTTGAATGTCAGATAATAACCATAAATTTGTGGGGAATGAAGCTGGGTGAGCTTTGTGTCTAATACATGTCAGTCGCCTAGGCAAGCTGCTCAGTTCAATCAGTGGTCACCACTCTCCCAGAAGCAGCTTAGCTGTGGTAACCACCCAGCAGAAAGGCATGTCCTCTGCACTCGCCAGAATGGACGTGTCAACCCAGACAGAGCTCCCATGAAAACACGCAGCCATCCAGGTTTCAGGCTGCAGGGTGTGCCAGAGCTTTTCACCAGTAACTCATGGCAGTGAAGTCTTATGGAGATGGGCCAGTGGCTCATGAGGTAATGGGAGCCAAGAGGGAAACACCAGTGAAATTCCTCAAAGGAATTAAGGGGTGTTCTTCTAAGAAGGTGACAGCCTAAGAAGGTTACAGCCCAGCTGAAGTCTCTCTACACCAATGCACACAGCATGGGCAACAAACAGGAGGAGCTGGAAGTCACCATGCTGCTAGAAAGCTATGACCTAATTGCCATTACTGAAACTTGGTGGGACAAATCCCATTACTGAAGTGTGGCTATCAATGGCTACAGGCTGTCCAGAAGGGACAGGCAAGGAAGTAAGGGTGGAGGGGTTACCCTCTATGTCAAGAAACGAATAGATTGTGAAGAGCTGTCTATGAAGAACATCCACGAGCAGGTTGAAACCTTAGGGGTAAGAATTAGCAACAGAGGCAACAAAGGGATAATTATGGTTGGTGTCTGCTACAGGCTGCCCAATCAAGGGGAGCTTATTGACAAAGCCTTCTTACTCCAACTACAGGAGGCATCACACTCTCAGGCTCTTGTCCTGCTGGGGAACTTCAACGACCCAGACGTCTGCTGGAAGTGCTGGAGTGCATTGAGGATAACTTCTTAAGACAGGTAATAGACAGCCCTACCAGAGGGGATGTGTTACTGGACCTGTTAGTCACCAATGCAAGCGAGCTAATTGGCGACGTTAAGCTTGGAGGCAGACTGAGCTGCAGTGATCACGCACTGGTGGAGATCACAGTCCTGAGGGATATGGGTCAGGCAAAGAGTAATTTCAGGTCCCTGAATTTTAGGAAAGCAGACTTCCAGTTGTTCAAGGAATTAGTCAATGGGACACCCCTGGGAAACTGCCCTCAGGGACAAGGGAGCAGGACAGAGCTGGCAGATCTTTAAGGATGCTTTCCATACAGTGCAAGAGCTCTAGATCCCCATATGTAAGAAATCAGGAAAGGAAGGCAATAGACTAGTACAGCTGAGTCAAGACCTGCTAGTCAAACTAAAGGGCAAGAAGGAAATGCACAGGCAGTAGAAGCAGGGACAGGTATGCTGGGAAAAGTATAGGGATGCTGCCCGGTTGTGTAGGGGTTGTGTCAGGAAGGCCAAGGCACAGCTGAGGCTGAACTTGACAAGTGACAGAAAGGATAATAATAGGCATGCCAGCCAGAAAAGGAAGGTCAAAGGAAGTGTGCCCACCTGATGAACACAACTGGTAACAAGAGACAAGGAGAAGGCTGTGGTACTCAACAATTTTTTTGCCTCAGTCTTCACTGGCAACCTCTCTTCCCACACCTGTTGAGTGGATTGACCGCAAGGCAGGGACTGGGGTAACAAAGTCCCTCCCACTGTAAGGGAATACCAGGTTCGAGACCACCTGAGGAACCTGAACATAGAGAAATCTATGGGACCTCACAAGGTGCATCCCAGATTCCTGAGGGAATTGGCTGATGTAGTTGCCAAGCCACTCTCCATTATATTTGAAAAGTCATGGCAGCCAGGTGAAGTCCCCAGTGCCTGGGAAAAGGGGAATATTGGACCCATTTTTAAAAAGGGTAGAAAGGAGGAGGACCCTGGGAACTACTGACCTGTCAGCCTCACCTTTCTGCCTGGGAAAATCATAGAACAGATGCTCCTAGAAGCTATGCTAAGGCACATGGAGCGCAGGGAGGTGATTTGAGATAGACAGCATGGCATCATCAACATCAAGTCCTGCCTGACCAACCTAGTGGCCTTCTATGATAGAGTGACTACATCAGTGGACAAGGGAAGAACTACAGATGTCATCTGGATTTCTGTAAGGGCTTTGACAGGGTCACCCACAACACTCTTCTCTCTAAATTGTATATACAGGGATTTGATGGGTGGACTTTTCAGTTGATGAGGATTTGCATGGCTGGTCACATCCAGAGGGTAGTGGTCAATGACTCAATGTCCAGATGGAGATCAGTGATGAGTAATGTCCCTTAGGGGTCTGTATTGGGAGCAGTACTGTTTACTGTCTTCATCAACGACACAGACAGTGGGGTTTAGTGCGCCCTCAGCAAATTTACAGATGTCAGCAAGCTAAGTGGTGCAGCTGACAGGCCTGAGGGACAGGATGCCACCCAGAGGGACCTGGACAAGCTTGAGAAGTGGGCCCATGTGAACCGCATGAGGTTCATCAAGGCCAAGTACAAGGTCCTGCACCTGGGTTGGGGCAACCCCCAGTACCAATACTGGCTGGGGGATGAAGGGATTGAGAGAAGCCCTGCCGAGAAGGACTTGGGGGTACTGGGGGATGAAAAACTGGACATGAGCCAAAAATGGGCACTCACAACCCAGAAAGCCAACCGTATCCTGGGCTGCATCAAAAGAAGCATGGCCAGCAGGTCAAGGGAGGTGATTCTGCCCCTCTACTCTGCTCTGGTGAGACCCCACCTGGAGTACTGTTCTGGAGTCCTCAGTACATGGAACTGTTGGAGCAGGGCCAGAGGAAGGCCACAAAAATGATCAGAGGATGGAACACCTCTCCTATGAGGACAGGCTGAGAGAGTTGGGGTTGTTCAGCCTGGAGAAGAGAAGGCTCCAAGGGAGACCTTGTTGCAGCCTTTCAGTACTTAAAGGGGGCTTATAAGAAAGATGGGGCCAAACATTTCAGCAGGGCCTCTTGCGATAGGACAAGGGGTAATGGTTTTAAAGTAAAAGGGGGTAGATTTAGCCCAGATGTAAGGAAGAAATTTTTTACACTGAGGGTGGTGAAACACTGGCACAGGTTGCCCAGAGAGGTGGTAGATGCTCCATCCCTGGAAATGTTCCAGGTCAGGTTGGATGGGGCTCTGAGCAACCTGATCTGGTTGAAAATCTCCCTGCTCATTGCAGGTTGGTTGTACTACATGACCTTTAAAGGTCCCTTCCAACTCAAAACATTCTATGATTCTACATGCTCCACAGATACGTGACTGGAAAAGAAACTATAGATCTTCTCTCGAGTGACCCTGTCAAGATGATGAATTTCCTCACTTACACGTGGACAAGCTGCTGCAGTGTTTTTTTTGCCAGCCAGGAGAGGTTTTCCTGCACTATGATTAGGTGGGTTTATATTTGATGCTATGCTGGAAATCTGCTTCGTGAAGGGAAATTTGTGTCACTAAAAGATAATATTTAGTAATGCAGGGCACTGAAAATCTGGCTACCAGGTAAGAAAATAAATAAATATGTATTATTTGGGAAGTAAAAGTGAGACCTTTATACACAGGGAAAAGCCAAGAGCATCTAATAACTCTAAAACACTGAATATGGCAAGGATTATCAGAAATTACATTATACGTATCCCATGACCTGATACTAAATCTGATTGTTTTCACCGACTTGTGACAATTTTAGATCATTTTCTGACTTTTAAGACAGCTGCATGACTGACAACAGACCTCTGTATTCAAAGTGATTTTTAATTTCTTTAGGACAACCATTGCAAATGCTTAGGATGGGATCCCATACTGAAATTTAATTGCTGTGTAAAGACCACCATTAGATCTGTCTACAATTATATCCACGTGGTGGAGCTGTTTAAAAATAGGACTGAGGAAAGTCTCATGCCATGGCTGGGAGACCTGACTTGCTCTTGCCAGGTCAGTATTTCTGAGGTCTGTGGTACAGCATGAGGTTGCAAACCGGCAGAAATGCTTTGCATGGTGTTCATAGACTCGTTCAACCTAATAGGAATTTTCTGACTTAAGCGAAAGCAAGGATGGGTCTGCATCACTGTAGAAGCTTCTCCTATCAGCATGGATAAAGCACGCCCCACGAGTAGCTGATATGAGAAATCATGCCATGGCCTCATTCTCTCAACGAATTCTGAAATGCTATGGTCTGTCAGAGGTGGACAGGAAAGAGGGAGATTGTTTCTTCTGAGAAGCCTTTAATAACGAAAAATGTATACTGAAAGGAGTCATCCTGACAGATAGTTTGATGGCTTTTATGTCACTTCTACTGCAGAGATTTCAGTAGAGAAATCTCTGCCATTTCTATGATCTTGGCTGCTAATGGGAGCGCTCGTTCAAATGGCAACAGCATCTCGGAGCTTTGAAACGGCTCGGTGATGCTCAGCAGCTGAGGCAGAGAAGTAAACTGCGTGCACTTACCTGGATTCCCTTTATTACCTCTTATAACTGCTACAAGAAAGAAAAGAGGAAGATTTTAATAACAGTTTTTCACCCTTTAGCAATGCTGTTTATAAACAGCTTCTGATTTCAATGATGTTCAGTTTTCCTGACCTGATTCACAGGGTCACAAGCTTGCTAGAATAACAGTGGTACCCAACCAGAGTGAACCAGATGTAATGGATGTCTGTATTAAAATGGCACGAGCTGGACAGAGGCCCCTGAGAAACTGAAAGCCAAAATGGCTGAAATGCTACAAGTTATCAATTACTACAGCTAAGGCTGTTTTCACATTTATTTATTTATTTTATCTGGGATAAAATGTGGATGTTTTCTTTTGGGATTTTATTTATTATTTTTTACGTTGTTTGGTCATGGTAGGCAGAAAAAAAAAAAAAAAAAAAAANATGTATACCTGATACTAAGTCACATTTTTATAATAATTATGTAAAATTACATAGACTGGGAACTGTAACAGCAATTTCCTGAAAATGTGACGCAGTGATGGGCATAAGTCAGACTAAGACCTTCTCCTGTCCCTCCCCAGAAAACTTACATTTGCAAAATATGCACTTATAATCCTGCACATGCTGCTATTATGAACTATGTGCAATGTTAATTGATTGCCGTTAATTGACAGTGTGGCATGTCACAGTGGGGGGCAGATTGCCACAACTGCATATGAACTTTAAATTCTCTCCTGTGCGCAACTGTAGAGTTACAAAACTAGAACTGGGAGCAGGATTTAGCTCACATACCTTACCAGGGAGCAAAGAGAAAGGAGGGGAAAAGCAGACAAATGGCAGTAAATAAAGCCTCTGGAGGAGGCTTATGAATCTAGATTGCCACCGCCACTGGCTCAGGACTCAGGCTATGAAATGGAATGACAGAAAATAAAATTCAGAGACAGCAACCAGCAGTGCATAATTTTGCTTTATAAAAAGAAATACCATTTGGTCTATAGATGTATCTCAGTGAGAAGCAGGAATGAAAATCTGTCTTAAATCGGCTTGTGAGAATGGACAGAATAGTTTGCTATTTCATACCAATCTGTCTTTCTTGCTGATGACTGTAAATACTGGTGCTTAGTTCTTTGGATTCCCATTTGTTCTGTTCTGGCATTATTATCTCTCCATCATTACCAAAAAACGTGGAGTTAGCCATCTGGAAAAAAAAAGGTATATGCTAAATTATGTTTCTTTCTCTACTGTCATGTGATTATTAACTCAGATAAATGAATTTAAGCTATTCTTGGGTCCATTAGCAATCTGCTAGAGAGTGACAGTAAAGTACTCTCTACCTTTTTCAAAAATGTTTTGAGATGTATGGAGTGAGAGCATCAAATAGTGATTCACCCTTTCTGAGTGATAATACTGGTCATTACAGCACCTGTTCTCACACTTTTATCCGTAAGTCAGAACTGCAGCTTGCCGCGGCTTTTCCCAATGATCTACAGGGAGGGGTGTTTTGGGGAAAATGCTTTTTAGTGATTATGAAATGCGTCGCAATTTCTCTGTCAGCTCTTTAGAACTGGTATGAATTTCTTTCACTGGCTGCCAAATTTATTTTACTGCTGACCACACATAGATATTAACTACAGCTGGCCCGCCTGTTGTTGCTCAGATGAAGCATAGCCTTCAAAGAGATTCCATAGATACAATTTTGAAAAGTAATATTCCATGATTTAGCTGATAATTCTGGTAGATGAAATAGAAAGGATGGCATCTCATTCAGTTTTAGAAACAGGAACTTCACATAGCTTGTAAAGGTAAGAGAGTAATACTGTAGTCATCAGATATCAACATGTAAAGAAAATGCTGAGAAAAACCTGTTTTGAGACACCTGGGTCTTAGCTTAGATGAGTATTTGGGATGCCTCTTATTGGAGTTGTAGTGTGAGATTTTTGTTCATTTTCCTGGTATTTCTGAAAGGTTATTGTTTAGTGACATCAGTATGTGTCTAGATTTCCTTATGAGCAACCAGCCAACCTTTAAAAATTTAAAGTGAACATGTTTGCCTATAGTGAATAGATTTCTTTCCCTATTTATTTTCCTTCTTTTGGAATATATCTTTTCCATACATATTTTCATTTTAGATGGACATATATAGACAGTATATATAGAGAAACTTTTTTTTTTATAATATATATGCATATATCTTGTGTATATGCACCCCCCAGAGTAATACTACAGTGACTTGGGAACTCCACAAAATGGCCTGCTGTTATATTTGTAGCAAAACTGGAAGATCTGAAAAGAAAGTGCAAATTGTAAGCCTAAGACATCACATTCCCATTCCCATACCATCTCCTGACTTTTCCTGTATCTTAAAGGGTCCCCAGGGCTCTGCACAATAAATTTTACATAGGTTCTGACATGAACTTTTCTGAATTGTTTGCTAGAGATCAAAGGAAGGGAAGATGCTGTGAGAGCTTTTCTATGAGCCCTACCTGCCTTGTCTCCACAGATCTTGCTGAAAGTGTATTCATCATTTAAGTTAAAGAAAGTTAAAGAAATAGATAAATAATATGGTATAAACTGCTGGTTTTCAACATTACCAAAGTCACCATCATCTTTTCAAAATTTGATCCATATCCCCTGACTTTTTTTCTTTGTGAGGAAGAGGGAAGAGGGTTTTTTTCCTTTGAATCTTGTGTCTAACTTAGAGCTTAAATGCTAATCAGCTGCTGGCCGAAGTAGGGTAACAAACTCCCTCCCACTGACCTCAGTTTTGCAGCACTATCAAGACAGCAACATTTATTCTGCTCCTACTGTCAAGGAAAACAAAGGCAAATAAAGAAATCAAAACCCCTCCATAAGTCAAAGTGAAATTCCTGGTAAACTAGTAGGGAATGCTTAGTGAATACAAAACCACACATGTACTTCAGTCAAGAGCATGTCTAGCATAGAAATGCAGAGGGAAAAAAAAAAAAAAACAAGAACAAAATTCTTTCCTGTAAGCAAGCTGTCAGGTCCTGGGTCCTCTGATGTCTAAATCAGGGACTAATCTAACACAGCCACGAGCCACCCTCTGCACCCCAAGTGTCTCCTTCAGGCTGTTCTTTCTATTTTCTATTAAAAGCAGGAGTACACCTGCTTGCGTGGGTGCCGTTCCTACCTGCAGTTTGCATCTGTGTCTGGCATGTGTCCCGGCTCCCACAGTTCAGATTTCCCCCAGGTGCCCTGGAGCGGTTGGACCTTCCAAGTGAGAGCTCACATCCTAATTCTTTCACCTACTCACAGGAATGGGCCCCAAAGCTGAGACTCCAAATCCCAGAAGCTGGATATTATTGTACTGGTGTAATCATTAGAGCCGGCTCCACACATCACTAAAGTTAGTGAAAGAGTCCAGTCGCTGTGGGGGCGTTGGGTAAGCTCAGCATTTAAAGGCAGAAGTTGGCAACAGTCTTCAAATGGATGGGCTTGCTAGTGAGCATGTTTTACAGGGCACTTCTTTTCTCTCCTACATATAAACAGTGGCCTGAACGTGCCAATTTATTTTAGCTGCTGGCAAAAGGTCAATAGCTATTCTCCTTCATTTAATGGAAAGAAAGCATGAAGCAGCACTACAATTTAGCCCTTCTATCTCTGCACTAGATTAATTATAGCCAAAATGATCAAATCCTCGAGTTCACAGGCAGAATTCACTTCAAGGAGAAATAATTTCTCTTTCTTGTTGCTTTCTGTATGCAGTTGTGCTAACCAATATTTTTAACAAACCTTTTTTGATAACAGCAACATTTAATAGTGAGAAAACCAAATGAAGCTGCATCAATTCAATACAAGATGAAAACTCAAGACTTTCAAAGGGGAATTACTGAAAATGCAGATAGTTGTATCTAATATAGTCCTTCAGGTTCTGAGCCTTCAAGATTCTCTGTAATTTCTGAAGATGCTGAATAGCACTGATTTATTTTTTTTAATTGTCTGGGGAGAGCAAGAATGACTTTGTAGCCAACTGTCTGCTGCATTCCCATTGGGGTGGGACGAGGAGGATGTATTCTGCAATTGGATTCCTTGTTGATGCAGAGTTACTAAGAAATACGATTCATTCCTGGCACTGTAACTTGCTGTCAGCATGTAATTCCTATGTCCTGCCTAATGGCTCAATAAGGAATGAACGTGGTAAGTCTTTCTGTCCGATGACTGTGTAATTACCACATACAAAATGCACCACTAAGAGAAGCTGAGGCAGTTCTGCTACAGGGTGTGACAGGGAAATAGTGAAACTGCCTCAAGAAGGGGAAGGAGATGAATTTGAGCTTCTGGCAGCCCAGGCTATTAAGTCAGTAGCTGAAAGAGCAAGATGTTGCAGGAAGATCGTCATACTGCCTTAATATAAAACTTACCTTGCCAGAATACACACCAGTTTGTACACTGAAGACTAGGGAGACGGAAACGAAACACCTAGTTGTGGATTCAGGGCACCTCACTGCTCTGCACTTCAGAGTCTTTATTGCACTGAGATTTCGCTGGTGAAAACCCTCACCTGCAGAAACTTTACATACCTCTAAAATGCTTGTGGCAAACAAGAAGGAGAATGAAGAGTTAACTTTTCAACTAAATGCTTTTGTAGATATAGTCCTTCATTAAATATTATTAGTGCATTATAAATGATTTCTTATTCATATTTGAATAATAGAGACATTATTACAATTGATTTAGGGAAGCTACAGCCCTTAATACTAAATGCTGTCTGTCACCCTGTGTGTAAGGTCTTCAAATTGGTTCCTCGCCTCTACCTGCCTTAGGAGGGTGTGAAAAAAATTTCTTTAATTAGATGGTTTTAAAACAAGGTTACCAAACAAGAAAAGCAGATACCTGTACTTTTCATATTAAATGAGTAAGGCAACCTCATTTGAAAAAAAGATCAAAGGAAAAGCTCACAATCAATAATTCTACCCTGGCAAAAAAAGAGAGGCAGAGATTAATATGACATTCTGTTGGTACATGCCTGTGTATGAGAATCGGAGAGAATGACCTCCCATAACGAAACTGGACAAAATTATGTATCTTTACACACAGTAGACAGAAAAATATACAGCCTTCTAATTCCACTAAATTTTCTATGTCAATAAACCAATACATTCCTAAATAATGTCCTAGTAATATCTCTCTATAATCTATTTCATCTTTTTCTTCTGTAATATTTATCCTTGCCTACTTCCCTGTATAGCAGATAAATCTGTATATCAGGTTTGTCTGTATATTTTCTTACAAAGATTCTGAGGAAAGATTCACATTTCTGAGCACTTCTGAAATAACTATCCAATCCTGTTGTAAAGAGTACCACTTTCTTTGCTGCTATAAGATGGAAAAAAGAAATTGTGTGTGTGAATTCTCCTTTTCTACTATTTTTACAGTTTCTTGCTTTCCAAATAGCTATGGGATGAATCTGAATATATAGAGAAAGAGAAGATAATAGTGCAGGATACTTCATTACCGAATGTGGATCCTAAGTTTGCTGTGCCAGTAAGGAATAGGAATATCGGTTCTACATCAGGTCTTGCAGTACTCCTCTGTCCCCTAGAGATGCAGAGGATCTAGCCAGGTTGGTACAAATTAATTAAGTTTTTTAAACTGCGTTGTGGTTTCAGAGTAAAAAATCAACTAGAGTACATCTTTATTTCCATGGAACATGTCTACAGAGCTCAAGACCAGGCCGTCACCTTCCTCTTCCAGTGTCATTTGGCTACCAGTAACGGTGATGATTCATTACCTGCTGAGGACAAGGACAGGCTGTACAGAAACCGAGACAGGGATCTGATGTGTGTCACACAGAGTAATTACCGTCCGTGTCAGGGTGACATACTTCCTCTTCAGTTCATATGTGACCCTTGTTGTCACTCGTGTTGATCTTTCCCAGTCCAGAGTGATTTCAGTACTGTGTTAATGAAATGTGAGGAAAACGGCTGGGTTAAATCTGCTCCAACTCTTTGTATCAGCCACTTTTCTTTCAGCAGTCTATTCGTAATCACTGCTAACACAGAAAATAGGCTGACAGCCGTGATGTACCTTTTGAATCAAGCACTCTTAGATTTTACTATCTTTCCACTCCGTTTCCTTCCTGCCCAAGAAAACAAGAGAAAATATTTTCTTCTGTGTTGGCCTGCTTGAAAGAATTCTGCTTTCTGCCGTTCTCATGGAATATTTCAAAACCCCTTTCCTCCAGATAATGGACCTGAAAACTGCCGAGCACTGGCTGCTCTGCAGCAAAGCACATGTGCGGTTAAGTTTAAGCATGCATCTAAGAGTTTTGCAGGATCGGGAATGGAGTTAACAGCATTTTGCTGTACAAAGGATAACAAAGTCCCCAGTCCAGAGAAAGAAAATTGAAAATTCCAGTTTAGAACATTCACTCAAGAGCAGTCAGGAGACTCAGGTTGTATTCAGATGACTGCACAACAGACTAAAATGCAGAGGGTTGATCTGTGTCTAAGAAGCAGCCCTAGGTGTTTTCCCAGACAACAGGACGTTTTTTTTCTGAGAGCTAATGGCCAAAGAGAACCTTTCTTGAGATTTGCACCTCTTTCTTCAGCATTGCAGGTGTTCATGGCAGAGTGCAGTACTGAAGTCTCGGCTGTCTCTGATGAAATAAGAGCAGATACTTACTGACATTTTTAATAGGTACAGGTTTTCCAAATGTGTAAGGACCCATTGAGACTGCCAGAAAAAGAGGCATGAGCTTTCCAGTCTCCTTCATAAAAGATTTAAGTCACCTCAGAGCTTTTAAAAAGCCCACCCTATTCTCTTTCTCCTTTTCTCTTTCTCTTGCTTTCAAACCCACCTGATGCTATCAATAAATAATACTAATATGGGCACATAAGAATGGCTGTCATCCACAATTTCTGGATTTTACATATTCCTTTCATGGATTTTTCACTAACTCTTGTTAGGACAAGTGCTGAGATGGAAATAGATAAGAAACTTTCTCTGACTACAGAAGTTTCCCGGCACCCCATTGGAAAGTCTATAAATTCTTGTTGAAATATAGGGAATTCAGGAATACAAAAGAGCTACTTATCTTATACCCCTGGAATTGATTTGCTTGCTCCAAAACCCTGGTTAGGAATCAAGGCTGTCATTTCAGGACACCGGAAGCACCAAATATATGGTGAAAATAATTAATTTTGAAGTTTGTGACCTGAAAGGAATTGCATAGTGTGTATACTCATATTTGACATTCAGTTTTACATTCATTTCTTCAACATGCTAACGCATATGAATTATGATTGACTTCTAATGCTATAAGTAAAAAAAAAAAGACAATTTAATAAATCATTTTAACATATAACCATCTGGGCTTCTAGGTGCCAACCTAAGTAACAATAATAATAATATAGTAATAATAGCACTGAACTAAAAGGTAATCTCTATAAAACTGTTGTCATTTCACAAGCTTATAAGAATATGCTACTTAAATGTAAATTGAAGTCATCAAAAATTTTCTACCCTAGTATCTAGGAATCATCAAAAAGAAAACAAATTAAAATAATTTACCCATTTGTCCAGCAGTGCAGGAGTAAAGGGAACAGAAGATTATATTAGATGTCCACAGTATTTGGAGTGGCATGCTTTATCCACACTAGTAATGGAAGGGATCTCTGCACAGGAATTCTCATAAAATCAGTATGCATCTTTTTCATTCTCTCAGAACCTCTCTGTTAACCTAAAATACCAGCCAGGACAAGTCAAAGGCAAAAATCTGCCTAGAGCAACCATTTTCACTGAAGTGTGGAAAAACACTAATAGTTTTCCCTGTTCCTGGTCATAGCAACAGAATCACATGAAATACCAGGAGAGGTGAGAACTTTTGTCCCACATAGATATATTATTTAAATACTGGCACAATACACTTTGGCGGCGCGTTGTCTCTTTTCCTGCAGGTTCACAGGCGTGTTCTTTCCAGATCCTGCACAACCCCTGTTATTACCCTCACACACAGCTGACGAGTGAAATTCCTCCCCTACCCTAGGATCTTGGTATCCCTGTTATATTGAGTGCTGAGCAGTCCAGTGGCAGAACTCCAGTGGTCCAGATTTTACTGGAGCACAGTCAAAGTTCAGGTCGCAGAAGCTAATATTGGGCTAAATACCTGTGAATAATCACTGCCCAAGCTGAGAAATGGAAAGCATCGAGATGTTGATATTCTGACAAATACCGTTCCGAGTTTTCCTAAATAACAACATTTAAATGGGTGCTGATACCACTTTCCCAGACAGCTAGGATCTTACTCACCCCAGGATATCTTATCCGATATGGCCTAATACATACGAATACTAACATATAAATACTAATATACTAATACTAATTGTGCTTCTACTATACTTGCATAATTAAAATCATGTTTTATGTCATTTGAAAAGGTCACATTTTCTAGAGATTCTTGCATCATTCTTAAAAGAGCTCCAAAATCTTTTTAAAATGTCTTCCATCAAACATATATTTACTCAGCTCTACATTTATCTGGTGTGGTCCAGCTATCATATGACTAAGAAAACTTCAAAATGCCTCATAGGAACAGTTTTGCAATCCTAAACTTCAAGCTTAAGCACACCTATTTGAAAAACATGTTACAAGAATGCCTTTGAGCCACCTCAGAGGCATTCTCTATGATTAATTTTTGCAAAGGTGCTAGCAGCAGCTTTTTAGGCTGAGCACTCAGAGGCACTATCAACAAAATGTGGGAGCACCAGAGAGCAAAGCCTGGTCTTTCCAGTCTAGTTTTTCCCACTGCTATTCTAGTTTTTTAATTCATCATCACAAGTTCATCATTACATCTTCTCTTTCCTCTGAGAGTGGTTACCAAGAGGGTGCTCATTACTAGGAACTGGAAACGAAATATCTCTCACCTAAGAGTTATTACCTTAGAGATAAAATAAGGACGAACTGTAAAAAAAATGCAGTTTGCAATGCTGCGAGCAGGAAAGCAGCTGATATTAATAATGCTCTTTTTACAGCACCATTTCTCAGAGGCTCCAATCCCTAAGCGACTCCAGGAAAGTGTGCATTTACACATATCAAGGAGAAGAGTGCTGTGGTACAGCATTATCTTTTCTTCCTGCAGTGATCACCCGGCTTGCCGTGACTTACACCTCAAGCTGACTGAGAGTTGAAAAAAAAAAAAAGGTGATGAAATTTTATTTAAAAAATTATTTTCTTGTTTTCCAAATGCCCATGCAATTCTGTAAATAGACAACCCCCCCACCAAATACACACACCCCCCAAACTCTAAAATCTTGACTTAAATGTTTAGACATTGGTGTTCTGACCTCACAGCATTCCTGGTCTGTGGTGTACCACTACCACACAATATGCAAAAACTCTGTTGTCTGAGAGGAAACAAAATGCATTAGGAAGAGGAAGAGCGAATTCTCTTAGACCTTAATTGCTCAGTCAGCAGCGTTAGCTCATCTTGGTCTGGTAATGGCTAAGTTAGGTAAGAAGACCTTACTGTAGTTACAGTAAAAGAAATGTGGAAAAATAAAAGAAATCTGTCCTATCGTATGTCCATTACAGCTCGTGCCTTCCCATATCAAAAGACCTATCACTCCAGGTCAGCATTTTGGAAGTGCTAAGTAGAGTTCTCCATTTTCACTTAGGTCTGATCGGCCAACTTTATGTGACGGTCAACCACAAAATTAATAAAATCGTTATTGGTGGCCAGAGGTATTAATAAAGCCTTCTCTGAAGGACAGAACAGAGCTTCTGTTCCACTCAGTCTCAATTACACGTTGGTGGGAAGAGGCGCGTCAGAGCTGTGAAAAGATGGCTGGGCCACAGCTGGTAGAGTCCCAAGCATGGCAGTGAAAATACCATGGGGACACCTGACAGGCTGCAACTTACTTAAAACCTTCTTGGGCAAGTATCCTGAAACCCTCCATTCTCACTACACCTATCCTTTCAACAGAAATGGCAAAACAGGCACGTAATGCTGGTGGCTCAGCGCTGCACACCAGCTGCAGCGTTCCCTGCTGGGAAGGCTGACCAGCTTCTCCCTTGCTGAGAGGGAGAGGAAGGGAATGCTACTCCTTGGAGACCTTAACACTACACCTGAAAAGTGTGTAAGCATTGTTATCTCTGCTCCACAGGTTGGGAAACTGTGGCAGCAAGAGATGAAAAGCCAAAACGATCAACTGGGTTTCAGTCAAGGCTGCAGCGACTGGTGGTGCTGTCAAGCGGATAGGGTTTCCAGGTGTGTAGTGCCAAGGAGTCTTTGTGTTGGTAGAGACACCCCCTGCCTCTACTCTTCGTGCAAGGATTGTGAGAGGCTGGGCTAACGACAGTGCACAGTGAACTGGGTTCACCTTGTTACTAGAAGCACCAGGCGACGAAGATGCCTTTGGAGATATCTGTGTGAGTGCTGACAGTTAATGATAAGATCACCGTCTACTGGTATGTGAAAACACTTGCCACAGCTTAGGTACCTATACCCTGTACCACGCCTTCCACATTATGTCTGTCTTTAGACCTGTTTAGATCCATCTGACCTGGCAACCAGCAAAAGCTGGGCTGCTGTGCTATCTCTCAGGACCCAGCAGAGATCCCCAGTGCCATCTTCTGCTTGCTAGATGGTCAGACTTGGCTCAGCAGCTCACAATCCAAAGTGTGCATGGAGGAGAAATAAATAATGTTTTGGGTTTTCCCTCCTGTTTAAAGACTCGGCTGTCAGACAAGAATCTCTGTACACAGAAGTGACAGACACACACTCAGAACAAAAGAGACAGCTTGGAAATGAGCCGATAAAATTTTAAATGTCTGAGAGAGAAGCAGTGATCCTGCGGAGCTCACAGGTGCCTGAAACCTGACTGCAGTCTATCCTTTTTTTAGGAGATTACTCTCAGCTGAGGTAGCCTCGACTGTAGCATTTAGATTTCTTTCCAGAGATCTGGATGCAGTAAAGCGGTGTGATTTAATCACAGGGAAAAGCTCTCTGCACAGCAGTCTGGGCTAGCTGTTTTCCCTGCCGCAAGCACAGAACTCCACTCGTGGGCCAACACTTCTACATTTCATTTCATGTAGTTAGATGCCTATAACCTGTTTGTGTTCTCTACAGGAAGCCTGGGACGCTCAGCACCTTTGAAATTTAGGCCACCCTGTTTTGCCTGTCTTCAAGTGCTTAATCAGAATTGCTTAAATGGATTCCTAGGACTTCCCTGAGAGAAAAGAAAGATGGAAAATTAAAAAGAGGGAGGAAATTCTCAGTATTTAAAGATGCTGCAAGTGTCAGCATCTAACACCTTGCAATTTTAGTGGGTTATCCCACTAGAGAATTGCTGGACATGGAGGAGATATGAAATTTTTACATGGGACACATAGAACTTGGAACCAAAGTCTATGGCTCATGCACAGCTTTTATTTTATCTGCTGCTCTAGTTGAATTTCCATGGAGACGTCACAGACGATAAGGCTTTCAACTCAGCCTGATGTGACATTATCAGTAGCTGGCTAGGGAAAGTACCACAAAACATAAAAACTCTTTGGGAAACTCTGCATGGGGGAACACTTGCCAGTGAGTCCATCACTGAGGTGAAAGGCTGCACTGAGCAGGATTCTGCCAGGGGCTGTCTTAGATCTGATTCTTGTCTGTCTTTTCTGTAACAGAGACAATATGTATCATATCCTGAAACAAAACCAGTTTGGAAAGATTTGTAAATAGAGTTTGGTGGACCTCGTTAGCTGGTCAAATCATCTTGACAACTTGGAGTAATGAATTGGAAAAACAGGATGCTATTCAACAAAAAGAAGTGATTTTTCCTACCTAGGCAGGAGCTATCAGTAGCATGTAGCAGAATAGCTTTGGGTATAACTGGAGCACGGGGCCAGTTTTACATTGCAAGGCAAATGCAAGAAGCAGTGACAGAGGTACAGCTGTTCCTGACTCGAGGCTGCAGGTGGACCGGCTCTCTCGGCCCAGATTTTCTTTGCTTCCATGCCAACTATTAGCAGCAAGAGAAAGGGTGAGGTAGTACATAGCTAGGAGAGGTCTAGTCTGCGTTCTCCCCCGAGGCAGCAAAGTGGGGCTATAGCTGACACAGACACATGACTTCAGCTCTGGGCTGAATTCCAGCTCATTAGCTCTCCTGAAGACGAAATTTCTGCCCAGGACACAGGCACAGGATCCCCACAGACATTAGTGAGAGGAGCACAAGCACACCCAGGAGCAAAAACTAGAGGCACTGCTTAAATACTTCCTATGGGTTTTGTTACACAGAGAAGAAAAAGAACTAATGGAATAAAGGCAATTTAATGGCTAAAACATAAGTGCTCCTAATCCTACCTCTCTGTGGCACCTGCTGATGCTAGGATTTAAAATTATATGAGTCATTTAAGCCATTTATGTACCAAGATTCGTATTACTTAAAATATAACCCTAGGGATGGTTCAATGGCATAAATAGTTGTGATCAATGCAAAAAAAAAAAAAAAAAATCAGGGTTATGCTTTTTGTTTCCTTTATAAACACCCCCGCTGACTGTAAGAAGCTGGGCTTTGGAGGGCAGACTACAGGATCCTGGACTGGATTTTTGGAGGGTATTTATCATCCAGAATGCGCATGTCAGTAAGACAAGAATATTTTCAAAAATGTCTAAGCAAGCTAGGAACCAAGTTTTCACTAGCAACTGTTCTTGTGCACTGCTTTGTGAGCAGAAACAAAAAGTAAGCCATCTAGAAATAGAGATGGCAGATGTAAGCGAGGTGGTTATACAAAATGAGAAGGGAAATACTTGAGATCAGATCTGTAGCTGGTATCAACCCACACTTGCAGTAGCCAGTTTCTGTGGACTATTGCTCATAATTCAATCCTGCCTGGCCAATCTGAGGCTCTGGGCAGCAGTAATACCAGGCGACACATAAGGTAGATTGTGGATAAATTAGATAGTTTTGCTTGAAATGAGGGAATGCAGCAGGCTGATTTTTTTTTGGCCTTCTCATCAGACAGTGGGGACAGTGAGACAGCAAGCAAAAACTGGTAATCCTGAGTGAGAGGTGAATCTCACTTGGCATCTGATCTGACCCTCACATCTAAAATATCTAAAGTGATTTACGTTCTTTAGTACATTTGTGCTCACAATGGACCTTTGAGACAGGAGACAATCTCCCTGTCTTGTGGAACTCTGCTGCAGCAAAGTTAAAAATACCTCTCACATTTACTAGACAAGAGTCTGTTGTGGATTTACTCTATTATATTGTCCTAATAACTTGGTGGACTGGGTATACCCACCCTAATTAAAGCATTTGAACCTCATTGTGCACAGAATTACTCAGGCATCCCTGAAAGATACAACTCCCTGGGCAATCATATCCCCATGGAGACAGAAACAAATTGCTTTTTTACATCACTGAACTGTCACCGCTCCACTACACTTGTACAAAGCGACACCTTGGCTTTGCAGACCAGGAATGCTATGCCTTTCTCTCACAAAAGGCAACATCACAGGAGAGGGAAAAATCTGCCTTTATAACATCATTTTGTTCTTCCTATGAGAACCATGACCACCAAACACAGTTCAAGCAGCAGTATTAAAGGATAGCTTCTAATCTATCATCACAGGACAAATAGTATCACATAAACCCTAGTTGTGTACATCCCCCTGCAAAGTCACCAGAACAGAATCTGTTACGTGCAGATTTTCTATTTTACAGTGACACCTGCAGTGTTAGGAGGAAAGTGCCACTAGCAAGAGCAGTGCTGTTCAGCTCTTTCACGGTAGGACACATGCTGATTAGCTTTGAGGGCAGGCTGTGAAGCAGCACAACAGGTTGTCAGCCTTGGAAGACACTTTCCAAAGAGCGCAGGTCCCCCACAAGCTCATCTATAAACTTGATTAAGAGCAAGGGTTGATTGCTCGGTGTTACTGAGCAAGCCAGGATTTCTCCTCTCCACTCCCCACAGTAGGGTGAAATCACATCTGCTTTTGAAGCAGTGGCAGCTTCCGAGCCTTCCTTGGATTTCACCCTTCAGATCTTTAATTATAATGACTGCATACGATTCCGGTGTCTTTAAACAAGACGGGGCTTGAAAGGTAGTTGGGGAAAATAAGCAGCTGTCGAAAACCTACAGTACAGTCCATCCTGTGTGCTGGGGAATTTAAATTCAGGGTCTGACTTTGCTGTCTACATCCTAGGCATGAATTACAAGAAATTACACACACACTATTATTTTTATATCTCTGGTGATCTTTCTGCGAGTTTCCAAATTTAAAAAAAAAATGGCAATTCTGTCTTCTTTCTGTTTTGGTTTGGTTTTTTTTTCCTAACCAAATTCAGCCCTGATCTCTGATATGCATGTGCTGGCAGCTCTTGTCATAAATCAAAACCAGGACTGAGTTTGTTATTGCTAACTTTGTGACAAACGCCTCTCTCCACAAACAGGTATGGTTCAGAATATGTCCATACATTGTCCCCCAGATGTAACTGTGCCATTCACGTGGAAACAGCTGAGCTGCTGTGGGTAATCTCATAAAATAAATGCAAATGCTGCCAAAAAAAATGGTGCATGCTACATTCTCACTAATACCCTATTTGGTTATACTTACTGGTTCTTTCTACAGGTTTAACCATCAGTGTGACCATTAACAAACATACAACTCTTAAAAAGATTCAGATGTACCCAATAGTAGCCAGACTTCAGTAAACCATAGATGTTTGAAGGTACAGACCATCAATAGTAAGTTGCCAGTAGACCAAGTTCCTCTGAGGAAAGGGAACGTTTCTTAGAAGAAGATATAGGAACAAAATTTCTTGCACGTTCAAAGCAGTGCAGCATTGAGTGCAGCTCCCAGAAGGAGTTGATGGCTACATAGCATGCTTGTTAAAATGCATGCCTAAAGACTTCTAATTTCACTGCTTACGTATGTCATAGTGATTTTTTTTTTGCGCACAGGAGCAGAAATATGTGGGAGTATATACTGGAACAAGAATGAGGATTTGGGGTTTTTACCTCTAGTGCTGGTATTCCTCTTGGAAGTGGAAGAATGAGACAGGTTAAAAGAAAAGGACTGGAAGTGAAGAAACCTAACATCAAACCTTACACAGCTACAATACGCTCAAGAAATAAACATATATTTGCAGACCTTCACCTGTCACTACTTCCATGTTCTCGTTTCTGATGGGAGGGCAATTCATGGCACATGGAAGTGTCTCAGGTGAAGCACTCTACAATTTAATGAAAGCAAAAGTTTTACCCTTGTCTCTGTGACTGCACCGAGGCCTTGGGAAAGTCATGAGTTTGTGTGTGGGCACAAATATTTCCAGGCACGCCAGCAATTTCTTAAACCAATTATTTTATTTAAATTGCTTTAAGACTTCTTGCTTTCCACCTTTTTTTTCCTCTAACTGAAGGGATGTTTTCTTTTTACACTGCCTGTGCTGCTACTTTGAGCTTTTAATCCACCTTTCTAGAAAGTCCTGTCTGGTGTAGTGATCCAGCCCTCTGTGTGCAGAGGTGCCCATGGCAGGAGAGCCTCACTGTTCCCAGCCATCTGCAAAGGATCCACGCGTCGTGCTAATTTTTCATCTGCCAGACGGACTGATTACAAGAATACAAAGGGAGCACATGGTAAAAGAACCACTCCAAGGTGACCATGTTGAAAAATATGTACTCTTCATGGTGAAAGTTGGATTGCTTCAACTGAGAACTTGTGATAGGGAAGCTAAGCCTGTTCTTGTTCGTGGGAGTAAGTCCTGGCCCGTTTCTCTTTTGTCATTCCCCTACACATTGTTAGCGTTCAGCTACACTCTGTAGAGGGAAGGAGGTTTGGAGCAGCGATTGAGCAATGCTTGGGAGCGCGTGTGTATGAATTATATTCTGCCCATGTTATTTGATTTAAATGCCAGACCCGCATGAAAGGAAACACGGGTATGTCTCTACTACAGGGCCACAATCCAGTGTGTGAAGACAACTGAAATAGAGCTATAACAATGCTAAAGTCCTCAGGAGGGACCAGGACATGAAAACAGGACAGAACATGCAATTTACATTATGCAGTTGCCCAAATTTCTCTCAAGGGAAAGTCTTGGTTTGTAATATTCATGTTGTTGCTGTAACGATTCCTTCCCATGATTTTCTTCCATAAGGCAAGTCACAAAGCAGGAAGACTCTTTCATATCAGCCAAAGGAAGGTTGACCAAGGGAATAGGGTCGTCGACAGGGGTTTGGGAAGGTTGTTCACTCTTCCTGGCTTTACTGGTAATCCTTTTCATTGCACTGAATAATGCATTTTCACTGCTGCTTGCCTCACCTTTTATCTCCACTGCCTGATCAGCCTGAAACCCTCAAGGTCAATGATGTCTTGCATGTTTGTACAGCACTCAGCATGTTGGAGCCCTTACCTCCATCTGGGCTTCTAGGTGCCAGTCTAAGTAGTAATAATAATAATGTAAAGAGAGTAAAAATAATAATGATAATCTAAAAAAGAATAGGCAAAGACAACAGATGTGAAAATGGTCCTTGTAATGCATAGCATATGGAAGTTGTTGCAGTGGGAACACAAGGTGGGAAGGATTTCCGGGCTTGATTGGTGAATGTAAGAAGGTTAAGGAATGTAAAAGAGTTCATTCTTTGAGTCACACAGCAAACATACAGTGTGATTCATCAGTCAGACCTAACTACAGGACTCAGAGATGCCGCCCAACTTAGAGTACAGCTTCAAAAGCCCTAATCAACAATGAACAAAGTGTGGACGAGAGTCTCTACATTTTACTGGAGTAAAATGTAGTACTGTCTGTTTGCAGTAATAGTCTGTATCTGTAGTAATAGTCTGTTTGCAGATGACACCAAGGTGAGTAGTGTGGTTGACATGCCTGAGGGACCGGATGCCACCCAGAGGGACCTGGACAAGCTTGAGAAATGGGCCCATGTGAACCTCATGAGGTTCAACAAGGCCAAGTGCAGGGTTCTGCACCTGGGTTGGGGCAACTCCCAGTACTGATACTGGCTGGGGGGATGAAGGAATTGAGAGAAGCCCTGCCGAGAAGGACTTGGGGGTACTGGGGGAAGATGAAAAGTCGGACATGACCAAGCAATGTGTGATCGCAGCCCAGAAAGCCATCCGTATCCTCCACTGCATCAAAAGAAGCACGGCCAGCAGGTCAAGGGAGGTGATTCTGCCCCTCTACTCTGCTCTGGTGAGACCCCACCTGGAGTACTGCTTCCAGCTCTGGAGTCCTCAGCACAGGGAAGACATGGAACTGTTGGAGCAGGACCAGAGGAAGGCCACAAAAATGATCAGAGGATGGAACACTTCTCCTATGAGGACAGGCTGAGAGAGTTGGGGTTGTTCAGCCTGGAGAAGAGAAGGCTCCAAGGGAGACCTTGTTGCAGCCTTTCAGTACTTAAAGGGGGCTTATAAGAAAGATGGGGCCAAACATTTCAGCAGGGCCTCTTGCGATAGGACAAGGGGTAATGGTTTTAAACTAAAAGGGGGTAGATTTAGCCCAGATGTAAGGAAGAAATTTTTTACACTGAGGGTGGTGAAACACTGGCACAGGTTGCCCAGAGAGGTGGTAGATGCTCCATCCCTGGAAACGTTCCAGGTCAGGTTGGATGGGGCTCTGAGCAACCTGGTCTAGTTGAAGATGACCCTGCTTGTTGCGGGGGGGGTGCAGTAGATGACCTTTAAAAGTTCCTTCCAACCCGAACTATTCTATGATTCTATGGAAAATGAGAATTCTTTCAAACCACTATTAAACCAGGCCCTTTAATACCTTGTAGAAGTATACATTTACCCAAACTGCCCTCAAAAACTACTTGCAGGTAAGCAATAAATACTATGGTCGGTAGAGAATTGCACAACACAGTCTCACAAATGAATCAGCGAGCCATTTAGCACAGTATCTTTAGCCTAATCTTGCCTCGGTTATTAATTTGTCTGCCAAGCACTCAGCTAAAGGAAGAAATTCTGCAGGTAATTGCTTTTTATGAAACTTCCTTTCTGGAAGACCATCAGCTGAAAAGAGCAGCGATTTCCTCCAAGTCTTCTCCGGCTCAAGCAAGAGAGAGCTGCCACTGGGGACATTTGCGCTGCTGTACACAGAGCTGGGATGGAACTCAGTTGGTCCCCTCTTTCCTGTATCATGGCAGGAACAGGCTTGCAAGCTCAGCTCTGAGCTTCAGAGCAGGGCAGAAGGGGAAAAAAAAGAAAGGATGTACTGCTACCTGCCACTAACCAGCTGTCTTAAATGGTATCACCACCTGCTTCCTGTCTACACATCTCTAAATCCTCCCTCTTCCTCCCACCTCCCTCCATGGCAGCATCTGCCTAGCTCACCAGCTTAAAGGACACATGCTACCCATGGAGGTATCCTGGCCTGGGTGTTACTACCTCAGCATCTGAACAAACGCTGCACTGCTTTTCCTAGCCTCAGTGACTAATTTACTGTCCTACACTCCTGTGAGATAAGGGCATGTGTGGGACTCCAGCACAGGAGGGAGCAAAAGCAATGTGATTTTTCAGGAAGGCTGTATCAGATGTGTTGGAGCTGGGCTTCTGCAAGCAAACTCCAGACTTGAGGCACGAGCTGTCTTCTCTCCGTAAGCCTTGCTCCTGTTATTTGCGTATGGTTCTCCTTACCTGCCTGTAGGCACCCAGCAAGTTAGCAACTGGCTGACTAAAATAGCATACGTTTGATCTGATGTGTGGTGCTGATTGCCATGTCTTTGGGCACAAATTTTATATTTCAGGGCTTGAGATATTTTTTGTCCCTTATGTTCCCTTCTCCAGAAGGGAACCAGTTACTTAGCCACATTTTAATTTCTTGTTTGCCTGCATACAGTCCCTTTATTCTACGTATTCTTCTTTCAGAGAATGCAGGCTAATTTTGATAAATATATCATATATCAAAATGCATGTATCTTTTTTTTCCTTGTCTACTAATTTGACTTTCAAGTCACTGGTGGTGTTTCATACCAGGCACTGACTAAACCTCCTTTACTAGTCTGCTCTGGTGAAGAAGGACAAATGTGTTTGGCTTGGGGAAGGCAGAAATAGCTACAGTCACAAAAGCTGTATCATCTTTTTCAGGGTTGAATTCAGCTGAACATGTATGAACTATCTGCCCTTTCGTTCTGAAATGATAGTGGTTGGAGAACTTGCCTAATCTAATCCTTTATACCTTAAAACACGTTCTGCTTTGTTTTGCAGGTCTTAGATAATATGTGATTAGAATAAAATGTGAAGAGCTTTGGCGCTTAAACAGTGTTTCCAAGGTCATCGCTTATTCCCTGAAATAATTATTTCTGTTCTCCTGTGGAGGTTGAGATGAGGAACTGGGCAGGTTGAGAGGACAAGGGTTTGTGCTGTTCATTGCAAAAAAGAATCATTCATTCTGAGTGCATTGTGGAAGTCCCAGAAGGAAAGAAAATGCAGTGAAAGCTCATTTCCACCCCGTGTGCTATATGCCCCTACACGCTCAGGACATGGATAAAAAGACAGAAGGGAAGTGACTTCTCGAAGAGTTACTCAGTGTGAATGACAGTCAGAAACAGATCTCAGCCCAGGGCCTAGCGCACTTGGGCACAGTGGGGCTGTCTGTCCCATCAAGTGCAAGTCTGGGAGACCCTCACCTCACCTGCTGGATAACCAGGAGAAAGTAAATTCATTCTGGGTCTGAAAGATCATCTTCCTTTTTGAAAGTGTGACACAGAAGAGCTCTCTAGATTGGCTGTGAACTTGCTAACTGAATAGTGAAGCAGCAGAAAAGAGCAGTCTGTGCAGCTGCCTCTCATTGACACAATGGCACGTAGACTAAAAACTCCAGATAACCAACAATGGAGAAAAGGTAAAGCTCTTTCTTTCTTCCATAAATATCAAACAAGATATAACCTCTGAAGAGTTTTGCCAACATCTTTCACTCCATATTTTTTTGTTGTTGTTTTTTTAATCAGTTGACAAAATTCACTTGAACTATTTAATTCAGGCTCAGCCATGTATTTGTTTCTATCACAGGAATGATTGCCATTTGTTAAATAAAATGCCAAGGGTGATCCTCAGTTGGTGCAGGCCAGCACAACTCCTTTGAAGTTTCAGGAGTACATGTCAGGAAAGAAAATGCTCCTCCCATAGCTACGACAGAGCTGCGGTTTCTAAACTATTGCACCACAAGAGACCAGACAAGTAGTTCCTTCAAGCTGCTATTGTTAGTTTTTCTTGTGAAATCTAAACCTGCTTAATAATATTCCCCTTAATATTTAACTTTTGGAGACACCACGTCTGAAGGTCACCACCTAAGCCAGCTGAAAAGCCAAGTGTGAGGACAATTTTTCTGCTACCTTGCTGCTTCCGTTTTCAGCATTTCAACCCCTAAGAACAGAGCAAGTATCTTCAACACTAGGAGTCGAGAAGGTTTAAAACTTCCTGTAAAGCCCACTTAAACTTCCAGTAAAGACAATGTCAAGTGACAGATGAAGCTTTAAATTCTTTCTTATTTCAACTGCACCAACTGCCCTTAGCTCCCTATCAGCTACAGCTTGCAGCTGGTATCCTTTGATGACTTCTCAGAAAGCAGAGGAAAGCTTACTAAGTGGCCTCCTGAACACATGCTAATTTAAAAGTGCAGAATGAAACGATGCTAATGGATTACTTCTTGTAGCAACAACACTGCATTTGCACACTCTCTTTTTTTTTTTTTTTTGTACCTAAACTCCAAACATTGTGAGGTGATGGCTCCGATAACAAACATTGCACTCTGGTAGTCACTTGGTAACAGTCACCTCCTGCCAGAAGAGACCGTCTCCTTCTCTGGGAGATACCCAGCAGCAGCCTGCAGATAGGTGGGGAGAAAATCAGGAGCAGAGGGCATCAAAACCGGAGACAAGTCAAAAAGGAAGCAGGTTGTAGAAGTGTCATCTGATGATTTCAGACTGGTGAGAACCTGGGGAATTCCTCCATTTCTCCTACGGAAAATCAGGCGGACTTCATTTTTTCTATTCATTTATGGTTTATCGCTCTGCTGGTCACAATCGCATGGGCATTAGGATGCTTAAAGCAGCTGTGGAGGGCTGAGAGCACAGGGTTACTCTGGCAATGCGAAGGAAAAGCCATGGGCAGGCCAACAACTTTGGATGGCTGTCAGTCAGAGGAAAGAGACGTGGGCCAGAACAGGCAGATTGGGCAGGACAGGCCTGAGGATGGCTGGTTGAGCTGGCCAGCTCAGGGGATAGATGAAACCTGAGGTGCTGTTGAGCAGGAACAAAATGAAGGCAAGATTTTGCAGCAACTTAACATTTTTAAAGATTAAATAACCATTTTCAGTCAATAGCAATATTCACCCATACACCAGTGCCTCTGTTTGCAGGCCACAGCTTCCATTTCATGTTAATTAGCATCAGTGTGCTCTGTAATTATGTCACACCAAAAAACATGAAGCCCCTCTCTGCCCGTAGTCACTGGTAGCTGGAAATTATGGTGGTTCCCTTTGTGATGCTGTACATGACAAAGCAAAAAAGAGACTAAGCCCTTGTTTCATCCAGTAACAGGTATCTCTGGCAGCAGCAGCCTCTTTTTTTGGGAGAGATGCGCCCTTGTTTCTGTAAGTCAGACCTAGATGTAAACTGAAGCAGTAAAGAAAACCATGATCGATACTTAACAAACTGTTAAGGCAGTGCATTTTAAAGGCATTTAGTATAACTCAAGCAAACACACTTGGTGCTGTGCCTTGGTGCTCTGTCGGAGCAGGACCAGCAGACACAGGGGCTGCCAGAAGTGCTTTTGGCCCAGGAGCGGGGCTCGCTGCTTGGGTGCTTCGGCATCGACCCTGCACAGCTTTGCCAGCCAGCGCCAGCCCAGCCAGGAGCTCTTTGGAGAGGCACGGGAAAATGCGTATCTAATTCCTCTAGATGGCACAGCACCTTGACAAATCTGGGAATGAACATGCTCAGAGAATGGGCGAGAGCCAAACAGCCTCCAGTTGTCTCCTGAGAATGCTTTTCCTGCTTAATTGTGGTTAATTGTTCTAATTCTGCCTTATGCTGGAGCTCCATCTTAAGGCAAGGTGGGCTTTTGTGTCCAAAGCCTTGCCTCGTCCATCAGCCTGTCTGCTCTGGGTGCTCACGCAGGGATGGGGCACGTCCCACTGGAGGTTATGCCTTGTGTAAGAGCTGGAAAAGATGAAGAAGGAAAATCTGAGTGGTGTCTGACTCTTCTTATTCTGCAGAGTGCTGGGATTTTTGTTTTCCTTTTACACAAGTGACTGTATGCTCATGATTCAGTAGTGAGCTGCTACCCAATCGAACCCCTTGCTAACACAGGCGATTTTTTTTCATGAGAAAAATAGCTTTCAGGAAGCCACTAAGTGGCATTGCTGTCCTGTAACAGCAGCCCTGAGAGAAAGCCACAGGATGGTTCCTACAGAGCTACAAGCCTGGCTGCTACTTGAGTTATTACAAGAAAGTGGTCGGACCAAGCGCATCCAGCTTGCAGTAACACAGCCTCTCCAGGGCCAAATTCACTTGCAGTGGTTTGCTCATCTGGTGAGTCCCATCTCTTTCTTCTGAAGCTTCTGTCTTATTTTTGGGAGTGGATCACGAATTGTTTCAATTCTCACCTTCCTACAACACACACCTTCCTCATGAGGACAGAAGAGCTGTGGGGTTTTTAACCTCGGCTGGGGACGGATTCTGATGCCAGAATTTCTCAGATTTATTTCTAACCCTTGGTTGTCACTTCTGCCACTCCACTCTGGTGAGCAAGAAACTCCTTTTATCTCCTAGAAAAGTCCTAGGGACTGGTCCTAATTAAACAGCTAGCAATTATATATTTGCCCCCAGCAAACTCCCCACTAGGCTCTCTGCCTCCCCAAATATTTTGTTTACAGTTAAAAACCCAGTAATCTGGGAGGAAGGACCTAATCTATACAGTAAATGCACTAAATTATACCCACACTGATACAGAGCACAGGAGATTTACAGAAGGTTGAGCAAATTGAGATATACACCAAAGGGGAAAGTACATTTCCCTTGACCACGCAGCGCTCATCAAAAGATAATGAATATGCAAACGACTTTCGACATGCATGGAAAGTTGTGGGCGCAGATTGCAGCAGCTGTACTCGAGCAGTGTCTTTCCCCCAAAGTCACCTTGGCCACTTCCCTGGGCTGGGAGCGTGTATAAATACAAATGAGCAAGCTGTTCTTCACCAAGGCCACTGCTGTTCTTTAACGTGTGAAATACTATAGATTGTTTCTTGAATGCCATGCTTGAAGCACATGGGGGATCTTAACACAGAGTATTTTTAGATGTAATATTTCTCAAGGCACAATAGATCTGGAGTCAAAACCAAGTGGAGATCGTTATTTTGCGATTGCGCTGGCTTCCTTGTGAGTGGCGGCTTGTTAAGGTAGAAAGACTGGTCATGTGCGAGCTGAAGTGTCAACCAAGATCATCGTGCTGATTGTTTCTAGTTTACACTGTTCTCTTAATTTGCACTAGATGTGCTGCTATACAAGCAAAAAGAGAAGAAAGAAACACACGCTAGGCAGGAGGAGACTGACTAACAGAAGAGTCTGTCTACTTTGAGCAGTTGCAGTGTTTGAAGACTCCCAAGTTTTACTGCACATAGTCCTCCCTTTGGGTCAAACTACATTTCCATTTGTGCGTATAGCTTGTAACTTAAAGTGGAGTCCCTCATTTTCCTGTATGGTCTACTGCCGTCTGGTTGTGTAGAGCTGCATCTGCTATAGCTTTTTTCCTTACGCCACAGATAACGATAGTGTGAGTACTGGTAATCAGAAAGCAGCTATGGGCCGTTGTTCCAGGCGCTGCCTGTTCTAAATCTTGTATAGGGAGATTTTGTACAAAATTAGTCATTTAAGTACTCATCTTCTTTGTGCTCTGTGGCCACCAAAGTCCCTGCTCTTTGATCTTCTTTCTCAAAGTGGTTATAAAAAATGGAAGATATCTGCACCAGAGCTTCCAGCAAAACTGCATCAGCCTTAGCAACAGCAGAGAGGTTTTCAGGGAAAACCATGTGTGTTTGCAAAGTTAAACGGTGTCATCCTCCTGTTGTGTACGCCCCTGCTTTCTGTGCACTATCCCCAATAATTCTGAGAAGCGAGGAACAGCGCGACTTCGCTTGCACGCTTTGTTTTGCATCTGTAATTGCCCAGGTTGCGTGTACGAAGCCAGTCTATGGCTTTGGAGAGCTCAGCCTGCCGCCTCTCTGGGTTATTAAAGGGACTCGGGGATTTAAAAACAACGGTTCTGTCAGGAAGCTTTGCACCTGTTATTGCCGTAAGTAACAGCTCGCATCACCCGGGCAGGCCAGCATACGCCACAGCAGCCATGCCATGCACTGAATCAGGCAAGTCAGGCTCTGGTGAGCGAACAGATGGTTTTCAAGCCTCATTTGCCCCTACTTGCTCATCTTCCACCACGCACAGCTCAGACAGATCGTACGGCCGGGGCTCGGTGGTTTTGTTTGGAAAGGAGTTAAGCACAGCGACACAGCACTGTGTCCCCCCTCTGCCCCCGCACCGAAGGCAGTGGGTGTCAAGAGAGCTCTGTAGCTGGCAGGGTTAAGGCATTAATGTATGTAAACGCAGCAGCGGAAAGGAAAACAAAACGGGCAGATGCGTGCTGCTTTGACATAACTTTGACAAGAAAGGAAAGAAAGTGATGCTAAACTCTGCTGGAAAGGTTGCTCACCAGCAAAGCGCTTGGGACAGGGAGTGGGTGTTTTGTGTATTGCCTCATTCTTGCCTGGTCTTTAGCAGTACCATAACAAAATGGATGAATAATAATAAATCTGTCCCAATGCACATTTATAGTTTAAATCCTGTGCTAATCCTAGCAGTGCAGTCTTTTGTACCTGAGAGAAAAGGGGGGAAAAAAAAATAAAACCAACCTTGGCTCTAAGCTAAACAAGTCTCTCCTCTGGAAAGGTAATTAACAGCTGGTCTCCATGGAGCCTTTATCACAAAATCAATAGTAGTCAGTTCGGATTTGCCTTGTTCTTCTTTACTCCGTGCTGCTTTCACTGTTTATAAAAATGTTTGTGGGTCTAGCTGTTGGAGTCACATTGGAGAAGAAGATTGTGTCAACTGAGGTGCATGAAATCGGGTAAGTTTGCTTTGCATAGAGATTTTGCCAAATCTTCATTACAGGATTTTACACTACCTTCACTTTCCTGAGCTTCCTATTGCAAGCTGCCAATTTTATCTTCCTTGTGCCATTACAGAAATCATATAAAAATTATGACTTTCCATTGATGTTAACCTCAATAATACAACTTAAGACTTTTTTTTTAAGACTACTGTGACAGCAGCTGCCCTAAACATAAGATGATTTAGCGATAAAACCAGTGGCAAAGTGGAAGATGGAGATGTTTCCATAGCTGTGCACACAGACTAGGCTCCCTCTAGGATCATCTGGAAGGGCTTTAGAAACCTGGAGTAGATTCCAAGAATCAGAAATAATGAGACCTAGTAATCACGTAGCTAAATGTACACATTGTATCAAAAAGAGAAGAAGCAGATGGACATTTATTGAAGTGAGGGTATTCTTGCAAGAGAGGAATTGCACAAGAACGTTGAGAGATTCTTTGTTAAATGGGTGTTTAAACCAGACCAGATGGTCTTCCGCAAGTCTTACCACAGATAACACAGATAAGGTGTTGGGCCTGATGTGGAAATCACTGGATAAGTTGCTCTGGCCAGTGTTATGGAGGAGGTTAGATTAGGTGCACACAGTGTTTTCTCCTGAACTTAATCATGTGAGCATTTTAATATTCTAGCTGCCTGGTAGGGCCAGCATGGCTTGCAGCTCTCTTTCCATACATCTCCTGAGAAAACAGGACTCTTTCTCATATAGCTTGCACTCCCTCCACAGAAGACTCAGAAATTACGTCTGACTTCCCATGCTTTTCCAGATCAGCTAAACTCTTGTTACCTTTCTATCTACCCTTTGCTTGGCTTTTCCAATTCTCATTTACCCTGACCTTCAGGGCTGTAGTAAGAAGGGACTTGAAAGTGGAGTACGTTCCCTTATCTCTTGGCTGCTTCCCAAGAGAGCAGAGCTGCCCGGGAACGCAGACTTTATGGGGTACCAGGGTGTTAAAGATTTATTATATAATGTGCAACCTACACACCATAAAGGCCTTCTTTCCTTCCTGTCCTCCTTTCCACCTTTTTTTTCACCCCTAATAAACTTGCTAGGCTGCAACCAGGAGAAAAAGGACTCAAAGCAAGCCCTGCTGCTCTTACCAACATTATTGACAGGGAACAAACTGTTGTCAATAACAAAGCAGAAGGATACGAGGGGGACCGTTTTTCTCATATGCAGTGTACAGTGTTCTGGATTTTTTTCATATGGATTCTGTATTGGTTTTTCCCCTTACTGTTTGTAACAAAATGGGGAAATGAGATTAAAAATTCAATACTGAATGCAAACAGACCATTTAGGTTATACTTTGTTCAGTAGTGTTTCATGTTTACTTTACCGATATAACCTTTCCAGACATTGGCTACTTCTGGTGTAACAAATAAATATTATCTTTAAAATAGAAGCCTTACATCATTGCATACGTAATAGATCTGAAAACACGGACACTTAATAATCACCATAAATAAGAAATAGACATTTACAGGTACTGAGCTGCCTGTCAAGCCATGAGCTTTATATGCACAGGAAGACAAAGAGTGAGAACGTGTTGACCCAAAACCATGTCTGTAAAAGCACCGTCTCCATGGACTGTTAGGAAATGGAAGTTCTTTAAAGGAAATGTCAGATTTTTCTTTGAAGTACTTCTTGATCTTCTTTCTGCTCTTAAAATAAATAAAACCTAGTTCCAGAAACAGTAGAGACAGCAAATGCATCTGTATCTACACATATTTTTAGGTTTTGGAAGAGAAAACAGTAGCTAATCCAACCTGGGCATGAATAAGGATTTCTGGGTCAGGGTCTCACCTGCCACCTCACTGGAGAGTGCTTGGGAATGGAAGCTGGAACTGAGCCTCACTGGGACAAATGAGCGGTCTCCTTTTACCACCTACCCTGGATTCCTGGGGGTTTCATTCCACCACTGTCAGTCTGGGGGTTTAATTTTAAGAAATACAAAATATCAACAAATGAGACCCTGTCCGTTCTAAAGTCAATAAAAAGATATTTAGGGAATTCAACGCAGCCAAGTTCTTGCAGTCAAAAGTGAGTTGAAATCACCGGGTTTCTCGTTCATCTCTGGAAATCATGCAGGTTTTTTTTTATAATTTCATCTCCAAACATGCAATTATGCAAGATCTGAAAGCTCTTCTATAATCTTGAATGATTCTCTCGTTGATAATAACATGCAAGCGCTTGTTACAGCATTACAGGCACAATGCTAGCACAGTCACAACACTCTGCTTTGTAGTACAAGTATCCTTGGCTAAGCAGGTGACTTCTAAAGGTGCTGAGCATATAGCTGATTTATGTAATTTGCTGGCCAAACTGGCAAATGACTATTGAGATGGAAGTATATTAGCAAGAAATATGGCCTAACGAAAAGACTGAGCATAGCAATCTGCAGATCTCACATACAGAGAAATATTTCTCTATATTTACCCTTACTTGCTATGATAGGGTAGCTACTCCCTATACATTAACTGTAGGAAGTAATAAAATGAATTTTTGTGTCACAGAAAGGATGTCTTATCTTCCTCTCGAGTTAAATTATTTTTCCTACTCTTTTTCTAGTGCAAAACTTGTTTGTGTTGTTTCATGTCAAGCTCTAAGAAGCAGATGCTTTTTTGGAAGAGACGGGTTCTTTATTCTTCCAATTTGTGATGCTATGCAGGAAGTGATTTGGGATTTTCAATATGTAACTACTGGCTGATCTATTCATGCAGCACTTCTGTGGTGGATACCTGGGCCAGAACCAGCTCTGCTGCCTAGACCTGAATCTGTTCAGATGTGAAATTTGCACTTTGATCAATTCCACACGTGTTTTTGGATCCTCTGGCCTTACCCACCAGGCATGAGGTGAGGGTGAAGGTAATAAAGAACAGCATACTATTGTCGTCGTTATTTTTCTAGCAACAGCTAACTGAATTATAAAAGGAATATGAAAATAGATGGAACAGCAGCAAAGAAAGGCAAAACACATGTTTTTATCTATTGAGCCCCTCGCAATTTTCCAAGGATACCTTTAAAAGCAACCTTTTGTTGCTTCTTGTGTGAAGGGGCTGGTGCAGGGAAAGACTTGGGTTGCTCAAATTGTAAACCTGATTCATGGCTGAGGAGACTTTGTAGTGCATCTTATAGCTTTGTCACATCATGCAGCCCTAATATCTCTGTGCTGTTAATGGTTCTGTGTACTCCTCTCAGAGCTGCTGTGACTGCAGCTTTAATGGGGCAGATATTATTTGTTCCTTATTCAGGAAGTGAATTCACATTGAAGTCCACAGGATGTTGCCCAGAATAGGACCAAGGTTTGTTAGAGTCTGACTGAAATAGCATTCAAATTAATGGGCACTCTTTAGTTGACTTCCAAGGGCATGCAGTTGGGTGCTGCAAAATGCATGGAGTGGGGGATGCATCCTCAGCTCCTGTGACCTAAGTCACTGCAGATAATTAAAGTCAATGGGGCTGTGCCAGCTTGTCCTGATAAGCTCTTCTCTCTGTGTGGAGATACAGGAATAAGAGGCCTTACACATGGAGAGAGCCTGTTAAGAACACCCAGGAAAATAATTGGAACTATGGGAATACAGTAAATAATTTCATCAACATTTCACTGAGAAATAGAAAATAATACCTCCAGCTGATTATTTTCAAGCAATTGCATTGAAATTGAATTGAATTGAACTGTGGAAAGATGTGATATTTCTCTCTGGAGTCCTGTGGTAGTGTTAACTACTACGTCCGCTACATACACTGCAAATATTACATGAAACATTTCAGAGTTGTTTAAAACTGGCTAGCTTCAAGTTTTTCTATAAGCTCTAAGATATTTCTCCCTCTACCTGGAGCTAACATCTTTCCAAAATTCAGATCTTGATAAAGAAATAAATAACTGTTTGACATGCTAGCATTCCCGCTAGGGAAAAGTCAAGTCACTTTGCATGAAAACTGTATCTCCTTAGTAATAATGTTCAGAAGAAAACCCTGCCCATGTCTCAATCAAAGCAGTATTTATTTGGGGTATTCCTGTTGGCTAATGATAGCCTAACACACCCACCCCAACCCAACCAGGGGCTGCATGCTCATGGGACCCTTACCCAGGTAAAACACCTATTGAAGTTGTGGCACTTCTTTTTCTGGAGTAATACTAGAAAAACTCTGTATGGCTTTCTGGGAGTCTGCAGGGCTTTCTAAGACCAGCTAAGAATTCGTCCCAGTGACTACATGGGGGCAAGTGCACAGCCTTTCACAGCAATAAGTAGGCAGTTTGGGATCACAGACCCTGGTCTAGGATGGCCAGTGGCTGTCATATATCTGTCGGGGAAAGGGATGTTCTGTGCTTTTGCTAGCACCGCTCACACTAAGTCTGTGGGAAGAATTACATCTTCTAACATGGCCAAATTAATCATTTATTCAGTGGGATAGGTTCCTGAATGCCAGCAGGATGAAAAGTGCGTAAACAAAGTAGTCTAACACCTGCCTTACAGCTCTTTGCATTAGTAAACCAGCGTAACTTGGGGTCAGAGCAGATTGTCGCAGGGAGGGAGAGCCACAGGAGCCGCAACGACTTCCTCTCCTGCCCGTGCAAACTATCCAGGCACAGTTTGGTCCTGATCCTGGTTGCTGACACGCTAGTCTGAATGCACCACATCAGAATTCCTTTAGCTTCCCAACTGTCACACGTGAATACCATCCAACGGTGAGGAGCTGGCAAAGGCAACTGAGGCAGATCGTTTCTCAGACCCTTTCTCATCCAAAGGGCTTCAAGTCCTTGCGTTTCTCTGGAAATCTGTCTGCATTTCCATTCCCCAGCAGGGAATAAAGAGGAATGTGACATCTACCACCTTATTCTCCCATGGGTGTGTCCCACAACAGCTAAAGTATAAGGGCAAAGCCCTTTCCTTTATCCCCTCCAAAAGGGGAACGTGAGCTGAGGCCTCCCGCCTCACCCGCGTGTCTTGTTTCCTGCCTTGCACCTTCCCACTCGTTTTCCTCCAGCCTTTCCACTGCTTTTCCAGCTTTGTACAAACACTTCAAAACCTGTCTCAGCTCCATACACTGAGTGCGCAGCAATGCCAGGATCGGCCGGGGTTATCAGCAGGAAGTCTCGAATCCCGCACCAGATGGCTGAGCCAGTCTAGCAGCTCCGAACAGCGGGGGAGGCAGAGGAGCGACAGCCTGACATGGCTATAAGGAAATATTTTTTTGCTCCACAGCGCACTTGTCTCACCATTTGCAGAGTTCCTAAGCCATACGGTACGCTGTCAGAAGGAAAAAGCTCCGGGGAGGGATGCGGGGAGCACCACTTCAGATGGCGGGCTGGCTTCCTGCAGGAAATCTTTACTCCTTCTCTTCCCCTGGTCCTCCTTGCTTTAATGCTGGAGGTTGCGGAAGCAAGGGGTTTGTGGTTGCTAGTTCCTTCTGTGTGTTTCAGAGATAAAAGGAGTGCTAGAATTAGGTGACTGAAAATAAACTCTGGGTGTTGGGTTTATCTTTTGTTTTATTATGGGCTACTTCGGGGTTGGGGCATGGTTCTGAGTACTGGGAAAGGGTCTTGCTGAGAACATTTTTTGCCAACCGTTACAACGGCTGCCAAAAGGGGTAACTGCTTATATGCTCTTCCTCAGCCTTCAAAGCTTTTAAACTGCTCCCTCTCTTGTTTGTGTTGAGGACACAAACTGTAGCTTGTCCACATCATTGCTTGAACCTGACCTCAAATAAATTAAAGCAGACCGGGACATTCTGGAGTAACTTGCTCCCTGCACCACAAAGCCACGGTAAAACGTCAGCCCTTTGTGAAGCTGGGTTGCAGAAACGTAGGAGAGGTGTGTGCACACAGCATAACGTATAGAAAAATGAGCTAGGTGACATCCTTGCCGGCAGCTAGTTAGCTGTAGAAGCTAGCTGTGCTTCTGCCTACAACAGGGCCAAGCAGGGTGCATGACTTGGCGCTGTGTCAGCTGAGCTGATCGACATCGCTCACGCGGGACAACCTGGCTGGCTCCCTCCCCGCTCTACTGACACGGTGCAGCGTGGACGTGCCTTTGGAAGTTGCTCCTAACGCCACACATTTAAAGTCCCATCAGACAAAGAGAAAGGGAAGGGAAGCAGAACTTTGCCCGTTTCTGCCGATGATGACCGGGCTGCAGTGGGCTGAGGTTGTGTCTCGCTCTGCTGCAGCGCTAGAAACAGAAACTCAGTCTCCCGAGTCCTGGCTGGCCTCTGCTCTTGACCAGAAAGATGAAGAACACCGGGAATGTCAAAGCTTCGCTTCACAAGGCTGCTGGCAGAGACTGTGCTATGAAGAAATGGTGTCCCAGTAGATTCATAAGCAAATACTGCCACAAAATGGAAGTTATTCTTTCCTGTGGCACAGCCTATCAATCTGACAATGCATGTATCCAGATTTAATTTATGCTTCCAAGTAAACTGGCATTTAGAGCAATTTGCATGTATTTTTTTTATTGGTTGAGCAATCCTAACGTGGACTGAGCATAGATTCAGCAGCATTTCAAATAAACAGGCTCTCTGCCCCAAGACAAATTCTCCAAAGTGACTGAGATCTCCATAATTCAAACTGATACGCTCAGAGAACTAGAGATGTGTTCAGCTCGAGATGTACAGTGCTGTGGCAATAACATTAGCAGCACCAAGCTGCAGAGGTAAACAAAATGATGAAACACTTTGGGATGAGCATGAATCAAAACCTTAGGGAACCCGGGGCAGGTTCAGAGCAGGATCCGTGCTCTGCATGTTAGACCCCTTCTGCCAACCTTGGCACTGCTCCCGTATAGCCATATTGCAGTATTACAGATCATCTGACAAGAGACGGATGTCATACGAGCACAGCCAGGAAGAAAACTGTTCCCTCCCCCAAAGACCATGCAATTCTTCACAGATCTTCAGGATTTGCCTTTAAAGCTTGCCACCACATTCCTGCCTCCAGCGTGTAAGTGCCTTATTTAACATTGAGCCTCACCAGTTCGGGATTGATTTTTCAGCATTCTGACCCCCTCTTCTACCAGGATTTCTCAGCCCGCAAAAGGTAACTATGCTGAGATGCCTACTCCCACAGTGAATGCCTGCAGTCCCCAACTGTATACTGCATGCAGCCTGGGAGGCTCACCATGCTGGATGAACAGGCTTACTCTTGGCACAAAAAAGAGATGTACTTCTGCCTGATAGAGTGCCCAGGAAAAACCAGACACCTGGAGCTCCCCAGACAATGTAGAAGCAGGCCCTCAAATCTCCCCCTGTCCACTCTCCCCTAGATGAAAGAAGTCTCACTGGGATCAAGATACCTGTTCTGTTTTCTTTCTATTCTCTAACCATGTTGTTCAAAAACTCTATAAACCTTTTTTGGCAGGCAGTGGTTTACCTACACATCTAACCAGGAGAAAGGTTATTTGGCTACCTTGAAATAATTTTCTTTTTCTTCACCTTTCAGTGTTTTTGCCAGACAACCAGGGAACCTAAACAGTGTCATTTGATAGAGGGGATCAAATCACACCTTGCAAACACAGAACAGGTGGAGCAAATAGCACACATTCAAACTGTAAGCTGGGATAGGTTTACATTTGCATTTACAGCTAAAAACTCAACAGTTGTCCCTAGGCCATTCATGCACAGAAGAAAAAAATACATCATCAAATACAGTATTTTCTAGGAACCGCTTATCCACATTTATTTTAAAAACAGTCTTTGAAAAGTGAAACACTTTTAAAAAGTGAATTACAGGACATAGGGAGCGAATACTTATTTGACATTGAATATGTAATTACTGTTATTTTTTCTCTAGGTATTTATTACACATTTGAAAGAACATGTTTGTTTCCCCTTAAGTCGTTGCAAAAACAAACAAGCAAAATTGTTACTACTGTTGCAGTAACAAATACAAACAAACAAAAATATCTCATCTCAGTTCAGTTAGCTAAATGAAGTTTGTGGTTAATTGCTTTTCTAATGACTTTGGACCTAAGGATGATAGTGTTGGTGGAAGGAAGGAAATTATATAGTAGATGACTGCTGATTAAATTATTATAATGCTTGTGGCAGGGAAAAGAGCTTATCCTGTAATAAGTGTACCCAAAATATGCTGAGAAGGAAAAATGCAACTCTGAACAAGCTTGTTCCTGCTTGCATTAGGGGTTGTGGTTGTGGCATACCGAGGTGAACTCAGGTCCTTTGCAAATGGTTCAGCTGTGTCCTGTTTTGAAGACACAGGTGGAGGCATAGAGTCCTCCTGACCTGCCTGGGCACCATGGTGAGCTGATCTGTGAGCAAAGGAATCTCTCTGGGCGTGCTGTAAAACCAGCAGGAGGACAGCGATGACAAGGCATCTTCTAGTTCTCATCAAGCCCCTGAGAGCAAGCACAACAGACTCTAGGAGACTCAGGTCAGTTTTGGGGAGGAGGAACTATAGCTATATTATTGCACTGTCACTTTTTATTCCCTTCTCCAGCCCACCACCCTTTCCTCACGGTCTGCTTTCCTGGGTTGTCGTTTATCAGGGTTCCTCTGTCTAAGCGGGATCTCATCAAGATGTGTTCTTAAGCCTGATTCTCTCTGAAGTGTGAAGAATGGGTTCCTGGTATCAGTCTGTATCGTACCACATGCAGCCCCCAACTGGAAACCAAATCCCTTCTCTGGTGAGAGCTAAACAAATGAAAATGTGCTCACTTTTCCTGCACGTTCTCTTTAAAACGACCTTGGTCTCTTTTTGAGTGGAGTGGTTATATTTGTTGGAACATGCAAAGAGTAAGAATAAGTATTTTTAAATAAGAAAATGAGCATATCAAGTCTTCATTGTCCTTTCTTGGTTGGAGACTGAGGTTAGTTCATCTTAAGTGCTAAGGGGAAGAGAGAGAGCAGAACAGCAGTGAGGGTAAGCTGCAGTATTTACAAACTGCCACATCTGTGTAGACAGTCCCAAGCACTGTGGGTATCTACACCCTTGTTTTATACTGCACTTTGAGATGCACAAGGTTATTCTGTAACACAGACCCAAGATGATGAGAGAAGGATTGAGCTAGAGTGAGGGATTTTCACTGCCAGAAGCAATAAGAACAAGCTGACCTTAAATTCTGCTGCTTGGCCCTAGTTGTTCTCATGGTGGAAGCTGTTAATTTGCTTTTTGGCCCCCTGCCCATCAAAACTAAACATGCAATTAATGTTAAAAGGAAAATGTGATCAAACCAAGACCTTCTTCTCTGTGAACTTTTAGGACTGAAAGGTTTTTCTTCGTTTGTTCTAACAGACCCTGACGCAAAGCCAGAATAGTAACAGGCAGCTGGTGTGGAGCCAAAGTTTAAGCCTTATACCTGACAAGGCTGTTATAAAACTACTATGCCCTTGAGATGGGAAGGAGGTTGGCAACTGGGTGTTAGTTCATGGCATGTAAAAGCTGGAGCCCCTCTTGCAGAGATTGCATGTGATGCGTATATTTAGCATCTATTGCCTTATATTGATCTTCAGCATCATATTTTAATGTATCGCTTCTCAGCGCCAGGGTTATGGAGTTACTACTGGTGAATGCTACCAAGTGTCATGTATTTCAGCACTGACCTATTTTCACATTAAAATATGAAAGGGGGCATTGGCTGCTAGCTTTTGGAAAAAAAAAAAAAAAGCCAATGAGATTAAATCTAATATGACTGAAAACATTCCACAGTTTCCTTTTAAAATTGCAATCAGACACATCGCTGTTGTTTCTATTTCATTTCCCCATGGTGATGAAGGACATCACGAACCATCTTCATGTTCCTTGGGCTAAAGGAGGTGAAATACAATAGGAACAACACGCAAAATCACCCATTTCATTCCTTTCCCCAACACCCCTGAAAAACCACCTGTGGAAATCACATCTGCCCGAAGTCCGACTGCCTGGCTCTGCCTCCGCAAAGGCGAGCGAATGGCCGGTGGGGGCTGCAGACAGCTTGCACGGGTGTGCAGAGGGATGGATGTCCACATCTCCCCAGCTGGCTGGTCACGCAGGCTCTGCCTGCTGCAGAGGGTGCCCTCTGACCGTGCCTCAGCCTCCCTTGTGTCGATCTGCAACACGGAGAAGCTGGCCTAAAGAGTGCCGCTGGCCTGGAGCTGCCCAACGGTCCCATCTCCCTTGGTTATATTGGGTCAATTTTTTGTGCGGCCCACCTTTAAACTGGGTAGCAACTGGGCACAGGATTAGCTAGGAGAGGGCAGGGGGATGGATGAGCTAAGAAAGACTGTAAAGGGGCAGCACAAAGGTCCAGGTGCCCCACAATTTGCATAACCAATTTTTCTGAGGTCCTCTCTACCCGTGTTTGCTACCTAGAAAAATCTATCACGGACCAACAGCCTGGTTAAGGCATATTTTTACTCATTTGGTTAAACTGTTGTGTCTGGCTATAAGACTGTTTTAAACGAGCTTGGTTGGAATGAATTAAGCCTAATTTTGAAGGAACTATCAATCTTAAATCAGATTTCAAAATGCCACAACCACATGTGACGTCTTGATCCAGTTTAAGTTCATTCAGCTGGTTTTTATTTTTACGGCTACGGCATCAAGGACCATGCAACCACAGCCTAGGAATCAGTCTGAGTAAAAACGAAAAAGAAGTATTTTCAATTTAGGCTTTTCTCTCAAGGTTCTCTTGTAAGGTAACTGTGTAAAAGGCAAATTGCCAAACACGAGTCCAGTTCTGAAAAGAAGTAGGCAAACCTCAGCAGAGATACGGTTCTAACTGCCTAGGTAAAGCACATACATACATTTTGTTTTCTGAATGAATGTTTATGTGTTCTTTGCTAAAGATTTCCTACAAGTAGTAGAGGGAGTCAAAGAAGGCATACTATTTTCTCATCTCTTTTCATCTTTGAGCATTGACATACTAACTGTCCTTCTAGCCAATTGAAGTGTTTTTAGCAAAAAAACTTCTGCAAAGGTGTTTTTGTCACCAAAATTCAAATTTCAAGAACAAATAGTACTAATGTGCAATATTTCAAAATTTTGCTTAATCCTAGGAAGCATCAAAAGATTCTCATTTTCATGAATGAATAAAGCTCTGCTCAAAAGCATGGAAAATTGGTGTTTTCCATTAAAAATTGTTATGAAGATTTAAGGGGCAAGACATCCCATAACTACAGGGAAAAGGGAAATTGCAGCACATTCCACACAGTTACAACTCTGATGCCACAAGGCTTACACTGGAAACTGTAAAAATATTCTCAGGTTAGAAACCCATCTCTATTTTCTCTTCTAATGCTGTTCTTGACAGTGTAAATGCATGAAATCATGACAGATTAGGCACTTAAAGCAGGTTTTTAAAAGGTCTAGGAGATAGGGATGTCTGGTTCCATCCGCTTTAATAGACACTGGGAATCCCTAAGGCAGCTTTTGCAGTTTTGCATTAGGCTCTGCTCCAGTTCTCCAAACAAGTATAGTGTGCCATTGCATGGGAAGATGAAGTAAATGACAAATGCAGAGTGTCAGCATTGCTCAAAAGTTAAGGTGATCTTGAAGATCTTTAATGCCTTGGCAGGAGCAACCAAGCAAAGGGTCGAAGTGGGACACTTGAGGAAGGCAGTGAAGACTTGGAAGAACGGCAGCTATGCAGCACAGAGTGGTGTGGGGAGATAAGCTCTGGCAGGTGGAGACACCCTGAGATAACCAGTGTGGAAAGGATAGCAAAGGACCTCATGCTGGAGAGGAACACCACAGACAAGAAGCAGGTGGGTCGTGCCTGTATATCTAAAGGTTAAAAAAAGTTCACTCAGGCTTCAAGCAGTAGCTGGGACTTAAAAAGGAGCTGCATTCCTTTAACTGAGGAAGGTAAAGAGGGGCAGTCTTGATCTTGGCTAAAACAGTGGTGGTGTTTGCATCGCTCTTGAACCAAGCAAACTCTGTCCAAATGTCCAGGCTGTCCCTCTGCTGCCTGCTGTCGCTCCTCCACCACATCTCTGTGTGACAGCACCATCTGCTTTCTCTGTCAGTGGGAGAGTCTGGCTGTTAAAAAGGGTGCTTCTCAGCCTACCCAAAGGAATTGCAAAACATTCTGCGGTTCTACCATAGACTATATTTTTTAAGTAATTATAGGTCAGAATATTGTGTTATATTTTTGCTGATGCTTTATGAAGACTGTTACAATCCAGAACTCATAAAGTTCCATATTTTTGCACTTCATGCTGCTAACTTGTAAGCCAAAGGGCAAATTATGAGGACCACATATATTTTGTCTTGTTAGGAATAAAACCAGAATGTGCCAATTAATGCTAATGATTGTAAAATGGAAGCTAGTGCCCCTTTTGCAAAATGACAGTTCAGTTTATACAAATGAAATATGAAGAAGGCAACAAATTTTGAGTAACGTTTAAGAGCTAAGCAAGACAAAGAGGTGTGTTGTTTGCACAGAAAGCTTAATGAAATTGCCATTTCCTTCCTCTGCGCGGCACGCAGACATAGCACTAAGCAATTAACTTGATATCTTTGGATTACTCCCAAACTATATTTGACTTCATTGCACACCCACAGAGGAATGACTGCTGCTGATTCCACTGGTACCAGGAGCGTGCAGTCAGATCCTACGCTGATGGTGTGGATCACAGGCAGGGCTTTCTAGGATCTTGAATTCCTAGTATATTCTGAAGTTGTAATCTTCTCACAAGTTACCTGCTTCATGGCTTAAACCACCCACAGTTCTCTCTTGGCTGGAAAGGAGTGGGCCAGCTTTGCTCGGAAATGAACCCTTCAGAAGAGCTGGTCCTGTAGATTTCTCTGGCTATATATGGGGATTATATGACATATCAACCCTGGAATATGTGTAGGAGTCCGGGAGACAAAGATTAAAGTTCTTCCAGAGCATTAACTTACTGTACAAAAGGAAAAAAAAATCCATCAGCTGATACTGAGAGGATATCCCTTGTCCCAAGATCAAAAAAAAAACCAGGTGCTTCAGTCATCGCTGCTCCCTGATTCAAATCAGGGAGGGATAAGAGCTAGAAGTTCAGATAGCCTACGTACCAGCAAGTGATACCACCACAGGACTCAGGGTCCATCTTGCTCGGCATCTCTGTGGTCAGTGACAAGTTAGCTGACAGAGCATGACAGAGCTCCAGCAGAGGAGCAGTACAGACCGACTACCAAATAGCAAAAGAGGTGAACACACCTTAAGTCCCTTTCTAATCTGACAGAGGAAGAGGTGGGTCTCTTGCACCATAGTGCAGTCTCAGATTTGGGGCTCATTTGATTAAAGGGAAAGCTGTCTGTGTTTCCGTCCGCTATTTTTACTGGCTTTGTTTTGTTCCAAAAAGTACTCTGTCTTTAAAAGCCCACAGTTTTGTTACAAGTACAATAGACAGGATTCCTGAAATCTTGACATTTCATGAGACGAGAAAAGTACTTCACGCCCAAGGAACTTCTCACTGAAGTAACAAGTTCTAAAAGCAGGAAAAAATAAAGCTTGCTTAGAGATAACTGTCGTGGGAAAAGTAGCTTACACTGGTATCCTCTGTGAGGAAAGATGACAATCTGATTTGAACAATTACCAGCAAACATGGTCTCACGATATGGCTCGAAGTGCTTGCTTTGCTGAGACCTTCTGTTTTCATCTTCAGGGAGAGGAATACTCCATTAAAGACATGAGTCTGTTTCCCCCTATGCTTACATCAGAGGAAAACCAAATTGATTACATTTGGACTCTCTCCGGAGTAATATACATGCTGAATTAAATAAAGATGGCAGACCCTGGCCCAAGACAAGCCACAAAACATGCGTCAGTGTAGCAGCACGTATTTTCAGGTCGTTTAATGTCAGTGTGTTTGCAGCCGGATCTCTACTTCCTCCGTAAGTGGAAAAGTGAGGAGAGGGATGCTAGGAACTGTGAGAATACCCACCAGTATATGGGGTTGTCAGATATAACTATCTGGAAGATTTCACATTTGTTTGAAAGCTTAAAACACAATATTAATGAGCACGAGGACTGAAATTGTGAGAGGTCAGAAAATACAGGAACTGAGATTATCTGTGCAATCTTTCTTTAGGTCACTATGTATGTCTCTTGTGTTAAACCCTTAACATCAAATAGGAAGTCTGTAACTGACCCAGAACCTTTGACTCATTTTTTTTTTATTGCTTTAAGCCCAGGAAAAAAAAAAAACTGTCCTTTCCTGCGGTTCTCTTCCTCATGCACTGCCCACTCTGTGCACTCCATGAGCTAACAACCTTCCAGGGCCACTAGTAAGAAAATAAAGATTGTGTTGGCGTATTATTGGAAAGAAGGCATTTAGATCTGTCACGCAGACCGCTAACATTTACACTAGGGAAATAACTGGTAGAATGGAAATAACAAAGCTATAGGTTTTGGCTCACGTAAGCTACCTGCTAGGGGTTGATGTATATGTCATCCTTCCTGTACACAATCTCCAGTCATCATCAACAGGGTGCTGTGGAAGAGACTGGAGCCGGTATGTTAAAGAACCAGGGGCATAGTTCCCTAAGTATGCTTGGGAAGGTCACTCCAGGGCTGAAGTAAAAAAAAAGAAAAGAAAAAAAAAAAAAAAGAAAAAAAAAAAAAAACAACAACAAACTTTAGATAGCGGTTTTACTTTGGTGGAGTAGTTCAGCAGTTATCTGGCTTCCTTATCTAGATCAGTTTGTCCAGCGTTTGTGTTTATGGTTTAGCACAATCTGAAAAATGCTGTGTAAGATACTGGAGAAATTCTCACAAAAGAAGGCAGATGCTCGTTGATGGCTGATGCAAAACTCCTGAGAGAAGGGACTTCAGCTCTGAACAGTGTGTCTCTTGAGGCAAGGAAGGGCCGTGCCAGCGGGTGCTGTGTGACAGGTTACATTACGAATGAGACATTTAGCACCTCTTATTTGGTTGCCTTATTGAAGATGTCAAGTGAGTGTTTTATATACACCTCGGTGCACTGTTAGTGGTGATGGTAAGGATTTCAAAGCTATACTTGTCTGCAAGCATTCTAGCAGATGGAAAAGGCAGCAAGGAGGAATCTGAAGAAGGCCACTAAAGCAGGAAGCGTGTTATTGCAGAGAAACGGTTGGGTACACTCCACTGACATTTCTGATCGACCCTGGATGTAATTGTCAGTTAGGCTGGCAGTTTGGACATCACAAACACCGCAGACTGAATCAGAGGAGCTAACCTGGGATGCTCTGGTTTCACATACAGATAACAGGAAGAGCTTGGTCCCCACCACGTGGCTCAGAAAACCTGTGTGAGATGCCACCTCCCCTGCTGAGTGGGCAACCAACCTGGCACGTGTAAAGGGAAGTGCAGTGCCCCGCAAGCGAGAGCTATCTGACAGGCAGTGTTAGAAACTGGCTTGCCCTATATTTGTATATGAAGTATGCATAGGTATGCGTGTATTTCAGTTAGGACTGCACATTAACACACCCCAAAACGGCTCCCTCCTCCACACCATGGCCCTCATTTTTTTTAACCTATGAGCCCTTCAGGTCAAGGGTAGTCTCGCACATTTGCCGGCTGGGGGTTATTGTAACACAGACAAGAATGACTACTTGCGGTTGTGCTGACGGATGCTGCTGATTCTTGAAATCTTGCCATGATGCCTGAACCGAGTTTTTATTTCCTTTCATCAAAAATACCTCTTTCCATTCTGAGAGCAAGGCGAGGCTAATCATTATTATTATCCTGTAATGGAGTGATAAAACACAGTGACACACACAAAGCAGCTGTCACAGCTTCTCTCAGCCAACCCATCAGCCCCGTCTATTTCTTTACGACAGTTTTAATGACGGTGCCGTGCTGATGTCAGGGACGGGAAGGGCTGTAGGAGGGGCAGGGCATCACGTAGTTTGTCCTGTTGCCCAAGGCGACTGAGTATGCACAGACCTCTGCAAGCTGCATGAAAAGACATTCTTTTCATGGCCCTTGCCTTGCTTAATTATCACTTCAGCAAGATAATTTCATTTCTTTTTTACCCCACATCCCCGCCTATTCTTTATAAAGATGTCTCTTGGAGTAGAAAAGGTCAGCTATGAAAAAGTCATAGCAGAAACTAATGCTAAATAAAGGTTCGGGGATTTGATTTGACTCCTGTGTAAACAGCAATTGTGTTTTCTTTTTTGTGAGTTATTAATGAGGGAGCTGACAGAAATGTCTATATTTAGATTCTGTGAAAGATTTCATTATAACAGGTTCTTAAGACTTTTTCTTTGCTTGAATGCTTGACAGAAGGAGTGGCCCATGGCTGTAGAATGCCTCTGCTTTGCTTATGGAGCTCCATATGACTTTCGTCCCTGCAAACAATGTGTATATCCAGAGAGGTGCAGGGTCAAACAGGCCACCTCTTGAAGTCAGTAACCAAAATGTTAATCCAGCCAAACTGGTCAGCAACTTTTAAAGAGGTGTAAGCTCTGCACTTGCTGGAAAAGGACGTTAAAAATTGCTTTATCTCTGCTCTCTGTCATCTGATAAATGCAAATTTTTACAATGGACCATATTCCCCATTTGATTCCTAGGACTAACTGCAGCTACTCAAGACCTAAACTGACATGGGTTAGAAAGAATATACACTTTGGGGGCTAGAAAGTAAAAATAGCAAGGAATTTTACTCAATGTTCTGAAAGCACAGAGAAATGCCCTGGAAAAAATAAAGCTAAAGTTTAGGTGCTGAACCCTTTAGGCCTTCTGTTACTTGGTTTTTACCTAAGGCACCTCCATCTTCCAGCCACTCAGCATGTGACATTGTAAGACTTAAGAGTCCCTTGCATCTCACTACATGTGTTTAATGATGTGATACTTACACCGGCTATCGTATCACCTTCCTTTTGGTCTACTGAACTGAACAATATGGAGCTCAGATGGTCTGTCTCTACTCCAAAACATTCGCAAGGTAAAGCCTCTTGGATAAAGGTGCTATAAAATAATAAGCACAGGGCGCCTGAGGGGAAAGACTTGCAGAAACCGAGTGGGGTTAAAGGGAGATTTAAGGTATAAGACTGGAGGAGTAAGGGAGTGACATTTCAGCTGCAACAGGCTGAATACTGTTGATGAGTACCAAAAAGCCAGACAGCTTTCCACAACAGGCTTTTGCCTTTTCCTGTCCATTTGTATGCAACACCTCACACGTTCCTGCTCATGGAGAAAGTGACCTTACACAGGGGAAAGCAAGAGTGAGCCCAACCACTGTGCTGCTCCAGGGCAGCCAATCCACAGCCGATGCTTTGTTGCTAAATTAAGCAACAGACCAGGGTCTGAAGCAGACATGGACTCAAGGCTTCATAAATCAAATTTCCCTGCAGCAACAGAAGCTTACAGGGAAAAAGCAAACAGTGCTCTTGCAAACCCATTCATGCATTTCCAGACTGGGCCTTTCTTTTTTTTTTTTGGCCATTTCTGAACAGTTCAGAGCTATTAGTAAATAAATGTTGCAACAGATTTTTTACTACATGATAATAGAGCACTTATAGTATTACTGAAATATTTACTGAAACTAAACAGTATTATGCGTGCAAAACCCAAATCTCATCTGCAGGAAAACTGAGACAGACGCAGTATAAATGTTGGATCGTAATTATCCCTAATTGCAAAAGCTTTGAACTAAAAAAGAATTGAATCCTTCCACTTGCTGGGCTTGATTTAGCACTTCATTAGTCAGATTTTGCACCAGTTACAGAGCTGCTTTGGAATTCAGCTGGAGTAGCACAGCAGTGAATAATGGGCATGCTTTACAGATGTACTGCTTGTGGAATTGGAAATTTTAGGGCTTCTAAGGTTAACTTCTAGAGGGCTGCCAACCAGGCATCACCTGAAGTTCCTCTCAAGGGAAGAATCTCAAAGCTTTCACTTTTGCGGGTAAAATGTGAATGGTATGTTCAAGCTATCAAGTTGTCCCGCAGGGATGCTAGACCCTCTTGAAGTTCTCAGCTGGAAAAGCTTTTGGTGAATTCTGTAAAGACACTTTCCTTTCAGTGACAGTCTGAAGAAAATTAGGCAGGGTCATGGAGCCACCTGCCTGGGTTCTGCAGGAAATGTTCCCACTTTTTGCCTATTCAGCTGCTCAGTGACATATTCCAGTATTACCTATGCGGCAACAGAGTTTCATTGGTAAAGCCTTGTGCAAATATGTAAATATGGAATAAGGAACAATGTGTGCCAAATGAGTTTACAGTCTCCATCACAATTTATTCTCCTGTATGGGACCACTCAGCCTTTCCAGGACAATCTGTTTTTCTAGGGCCACTGGTTTTTATAAGTTCCCTACTTCAATAGTTACCGCTGTGTGGTAAAATCCATGAAAATATTTCTTTAGTCCTTCAAACCTTGAAAAAGCCACCCTTCTTTTGGATTTAAACCTTGGAGTATGATGTCTTATTGTAAGAAGGGCACATTTTTATTTATAGAAACCGAAAGGCCCACTTCTTGTTTCTGAAGCAGAACTGATAAACAATTGGTTCTCGTACCAACACTGAAAAGAGAAGTGGCAGAGAAGCACTGGGACCTCATCCATGACTTAGGTACAGTTCCACAAGAGCTTTGGCCAAGTCTATGGTCTGGAGGTTTCACTCCTCTTCCCACCCTTCGCTTGAGGTGGCAGGGGGTCCCTACGCACTTGTGGTGAGACGGTTTGAAGAGCTGGTATAGCTAAAATTAGTAATTTGGAGAGTGATAGTTTTTGCCTGAATTAGCCCTCTGGTCCAGCTCTCAGTGGAGGCAAGGGAGTGTTTATGCTGGTCTGGGGCAAGGAGGGAGTGTGTTGCTGGGGGGGAAGAGGCAGGCAGGACTGTGGAGAGTGCAAACTGTTCTGGAACTACACTCCCACACATCCTTCTGGCAGCCCCCAAGCAAAGACTGTGTCTGTGGCCCCTCTGCCAAAGGACGAGGCCAAGTGTCATGGACCAAACTCCATCAAATTTTGTAAATTCACGTATCCTCCACAATGGGATGATTGCATCCAAAGTGCTCTTGGGCATGGAGGGGAGCATCCTACCTGTTAGCCAGACATGCCCGGGAATTGCTTGGGAGAGTGCTAGCTGGCACTGAAAAAATCATGAAATACATGAAGGCACAATGTTCTGGTCTAGCAGGTTACATCAGTGTACCTCCCTGGAGCTTGAACTTTGCTAGATCAACATTAGTTTTCCAGAAACAACATAGTCCAGCTGCATGCCCTGTATTGTATGAGCCCTCTGGGTTGCAAGATGATCAGAAAATCCATCCAAAGGGAGAAAACCA
>VZSZ01007552.1:0-30796 GCA_013398815.1 Ibidorhyncha struthersii
ATTCTGTGATTCTGTAATTACTGCTTGTTAGACATCAGTTTAAGCCATGGGACCCTAAAGCTTTATATTCCTTCCTGGGAGCATTATCTTTAAGTATAACCTCTCTTGATAGTCTTTTGCATATAAATGTGCAATCCCTATCTGAAAGCTGCTGAATTCTTGGCCTTAATGATTTTCTCTGCTTACCAAGTTTTCACATTCTGTTTATGGGGAAAAATCCTTTTACCACTTTTGAATTTACCACCTTTTGATTTCAATGACTATTTCAGCATTTTATTTTAGCAGATGGGCAAGAGATGCTCCCATTCAACCTTTTCTATGCTGCTCATTCTTTCATAGACTTTTATTTTGAGCCCTCTTGTTCATCTTCTTTGCAAATGAAACAACCTCAGTCTTTTCAATTGCAAGCACGTGATGTTACATTATATAGTATAAGACCAGCGTCTATCTATGTAGCAGCAGACAGAAAATGTGAAAAAGAATCCTGAATTTAAACACACAGTCTGCACCATCTGCCATAAATTGTAAGAAGTCAATTAAAAAGTTCTTTAGCCAGTATCAGTAATGTGTAATGGGAGCATTTACTTGATTGCTAATGGCTGGGTTTACATGATGTCTCAAAGCATCAGTTGTGAGGGTTGGCAGCAGCGCAGCATTAGGACCATGATCATCACTATAAATTAAGTTTATGTTGATATAATTAGCGGTTGCAAGCTAAAGTAATATTTATATTGATCCTAGTAAAATCAATGCTGCACCAGTGAAAACATACTCCAAAAGTTCATGCGGCCTGTGTCATGGGACTCCAGCTATTTGCTTGTTCCAAAAGACGGGAAGATGGAGAAGCCCAGCAGTTTAGCTGGTGCTCAGGGCATCTGCGGGGGCAAAGCCTGCTCCTTTGAGTCCTTTCTCTGGATGGGGGAATGGAGAAAGCCCCAGGCGAATCCAGCCCTGATTATGACGCAAGAACTGTACAAATAGCCGGGTGTGATGTTTATGCGCGTTTACTTTAGTCCTTCTTCAACAGGCATTTACAGTGTGTTGACTAGGTTGATTTTGGCGTGCTGAGACACAGTCAGTTGCTCTCCTTAAGCCCCGTTACACAAGGATCAGGAAAAGGGGAGCCTGCAGCATTGCTGCTGGCTAGGAGCGCACGAGATAAGATGGCCACACTCCTGTCTCTGGCTTGCACTGGTGTTTAATTAGTTTGCTCAGGAAAGAGCTACTTCTCGAAACTGGATTGTTGGCTACTTGTGTTGCTTCACCTCTCTCAGAAAGCTGTCTCTTTGTTTAACAGGCTTTTCAAACTTTGTGCCTTTGGTTGTCCAAAATGTCTTACAAGACGTCCTTTCACTTTGGTACATACCCCAGTGCTGGCAGCAGTTTACATTAAACCACAGCTTAATTGCACTTTATAAATAACATTTATACTGCAGGAATAGCTACAGGCCTCAACTAAGCCAGGGTCCTCTGGTGCCAGCCCCTGTACAAAGAGGGAGTTAATAATAGGTCTCGGAGCAATCAACTTCGTGTCTTAACGCCAGGTACCTGAGGTACAGGACTTGCCCGGACAAGTCACAAGTTGCATTGCTGCGACTCTTTGAGGGGCTGAGGGTTCCTGGGGAGCTGTGTCACTAGAAAACCCAGCTGGGGGCCCAGAGTCTCCTGCAAGAACCAGCCGCAGACTCATCCCCGGGTCCCTGGGCTGAAGGCATCTGCGGGCAGGGCTGCCCCTACCTGGGCAGCAGGTCACCCCAAGCCATGCGGGCTCAGCCTGGGCTAAGCGTTGCCTTTGGATGAGACTGCGAGTTTCATAACTGCTGAACAAAAGAGAGGATGTGTAGCAATAGCATCATTTCTTTGTTTCTGACTGCTACAAACAATGTGACGTATGAAGAAGAAATTTCCAAAAAAACCACTAACCACCCAACCAACCCACAACACGTAATTATTTTAAATTAAAACAGCTAAAAAGCAAAACAGCAACAACAATCGGGTTGAGCACACTCTTCGAATTGGAGCAAAAACAGGAAGTTAAACTCTGCTGGCTGGACTCCACCGAAGTCAATGTTTTGCCAGCAAAGAATTTGGCTCCAAGTTTCCCAGCAGCAGTAATAAAGCAATAGATTTATTGCCTAAGTAAAAGAGCAGACGCTGCTTTATGTATTTCAGCGCTCTGCTCCCAAAGCCTTCCTCCAGGTGAGCCAGCACCATCGCGATGATATGCTGCTAGTCCCTGAGGAATGTGCTGATGATGGTCAAGTGAACTACCAGTGACTTCAGGCAAAAGAGAAAAAAAGTCTGCAATTGAAGTTCCAGGTAAATACATGGCTGTGACAGTGAGAGGACTTACAATGTCCCTGTCAGTTTTTACTACGTGTGGCACAGAGAAGAGTGTGATTTGGACAAAGGGATGCCATCTACCTATAACTAAAAAAATCAGAAATAGTCTTTTCCGCAATGTGCATGTACGAGTGCGATTCATGTCACACTCACAGAAGAAGCACTGACAAGACCCCAGTGTCCATGTCGCCAACTCCATTGCACAGCCCACGTAATGAGTTTTTTTGCCTTCATCTGCTCTTCCACTTGGCCGCTAAATCTGTTGTTTCACTGTTAGCTACTGTTTGGAGAGTTTGAGCTTTGCTCAGGCATCCAAGGGTCTCGCATTGCTGTTTGTGGGTGAACCACCGGAACGTGGGGCAAGGGGAGGTCTTTGGTGAAAATACAGCACATCCAATCTGGTTTTGCCTAGAGGGATAGTAAGAACTGAAAGAGAGAAGAAAGCACAGCTGCCCATGGGTGCAGGAATGTAAACACTAATTCCCATCTCATGGAGGTTGCTGAACTTCTTGGAGACAGCAAAGGTGGTGTGAGCGCGGGTATGTGGGACACGGCTCAGGCAGGGGCCTGGCAATGCCATGGTCCCTGCGGCTCAGATGAAGGGAGGAACAGCCAAAGTGTAATTTGGCTGTGGTCCCACCCCGTCGGCTGCACCCCCTTCCAGAGCAAGGCAGCCATCAGTCTCTGCTGAGTCACCAGGGGAAGCTGATGGGGGTCTGCTGATCACAGCCTCCACTTTTTCAGAACAACAAGGCCGCTGATAATATTGGCAAATTATGATTTCAGCTGTTTCAAGATCCATAGCATTTTATTCTCTCTCTTAAAACATAACCAGGGGAGCAATTCTGAGCCTTGTTAATCAGAAAGGCCCTTTTAAAGTGTCGCACTGTCAATATCAAACTTTATGAAATTGCGTTATAAATGCCAGTTTTAGACAACTAGCACATTTTAATAATGTTTTTTAATGCAATCTTAGTTTTACCCTTGCTAATGAAAGGCAGATAACTGAGGATGGACCAAGTCATAAAAAGATGCAGAAATGTGGCTCTCTTCAATGACGCTGGAGATACCCCTTCAGTGCCAGCCTCCCCCCCTGTAGCCAGGAGGTCTGGATCTGCACTGGCTGCCAGCTTCTGTGGCTCTGCCGAGAGTGGGGAGAGGGGTAAGAGGCTACTTAACGGGTGTATAATCTTTTCAGAAGCAAAGGGATTTGCCAGCATTTAAAGAGGGCTTTTAGGTGTTATGGTCAATGAAAGTGGTTTTAGCTTGCTCAGGATCCCTTGCTGCAATAACTCAGATATTTCATATCCCGAGCTAGCAGTAACACTGCTCAGCAGAGTCTCATATAGACACTGCCTGGCTGCAGCCTAGATTCAAAGGTTATCTCCTAACATGGCAAATTAAACCTCTTCCTCTGCTGGTAAGCAAGGAGGAGCAGAGGGTGGCAAACATGCTCTGCTGCACAAGGCAGCCTGGTGCTCTTGCATGCCTATGAACCAGCCTTTCCTAGTGCTCTGAACTGGGAAACATTTAGGTTTTGCCCACCAATGCCAGCAACGTTCCCTGCAATCCCAACGTCTATCTGATATGCAGTTCAGAAGTTTTTGTGCTTTGCACAGGGAAATAGAATCATAAAATAGTTTGGGTTGGAAGGGACCTTTAAAGGTCATCTAGTCCAACCTCCCTGCAATGAGCAGGGACATCTTCAACCAGATCAGGTTGCTCAGAGCCCTGTCCAACCTGACCTTGAATGTTTCCAGGGATGGGGCATCTACCATGTCTCTGGGCAACCTCTTCTCTCCCTTCGTAAAAAATTTCTTCCTTCTATCTAGTCTAAATCTACCCTCTTTTAGTTTAAAACCATTACCCCTTGTGCTATTGCAACAGGCCCTGCTAAAAAGTTTGTCTCCATCTTTTTTATAAGCCCCCTTTAAGTACTGAAAGGTTTCCCCGAAGCCTCCTCTTCTCTGGGCTGAACAACCCCAGCTCTCTCAGCCTGTCTTCATAGGAGAGGTGCGCCAGCCCTCTGATCATTTTTGTGGCCCTTCTCTGGACCCACTCCAACAGGTCCATGTCTTTCCTGTGCTGAGGACTCCAGAGCTACCACTGAGTGGAAGTGATAGGTCTCCACTGTTTAGCTGATTATTCACACACAATAAATACATGATAAAAGCATTATACTGATATGAAAAAAATGAGGCTAATCACAAACCACTTCCTGGTTATGAAGAAGTTGGAAGGAACTCTGTAAACAGAGACCAGTGTGACCCCAGTGTCCTTTACTCTACCATATATCTCAGAGGTGAGACATGATACATTCCAGAGATGGAAAATGAGAAGACATAGGCACGGGCGCGCGCACACACACACGCACACATTCATCATGCAGGAAACTTTGCTGGTATATAGTGTTTTCTGTCATTAAAATGTGGAGGCCAATGTAGGTAAATTTAATACTGAGATAACTCGATTTCTAAATAAGCTGCAGCTGAGAAAATGCCCAGCCCTGTGCAGAGAATGGGTTCCTGCCTAAATAGGGACAAACAGAAACAACCATGGCAAACTGCTGGGGACTTTGTGTGACAGCCGGTTCCCATAGCCAAGAGGAGCTCCATTGCTGTGCAGATATTTATCCAGAGGATGTTCATGAGCATCTCTAAAGATCTGTTTGTGCTTGGAAGTTGTCATTGCGCATCTCTGGATTAAATTTGACTTTGTGTGGGAATAAAAATCTTTTCCTTCCAAATCACAAATATCCTACTTTCTTCCCTCACCCTTTTTTTTCCCTCAAATGATCTGGCAGTCTCAGCCTGCTCTAGCTAACTGTTGGAAACAGATGTATTTCAGCTTGGAACAAGCTTCTCTGCAACAGGCTGGAGATGGACACGTCTCCATTTTCTGCAAATGGCTTTTCTACTGGAAGCCATCCCTCTGCCATCGCACACCGCCCTGCACTCCCCTGGCCTGTGTACCTGTTTATCTCCAGTGCTTTGAAGCCAGGGGTGAGGAAGGGCTGCATGAGGAGGAAGAAATGGAGGGATGGAGGGCTTACCCCCTCTTACCCGCCCCCCATTCTGTCTTTACACAAAACCCCCCTTCCCAGGAAGGTGAAAAGGCATTTTATAAATACAATTATGAAACTGTTGGGATCAATACCACAAGGCAGATGGATAGCTCAGCAGAAACAGATAGATTAGATGGTGAGATAAAATAGATTAGTCAAATTGATCCGGGGCCAGTGAGATAAGGCCCTTCCGGACCGGGTGGCAATGGATGCCTCTCTGACCCCCGCATCCCTCTGCTGCTTTCCTGTCTCCTCTCCCTTCGTCCCGCTTCATGCTACACTGAACCAGAAGAAAAAAAAGAAAAAGAAAAAGCAGAGATAAACACTGCTAGGCGATTCAAAGCTCTCTCCTCCCCATCCTCCCCCCTTCCCAGCTGCTGAGCAGAAGCTTTCAGCTGGGTGCTTTTCTTCTCCTTTCTAAGTCGGGGTCCCAAAGTTTGCCACTGACAAGAGGAACAATAGAAGGAGATGGGAGCTGCGGCTTTTAGTTGAACAAAAACAGGGTCTGCCGCCGAGTGCTCCCCTTCCCAAGAATAAGCATGGTATAAAAATACTGGCTTGAATTCTCTAGGCACATCCAGGAGAATTGCATGAAATCCCGTTTTATTAGGAGGCTCGGTGGAGAGGTGTGTGTTGTATACACATACTGTAAGCATACTGGCCTTTCATTTTCATTGCAACACCTCTGCCCACACACATCCATCTAGCAAGACTGTTGGGAATGACAAATCTACCCAAAACCATACCTGTCCATCAAAACCCAAGGAAATAATAGCAAATAGTCCCTGCCTATCACGTAGCCAATTTACCATGGCAGGAAAAATCTTAACTTTTGGAACACTTTTGAGTGCTAAATTTCACAATCTCTACGGCTTTATATTTAAATTCCTTCTACTCCTTTTTTTCCCCCCAAGGAAACAAAGAAGAGAAAATGAAAAATCCAGAGACACTCTGTTTTTATAAACAGAGCTCCATCAGTGTTGCTTGTAAATTCTTTTACCTTTGGCTATTTGGCTCACATGACCGATGTGCTGAATGTTACAAAAAAAGCCACTCTTTTGAGGAGAACAAACATGCCACTTTTTTCGATCCCAAACTGCCTCTGCCCTACGGCTTGTGTCACAGCCAGGAACAAATGAATGGGCATTCAGCGAGGCTGGGGGGAGATAGCCCAGCACTGCTTTATGCCCTGAAGGAGAGAGACCTTTGCATTCAGATTTTGCCAAATGGTCAGGGCCCAATTTATCTAACAGACTTAGTGAAGTGCCCTATTTTGTGTTACAGGGGTCCGTGGAGTTGCATACTGTCCTCCCTGCTGCTCGCGTCTGCAGGCTGCTGGCTCTTCTTTCTTTTGACCTCATGGCAAACTGGTTTAAGGGGCTCAGCTGGGAGAAAACTAACCGTGCCACAAGAAGAGAGGTAGTCGGTGCTGGTTCAGCCCTCTGAGGTAGCTCTCTGGGGGCTCAGGCAGAGCCAGATGGGAGGGGATGGGCAGCCAGGGACAAGAGAGGTAAGGGATGAGTAACATTGCCCCTTTGAGCAGCTCATAGGTGATTAGTTCAGCTTAGCTATAGCCTTAAATGACACCCTAAACCTTAAAGGGCCCAAATCAGGTGTCTGGCATGAGGAATTCATAAACTCAACCCTGGTCTGGCAAGGAGATTTGTTATTCCCTTATAAAACAGTACCAGTTAGAAAAATTGAAGTTTTCTTATGACTAATTTCCTTACAAAGAAAGATTCAATTTATCAAAGTTTCCCTTTGAAAGGAAAGACTGGACAAAAAAGAAGTCCCAAGTCAAAATACTTTTATCCAGAAATCTTAAAACTGCAAAGTTTCACGGTGCTCGGGAGACCTTTGTCCAGAGTCCTGCCCCAAGGCAGGATCAGCTGTGCTCAAAGTGTTCCCTGACAAACATTTCTCTGGCCTCCAATGGTGAAGACATTGCCCCAGGAAAAGGTTAGCCAAAAGTCTCATGGTTCCATTCTCCCCCATGGCTTAGGCTGTTCAGACCACATGTCCCAAAATATATGCAGTTGCTGTGAGTAGAGACAGGAGCTGTTTTAATCAGGAAAACTCTGTGAAGAGCATCACTGAAGTCCTGGTACTTCTGGATAGTTGAAGCCCTTCAGCAGCACAGGCATACGGAGAAATTCACGGTGTGGCAGAGCAGCCACAGTGAAGTGCATTTGGAGGACTGGCCTAAATATTTTTGGAGTTTGACACCCAGCTCAGCTTTTCCAGTGTTAACTGTCTCAGCCATGTCTAACAGGTAGGCACATGTAGGAAGCCCGTAGCAATCACCTCATATGACATATCACACATATGGATTGCCACAGTCTCCTGCTGGTGGAAAAGTTAATGCATCAGTAATTTCGGTTACTGGCTGACTTGAGCAGCCGGTAGCCCAGAAGGTGTGGAAAGTGGCTTTTGCCCCTGGGTAGAGCAGAAGTATGCAATGAGTCTCCACATGATCAGTGGAGTTGCTTCTTGGCTGGTGTTGACTGGCAGAGCAGCATTTTGTTCTCCAGAATTTAAGCTGCAGAGAACCTGAGCCATTATATTTAAAATGTTATTCATATCTGGTTATATAATAAATTGAAACTCTTCCCCCCTGTACAAATATGGTTTCTATCTGGTTCACAGCAGTTAATACACAGAAAAAGTTACGTTAGGGAAAAAAAAGAAAGGCTAGTCAGCTGTTCAGAGGTGTGACATCTATGAAAGAAGCCAAGTCAGAGAAGTGTAAGTGATTAAAGTGGCCAAGTTAAACAAGATACAATTAAAGCCATGGCTTCCCTGCCATCTCCCCGAAACTTCCAAGTAAGGCTTTATGAATCCTAGGGGACCAGGTTAGCCCTAATTGTATCTTGTTTGACTTGGCCAATTAAACAGCAAACTCTTCTCAGAGTTGGCCCTGCCTGCAGATATCACACCTTCTTTGCTTCTGACTGCTTTCTTCACTTTTTGAAGCATATATACCGTACATTTTTATTAGCTTTTGGGAATGCGTTTCTAAAAATGCCCTCCGGTTAATACCGATCACAACTACACAGACAGTTTTTTCAACTGTATGCCATTTTCCTGGAATAGTGGGAATTGTCACCCTGAGCTGTGATACCCTCACCTGTAGACTCTTTAAAGAGTGGACATTGATTGACTTTTCATAAGGATTTGGGAAAAGAACAGAAACACTTCTTGCCTCAAGTCCCTGTTCGCAGCAGGCTGGAATTGAGCTGAACGCGAGGAACGCAAGCTGGCGCTCCAGACATTTAGGATGGACAAGAGCTGTTACTTTTCAGAGGAGACAAAGGCTAACACCTGAATGGAAGAGGAGGGAACTGCATTTCCTCTGGGATAAACGAGCAAGTGAGACAGAGAAATGGCCTCCTTCCCCTACAGACTACCAAAAGATGGAAGGGAAACGAGGAATTTGTTACCACTTTTCAACAATTAAACTCAACATTTGGAATCTTATATGCCTCTACCTCGATGAATAAAACACACATAATGTTTTTAGGGGGCAAATTGGTCTTCTGCCTGCAACAGGATTTTTTGGTTTGTTTTGATCTATTTTAAAGTGGAGGAAGCAGTCACAGCAGCCATGTGAACATCTCAGACAAGCATCTGAAGCTTCAGAAGCTCATTTAGTCCTAATTTTTACTCCATATTTGTATGAGGACTACATGCTGCACATAAGACCAGCCTCTAAAGATCCCCAGATCAGGGGAAACCCTTAACTGTCTATAAAACTAAATGATTCAAAATACTCAACTCTTACACAGGAACAAAGTAATCCTCCTACTTTGGCGAGGGGGAAACAGGCAAACTGGCCAGAAAAGCTGATGACAGAGGCATGCCAACCCCCAAAGCAGCATCACACCACCACATTATGCCCCAAATGGGCACGCTCCAAAGGGCAACACATCCTGCTCTCAGGCAGAAGAGAAACAGGCATCCACGGCTCTAAACCCATCTCTGCTCAAGACTGATCTCAAACAAGCATCTCCGACTCCTTTTCCCATAATTAACACAGGGACAAGGCTTCCATAACTCACTGAGGAGTGGCAGATGATAATGTTTGCTTACTACCTCGAAAAAGCCGGGTGCCATGCAAATGCGTGCGGGATGTCAACAACATACTTGTAGCACTTTCTGGGGACCAAGAAGAGCACATGCCTCTGTCCAGGGGTGCAGCACCAGCACAATCAGACTCCTGATGAATTATGAATGATTAGGAAACACTCTCTTTAGTACTGCTTTGCCTTCCATTTCTTAAAATCAAACAGCTACTGATAAACTTGATTAACAGTACATTTAGAAAATGTTTTGATTGCTGTTTGTTGAAGTTTCCTACACATTAAAATGCTAAAGAGTTTAAAAAAAAAATCACGCATGACAAGATGCCTAAGGAAGTATGCTAAGTAATGGAGAACGGTAATAATGCTGCTGGAGTGCCTGATGAATGATGTTTCACCCACTGGTATAGGGGAATCACCAGATGGCACTGTAGCAACACACAGTTTCCCAAATTCTTTCTCTAAGTGGGCAAGAACTGCTGGGTTAATGAAGAAACAATACCTTCTTGTTGTTATTGTGAATAAGTAGTTCTGGGGGTGGTGGTAAGAGGGGGAGCTGTGGTAGGTGGTAGCCGCTTCTGACCTACCTTCAGCTAAAAACTCAGGTTGACCCATGGATGGTAACTCCATACCTGCCTGGATGTTGCTTGAGTAGCTCTGGTTTATGTGTACGATTGAATAAAGAAGGTACACTAACAAGCAGAGTCTCTCTGTCATCTTCATTTTGTCTTTTACAGGGTTTCAAAACATTCTTTTGTCAGGAAATATTTATCTATGTAGTTTTATATGTACATACGTAGGTATGTATGTAGAAACAAATACATATGCACATCATTTGAATTAATTAAAACACTGAGACTTCCCTAAGGTTATGAAGTGAGGCAGTAGCAGAGCAAGAAATGGAAGCCAAGAAAACTCTCTAATAAACAGCTGTAACAGAAGTACCTTATTCACGTGTCACTAACACATACTTACTCTGATAACAAATAACGCATTCTTGGAGTCTCAGTTTTGATTTATGTCACAGTTTCAGTAAATATAAAAGAGCTGCCAAATTTGCCTATATAAATCCCAGTGATCTCATATATTTTAATCAGAAGTTTTGGAAAAATTAGACAAAAGGAGCTTTTTCCCTCCCGTCATTTTTTTTTTTTTTTAAACTTATTAACATGGTGTTCTGGCATAAGGCTCTATTTTGAACTCTCCTGGAGGAGCAAGCATTTCTGAGGCCTGTTTATGACAAGATATAATTAATACTAAGGATGAATTAAAGGAGATTTAGAGAAAAAATATTGTACACATTTGGAGTTACATAACAATTTGGCCTCATTAAAACAGGTTTCCATTTGCGACTAATTTTATTCCTGGTTACAAAGGCCATCGTTTGTCTGAGCAAAGATGAAATAGTAGCTGTTAACATAGTGCAAATGAGAGTGAAATTGGAAGGGACATGTATGTTAATGAGCATCCAAGTGCCCTACAGTGCGCAAAAGCGAACAGAAAAAAAAAAAAGATTCCCCTGATATTGTTGAAAAGCTAATGATTATTTGACATGGCAAGGAATGCCCTGAACCTGAAACCTGCTTTACATGAAGATACAGTTGTTTGCTGGATCAGGGGCTACCTCAGAGCACTTCGAGGACAATAGTAATTTCTTGGTAGGATATTAATTATTCATTTGTAATTTTGGAAATAATATAATTTCCTTGCAAGGGAAGATCTGGCAAGGAGTGGCCATTAACTGTGCACTTGGAACCCACCCCGGGTACGTGAGCTCTGGTGTCTGTATGTGGCGATGCACTTAGCTAAATCCCTGGATGCATATGCAAGTTGTTGACTCTCTCCCTCACTGCAGAATGTATCGCTGGGGTCGTGAATAAGCAGGCAGAGCGAGCCACGGTTCATGCAGATTTATGCAGTGTGCACACTCATCAAAGCCAGAGGGATCACATTGTCCTAAAGCCTGAGCAGAATTTGGCCAATCAGATTTGCATTAAAACTGTACTGTATGATTTTGTGTACGGGACTCCAAAATCAGTACTGAAACTCCCTTAAAGAAAATTAATTGGAAACAAAGATGCTCGAGTACCCTTTTGCCAACAGCCAAAGCACTTGGACATAAAAGAGTCCTGTCCCCCTGACAGTGACTTAAACAATAATAGACCCGTCCCTTTTGGATGGAAAGCCCGTAAGCAGGAGGGCAGTGGTGAAGGCAAAAGATGTGCAGGGAGATGTGCGCCATTTGCTGGTCTCAGCAAAAAACTCCATTTGTTCTGTGAGTACCCAGAACGTGGCTACATATTCCCGAGTGCTGCCCACTGGCACCTTAGCTATTTTGTGTGCAGCCGTGTGGGTGCCATGTACGCGTCCACAAACAAGCTGAGCATTTTGACACTTCTCTGCCCATAGTAAAAACCAAACCATCTCCATCGACTTGGAAAATATTATGGGAAGTTTGTCTTGAATTGCTGGTCAAATGTGTTTGCAGCAGCCTGAATTTGCAATGGATGTCTTGTCTGGGGCACCCTCTGTCTGCTGCGAGGGCAAGAGAAGTGCCACTTTGAGCTCAGAGAAACAAACTTAGGCAGGACTTAAGCCTGGGAAGGCATTTCTACTCTCTTCCAAGTGATGCCACAAGCAGAAAGAGAGCTCTTGGACACAAAACCAACAGAAAAAGTGCTGTTATCTCTAAAGCAATCGTTTTGCCTGGTTGCTGAAAATCTAAATGGTGGTGAGTAATGTCTCAATCCAAGCCACTCTATTGTTTTAAACATCGCTGTGTTTATTTCACCCCTTCCCATTCATTATGCAAAGACACACTGCGAGATAAACAAGAAGCATGAATAGTTGCGTGGAGCCTGCCAGAATTCCCAAATATTTCATATTTTGGCCCCTGGGATGAATTCAGTCTCCAGACCACCTAACTAGAGAATGAGCTGGATGTTGTAAATGTGTTTGGCCAAGATTACAAAAACTTTTGACTTAAATCATTTTGTACTGCTCTGCTAACAAAATTTCCACAGTATCCTCCTTTTTTTTTTAAGATCACACCTTGCCAGGGTGGTCTTGTGCTGGCACACCAGCCCATGGAAATACTGATTCAGCAATGGTGTTAGCAGAGTCTGCTAGGCACGGAGACTTTAGAGACCCCCCTGGGTACCACTCAAGATAACTGATGGCCGTCACCCTGGCAAAAAGTTTGGAGACAGAGAGCCAGGCTCAATAAGGGGTTTAACTAACACTGCTGACAAGTTGTTGTGCAATCAAATGACTTTTCTTTAAGCTTCATCATCTATAACATGCAATTGTTGAATGAATAAGTGTGGCACAAATAGCTGATCCATGCAACAGAGTCCAGGCAAGTGAGCCATTTATTAGGACATGTAGCTCAACCATGCTCAGTCCTGAGGACTACATCCAGAAAGCATCAGTGTGGCATTGGATGTGTTGCCCTGCTGAGACAAACTTATTTTTTCTTTTCCTTTTTTTGTATCCCTTTCTCCTCTGCTTTTAACACCTCTGTGTTCTGTGCAGGTGTAGTTTTCCAGGCTGCTTCACCCCTTACCTGGTGTGAAATTAGTTCTTGCCTTCAGCAGAGTCCACAGGCTACTGATACGCCCCTGATTTTTCTTCACTTTCTTTGTGTTTTCTAATTCAGCCTCTTTTCTACATCTACCATCTAACAGGCCTGTTTTAGAAGTTGTTTCTTCTTTTTTTTTGTGTTCATCAGATTTCTTGCACTGGCTAGGAAGAAATACTCCATATATTCTGATTTATAGTCTGGTTTTACTTTCCCTCCAGATTATGTATTTTTGTATGCCAAAGCAACAGGCAATTAAAGTTGCTATGTCTGAAAACATGGGTTCATCTTTCTTCCATTCAACTGTCTGCCTGGACATACAGCTCCCCAACTCTACTAAAGGATTTAAAGTGATGATGTCAATCAAATGTTGATGGCACATCTTCATGGCAATTGTTTTCCTGTGATCGAAACTGTTGTACATAGTGCCCATGTTTCAGACAACATTTACAAATGCTCTGTTTCTGTCACTGTATTGATGTGTGGTTGCTCATCCTTCCTGGCTGAAAAATGAGAGGAAAAGCTCTGGTTGTGTTCCTGCGCTAAGCTGCACAAACACAGTCTTTCCAGAGAACTGAGACGGAGTTTGCGGCTTCATCCCGGGGAAGGAGAGAGTGAAGATGCATCTCTGTCATGAACTCACTGGTCTCAGTTCTGATTTTCCAGCAGCTCGCAAAGCAAGGCAAGTCCCTGTACAAAAGTTCAGTAGAAAAATAAACTCTTTTATGTTATGACATTCCCTTTTTCACTGTGAAAATACTGATAGTCACTGATACTACTCCTGCCGCAGACAGTGCCTCCTCGTACATTGCGGCAGAGCAGCACCACGCTAGTAGACGTACAGAAGACTTCAGAGGACCCAGCATATATGCCAGTGAGCCTACAGCCTGAAAAATAGAGAAAGAACTGGGTGGAAATGCAATATAAACCCTTACGGAAGAGAGTCAGTGTGATTGTGGGCCATACTTCCTACCATCTTGTCTCTCTGAGAAGCTGAAGCCATCCTCACTTGCTTCTCAGTCAAGGTATTAGAAATCACAGTAGGCATTCCCCTAAACATTAATTGTTGCCTTTCACCTTAGTTTTTACAGATAAACAAGAGAAGTTGCATTATAGGTATTTTCTTTCCATTACCATCATCACATATACTGGAACTAGAGACCCCACCAGGCTTTTCTGGGGAAACAAACTCTTTCAACAGGTCTGCACCAAAGTAATTCTGTGCTAAACCTACCTCTCCACCTTTAGTCTCCCTCCCCTCATGTAGTCACACAGGAATGCACATGCACAGCTGAGGGTCCTGCTCTGAACAGAGGAAACCTCAGGTTTCACTTCAGCTTTGCATTGCAATTCATCTTTAAATAGTTGTTAGAGAGCAGCACACAAAACATCATTCTGAAACCTGATTCAGCAGAAGCGCTTCCCAGCCGGAATGCGAAGCCCTGCATGAGCCTCACGGGGAAGAAGGGGGGCTTTCAGCAGTGTTGGTTTATGATCGGGCAAGTCTGGCTCCTTACAAAGCTTATACGGAGTCACCAGGGGAGTAAGAGAAAAGAAAGAGGATTGCTAATAACACATTCTCTCTCAGAGGTTCTTTCTCAGCACGTCCTTGTCCTAGACACACATTTATTTATTTATCTGACTTAAAAAACACATACTTTTTCACAAGTAATTTAACAGCAGACAAGAACCCTGCTTAATATTTGCAGAAGTTGGGCAGATTTACCTTTCTTTCCAGATGACAGGACTGATCTGGCCAGGGGCCCATGCAAAAGTAATCCAATGTTGTTATTGTTACTAAGTTGTCCTAGAGAAAGTTGGAGGCGGTTTATCTTTTACAGCACTCCTTTCTAATGAATTGGCAACAACACATCTGACTTGGGTCCTTGTATAGGGCCTCCCTTGAGCCGTCTCACCCCTACTTGTTACTGGCTTCCTGCTGATTTACAACAAAACTTTGACATTTGGTCTGCTCCTTAATAAGGGCCTGTGACATTGCCCAGGTATGAAAAAGGGGAATAAAATTATGTGGGTTAAAAATGATATAGCTCTTTGAAGGTGGAGACAGCAGAACAGGGCTTCAAAGTCCAGAGAGAAAAACGATACCCACAGAAGGCTCTTTGTTCAGACGACTCGGCTGGCATAAATCTCCTGGCTGCGGTCCTTTATACCGTCTCTAATTATTTGAAACTCATTTATCATTTGAGCGTCAAATAATTAGAAATAGTGTAAAGAAACAGAGAAGAAGAAGGAAGGAAGGCAGGAAGAAAGGAACGGAAGGAACAGACATCGTAGGCCATTCAGTTGGGTGATTTTGAACAGGAAGACCTTATTGAATTATCTTGATAAGGTGACTTGAATAATTCCTGGAGTTCAAGAAAAAGCAAACCAGGCCCCTTTATTGTCTGTATTACAGGAGTATCAGAAACCCTTGGGCAGCAAATGAGAGGTGAGATGCTAGAGAATACAAATTTAGCAAAGAGGATTGAAATTAAGCATCGGAGCCGCAATGTCTCCCTGAAGTTCCTGTATGAAACAGCAGTGCCGTTCAGGAGCACTGCCTATAATTCAATACAGCGTTACAGCTCTCCACTGTCAGAGAGACCTGAAAAGGAGCGTACGTGTTCTTGCACACAGTAAATGCCAACCTAATTGAGTTCCTGCACTGCAGCATGAGCAAAGCAATGATCAAGCACTTTGTTCAGAATTTCCTGAAGGGCTCAAATCCTGCCCTGACTTACCCTTTTTTGCAAACCCACCAACTTCAAAAGGATTGCATGGGTTAGCAGTGAAAACAGAGTATTTCTTGCTGGGTGGTACATTATTGGTCTGGCCAGGAGCCAGTGCAAAAGTAACCCGGTGTTGTTATTGTTATTCAAATGTTCTGAAGTTCTTCTGTAGAATTACATGGTGATACACCTTGGTTTAATTTCTTTTATTATTTCTCTGCTTTCTGCAAAATTTCAATACAAAGTAATGTTGGGCACTACTTTTCCAGAGAAAATCTGTGCCACTCTAACATGACCCCTGTATCTAGACAGGTGGCAATAAACAGTGGATAAAAGCAAGGTTATCACTCTGTTTTCACTTATGAAAGTTCCCCTAGAAACAAAGAAAAGGATGAGAAGGAAAAGAGATTAAGATGGAGGAGCAAATAAAAGCATGAAGCTGGCTAAGAAACAGAAAACACACATGAGGAATGAATTTCCAGAGTTATGCAATGAGATCTATGTTATCAGGTACAGGGGTCAACACACTGTAGCAACAGGTGCCAAAGATATCACGGAAAGATTTCCAATGGCCCCCAGGAGGACAGGGAAGGAGGAGCAGCTGTGCATCTGCGAGAGGCAGCTGCTCCCTGCTCCCACCAAGCTCAAACCTGAGGGGAGCTGGGAGCCGAGTGCGCATCTCATCGAGCCCCACGTCCTTATCTCACGCCGACCAGTCGACGGGCGGCATTTTGCCTTGTTGAGCAACACTGTTTGGCGCCCGCAGAGATCCTATTGCTGCTTTTAAACTGTAATTTGGGAAACTGAGTGCTGCCTGGTATGCCACTATGGGCCTGCTGTGCCGGTGACTAGCCTGGAAAGGTGAGCGAGTTGAGGAAAGACAGAAGAAAGGCTCCAGGGCTGCCTGTGAGGGACTGGAGGGGGAATCAGGACAGGAGGCATGCTGGTAGAGAAACGCTGCTGGTTTTGATGGACACCTGCTGGGACCGCGAGCATTGGCCCAGGTCAGGGAAGAGATGCTCAAGGCACCAAGTAATGGGGCAAATACCCTGCAGCAGGTGTCTGGGCTCGGCATCATCTCCGGTGCTGGTCTGGGAGCCCGAGTCCCATGGATGAACGGCAGAAGTGCTGGGTTCAGTGGCCAGCCCCTGTTGTCCTTGCCATCCCTGTAGCTGTGCCTCCAGCTTGCCTTGCAACCCCCTCCTCCTCACCCTCTTCCTCCACGCAGTGACCCCCGTACTAAAAATACCCCCACCCCGCAGCACTTGGTACAATAGATAAGCTTGGCAAAGCTCTTGTGGGAGACGCTGTGGCTTCACATCTGCTTGTTAAAAATATCACATATTATTAAAAAAAAAAAAAAAGTTTCTTGTGACTAATTTCAACAGCAAACCATATGGTCTTTTTACTTCTCCTGCACTCATAATAATTAAATGGCTAATTTCCCCTCTTAAACTACCTTCGGCCCACAGAAAGAAACAAAGGAAATCACAGCTATTCAGCTACAAAACATCTTGTTAAAGCACAGCAAAGAGTTATGCAATTAACCCCACAAAAGCCGGAATTTCACAGTTATATCTAACACTCCGAGTTAACAAGAACAGGCTTTAAATTGAGCCTTTTTTTTGTTGTTGTTGTTGTTTCTGTTTGCTGGCACGGCAGTCACAGTTAAGGTCAGGTGTCAGACCAGATTTAAGCCATAAATGTCTGTTTCCTTGTTTTTTTGTGAGCCGGAGTCAGCGCCTTATTGTGATTTAAATCAGCTGCTGGGTGCTTTGGAGGAGGCTTCCATTAAACTGGGAAACAAAGAATATGATTGCTTTCACGGCACAAACGCCTGCGTATCTCCCCGCGCGTTGTACGCACTGCAGCGAGAGCCCTCGACGCTGCTGTGCCGCGTGTGCCACCGACGTGCCGTACAGCTTCATTTTGGTTTTTTTTTTGGTGGGGCAGCTTGGGCCTCGCTGACGGCAGCTGCCAGCTCCTGCCTGCCAGGGCCTGCCCAGCCCTACCGCGCTCCTCTGCCCTCCACCTGCACCAAAAAAACCCTTGGCTTTCTCAGTCCTGCTTGGAATCCGTCAGGCCATTGCCCAGCAGCAGTGAGATGCTAGGGGGTTTTAAATTTTTTTTCGGCAAAGCAGCAGGAAGCCCTTCTCTGTGACAAAGATTCAAGAAACTGCTTTAAAATGTGCCTGACTTAAAGCGCGTGGCTGGTCCAATTTAGGTAAAAGGAGCTGGGATGGTCCTAGAGAGGTTATTAAATTAGCTGAGGAGGTGCTTGAAGCAGAGAAGCAGTCCTTCGTGCTGCAGACTCAGAGCAAGACAAATTGTCCAGCAAAGGAGACCACGCTGCGGACCTATACCCCTGGGTGACGCTTTGGGCATCGTCTCTTCTTATGGGGTGTAGGACTCAGTGGCTGCCCCCGAAGGTGGCAACTGCTGGAAAGTCAAAAGCACTCACATTGTCTTTCAGTTGTCTTCTGTTCCCTCCTGTTCCTGGTCAAACAACCCCTCAAGGTCTGCAGTGTGGGTTGTGCCGGTGGAGCCCAGTACCCAACCAAGCGATGAGCTCTACTGGAGGAGCAGCAGTCTCACGGAGGAGGACGCTGGTGGCACGGTACAACGAACTGCAGCGTAATTGCATTCAATGAGACAGAATGACAGAAAGCCATCAAGGCTTAGGTGAGGGTGCCCATTCACTTGCAGTATTGGACTGCTCAGATTGGCACTTAGGAGATTAAAACGGGTATTTGGGTGCCTAAATGCCTGTCTGAAAATTAAAATTTAGAACTGGGTGCCTTCATTTAGTCAATCAGGTTTAAAAATTAGAGTGAGAGATTGCATGCCTGAGTATAATTTAGAGTGCAGACTCATTATGGATATTTTTATTGTTTAAGAAAATCCTTCCTGACTGGAAATGAGGCAATGACCAGGACTGTAAAGACTGAAGAAAACTGTGATGGCGCTGGGCAATTTTCTTGCTAAGATGAGCCACTGGATGACACTTTGCATAATAATATGATGGACTGAACATTTCCATGCTACATTTTAATTTTCTGGCTTGGTAAAGCCTATTATGGGCTGGTGCCAGGCAGCCCACAGACCATAAAGCTAACTAGGGCCTTCCTAAAGTACCTGCCTTCCTGATAAGGCAGGTGGTCATTAGCTATGGCTCACGCATCTGAGCAGAAGGAAAATAAAAGCAAAGAGAAGAAACGAGAAGGAAAAGGGTGACCACAGAGCAACAGACAGAGAGGGAGGGAGCTGGGACCTAGGAAATGGCCAGGGCATGATGTAGTGAAGAGGAGGTATCATGCATGGAAGAAGGGCGATGAGGTAGGATGCTAAGAGATAAGAAAGGGTGAACAAAGTAGCAGGAGGGTCTGAAGAGATAAAAAACGGTGACAAAAATAAGAGTGGGAATGGGGAGGAAAAGGATTGTGGGGTTGGGGAAGACGGAGGAGAGCAGAAGAAAGAACAGAAAGGTGCCACTTGGGAGGAATTAGAAGCTAATTATCCACTCATAAATTCATAGCAATATAAAATACCAATATTTCAGTCAGGAATAATGCTCCACATATTTTCACATGCAGCAGCCTTCTAAGCCAAGAAAGAAGAAAGAACACGGGAGACAGACAACATGACTGTGTGTTTCAAGTGGGTTTCTTATATTTCAGACAGTTTATTTATGTATCTAGCATTAAATATAAAAACATAGAAGAACATCTTTTGATTGTGCTATGAGGTACAGTTGCCACTGATTAAACAGTTGAATTTAGAAGGAGATGTGGCTCTCTGTACAAATAGAAAATAGCAGATTTAGATTTCTTACATTACACTATTTATCTATCACTGCTTAAGAAAACAAATACACACATCCACTGGAATTTTCTTGACCATTTATCAACATTTCTCCCTGTGATGTGGATCTAAATACTCCAGTTTTTCCTGTGATTTCTTTCTTTGTCTTCCAGATGGGAAATGACAAAGAATGTAAGCTTTATCATAAAATATAGCAATGTGCAAATTAATTACACCAGCACAGTTGTGGGGTTTGGGGGGTTGTTTGGGGTATTTTGGGTTTGAGGGTTTTGTTTGGGTTTTTTTTGTTTTTGTTTTTGTTTTTTATTTTTTTTTCTGAATGCCTTGTTAGTTTTTAGTGAAAGCAGCTAATTCCAGTTAAGTTGGCTGTTCTGAAGGGTTTGCGTGAAACTGCATGACAGTGACTCCCAGGGGAACTGGAAGTGTCAAGGGAAGCTTCTATTCATCCTGCGGGCGAGCAGCCCTTCTGCAACCGCTGGTGTTTAAGCAGAGCAGACTGGCTGGTGTTACATCTCTGCTATAGCATCCGTGCACTAGAAGTCACTAAAATACCTAGGTCCTGCAGGTCCTGGAGAAGAGAGGGCTGGAAAGGCTGAGAGAGATGGGGTTGTTCAGTCTGGAGAAGAGATAGCTCCAGAGAGACCTTATAGCAGCCTTCCAGTACTTAAAGGGGGCCTACAGGAAAGATGGGGACAAATTTTTAGCAGGGCCTGTTGCGATAGCACAAGGGGTAATGGTTTTAAACTAAAAGAGGGTAGATTTAGACTAGATAGAAGGAAGAAATTTTTTACGGTGAGGGTGGAGAAGCACTGGAACAGGTTGCCCTGAGATATGGTAGAAGCCTCATCCCTGGCAATAGTTGAGGTCAGATTGGGTGGAGCTCTGAGCACCCTGATCTAGCTGAAGATGGCCCTGCTGATTGCAGAGGGCTGGACTAGACGACCTTTAAAGGTCCCTTCCAGCCCAAACTATTCTATGATTCTTTGATTTGACAATTTCACTCCCAACGTGTTTGGCCTTCACTGTAGCTTGGCAGACTGTATGTCTGCATAGATGGTGTTACGCTTTTTTTTCTTGTGAAAGCAGATAAAGAGGGCATATAGACTGGGCAAAAAGGCTGTTCCCTCATCCTGCTCTTCACCCCCTCCAGACTTGGGAATCTCCAGACCTCAGGGTGGTTGCAAGAGAGTCCAGCAGATTTTCAGGAGCAGGTGTACGTGACCTATTTGTAATAGGAAAGGGGTGGATCAAATACCGAGGAACGTTTGTCTTCCTTTGCTTACTGTCTTTTGTTGCTACCTTTGCCTAACGTAAGAGAAGCCTTGTTTAGTATTACAACACAAGAAAGCAGTCATAGAGGTGCTGTGTAGGTTGAGCTTACTTCTGATCAGCAGAGAAAGTCAGTTACTCTGAGCGCAAAGGAAATTCTTTAGCCTTTCTCTGCTGCTGAGGTGTCCCATGTTTCTGCTGTGGCTCTTGGGAATATCCTGCTTAGAAACCAGAGCTTCAAAGTCACATAATGGTGCCAGAAACAGTTGACTTTAGGAGTGGGGTATGAAGACTCAAAGAATTAGTAAATGTGTAGATCCGCAGGATGGTGGGAATGCAGCACCTTACTGTTGCTTACAAATGCTAACAGAAAATCACTGGGTGCAAATGGTTCTCTAATTATAGCCCACTCCTCCACAGCTAACATATTGCCAGCATTATCTTCACAAAATATTTCCCCTTTCCCTTAGAGATACCTACTTCTGTTTTAGAAAAAGAAATGACAGTTGCTTGGAATCTAGAACACAGCAAAGTCATAGCAACAGAACAAATTAATCTGGTTTAACAATGTGATTGGTCATTTTTTAAAGATGAAAATCGGTTTACAATTTCCATCTGTCCCCATGGAAGTCAAAATATGTTTTGACTTTCACATCTATGTCTGACAATCATAATCCATAATACAAACAGTAATAAAATTTCCCTGCCCTATGATAAAAAGTTACCCAGAAACACAGGGAAGCGTTTATCAGTTTGCTCTCCCGCCTTACCAACTGTGGACATTCAAAGTCAGATACTCCTGTCCAAACCTGCTGTAGATGGGCCCTGCAACACCTAACACACAGCACATTTGGCTGCTTCTCCAAGGGTCAGCATCCGATTTCTGTGCAGAAAGTGAGGTGAGTAGCTTCACAGCCGTCCCCTGCAGCCATTTAGTGGTCTCTCTAAACTGCTACTTGTTTTAGAGCAACTGGAAGTCTCTGCTGAAACACAAAGTCCTTGCAACTGGAAGGCTTTGCTGGAAAGGTATGTACAGCCATTCCAAGGGAAGGGCGAGGGAAGAGTGCTACTTTGCTGGAAAAACAGGTACAGAGCATTATCCTAGCAAGCACTACTAAACCTTTGCTTCTATCAGCACTTAGATTTGCACAAAATCAACAAGACCAAGTGGTGAGGTGAAAGACATAACTCAGGCGTATCCCACTCAACTCCAGTGTAAAGTGCTGACAGAAAATCTTAAATCCCTAAGCTGAATTTTTCTTACCAAATCAAGGCTAACAATTTTAGTTTTATATTGATTGCCTCTTGCATTCTGAGGTCCTTGAATGAAGGGCATTTTATAAATGTAAATTTGATGGACTGATACATTTATATTCATGAGAACGTAGCTCGAAGTAAGCAGGTTAGTGTTAGTTTACACTCCAATTTTGTCAATAATAATCACGAAAAGGAGGGATTAATGGCTCACCCTTATAATCTAATCATATCAATGCTATCCACTAACCTGGACAATGCAAGAGCGTATCTGTTATGTCAGGCTTGCATAAGCAATGATTTTCCGTATCTACAGTTAACATTTAGAGGATGTTGCGTGGGTTTTGGCACCCATTTTCATCCACCATTTGCTGCAGAAACATTTATGTATAGCAACGCGCAAACAATTCAGGGTTGATATCACGGAGGGGATAAACTACGAATGTGAACAAAAGATGGATAAATTTACACAACTGAACCATGGGTGGACAGCAGGTATTCATGCTGTTGACAAATATAAAATCAGAAAAGAAATTGTAATGCGGCTGGGTTCAAGCCCATTTGCCTAGGCAAGGCTCACAGAAAAGTGCATTTATGCCACTTGCTAAGAGCTATGGTAAGCATGGTAACAATCCCCAGCAGCAAAATCCATGCTAAGAGCCTTCCATATTGTACAGCTACTCCGGTGGTCCACTGACAACGCTTGCCGTGGGAGCACTGACATGCACCATACGTTGATATTTTATCACTCAGGCTGTCTGACCTTGCCTGGAGCAGAAACACAAACACAGAGATAACATGGGCAGTTGCTAGCACCCTTGTCTGCGTTACTGGCCAATGCTTCATGGTAGCCCAAGTGTTGCTATCACTGGCAGCAGGACAACAGTGGGAGTTTTCTCGAGCAATATTATACCACTGCTCAACCTCAAGACTGTCCATTTTCCTCAGTGTAAGTCTTCATTTTTTATTTTTTATTTTTTTTGAACTAGCAGCTAACCCAACTTCCCCTGAAGGTGTTGGGTAAAAGATAGGTCTTTTGGCTCTAGTCGGAGATAATGCTTTGACCACTGCGGAGAGGAAGTGTGCATCGAACCTGACATCTGTCAGAGGCTGTAGCCCTCTGCTTGTCTGCACCAGGAAACACAGTCCAATTTCTACGCTCCTGTGGTCTAACTGACAAGCTGATTTCTCAAGCCACTTCGTAACTCTTGATGCTATCCTTCTTTCCCAGGGACGTTTCTCACAAACCAACGTGATATTGCAACGCTGAACATGGTGCTGTAAAGGTGACAGCGGTTCTTGTTCTGATGCTTTTGGTCCCGGTTTTTACAAAGGTGGCAGGGATGTGCGCCACAGCAGGCGTTGCTGCTGCTGCTCCTTACACCAGCACGTAGACCAGAAGATGGCTGGAGTTAGATGACACCACAGTAAAAATGCAACAAACCCGACAGCCTCAGACCTCCAAGAGCCACTGCCATCCGCACAGCCAGATGAGAATCAATGCAATAGCAGGAAATGCATGTCTGTGTGGACCTCCTATTGTATTATATTACATCAGCGCAAAAATGGCTGGAGTGACCTCACGGAGCACTTGTGTGATGAGAACACGCTTGTGAAGCTACAGCTGTTTTGAACTATTAAACGTTCATAAGCCAGACATGATTTCCCTGCAATGCTTCTGCTAAATGAGTGGCTACCTATTGTCATTAGCGTTCCCAGATGCCCTCCCTGGGCTGAAGCAGCCTGGGGGTAAAAAGGCAGGAAGGCTCTGGGATGCGATTCTGCGCCTGAGAACTGCAGCGCAAATCACCCTAATTGTTTGTTAGATGAACAATGATCACTAATTAACATTGTTAAAATGTCATCAATGATCACTAATTAACATTGTTAAAAAATTGTTAACAAAGGAAAATTTAACAATATCTTAATTAGGAAGGATTCCTAATTTGTGATATAGAGCATGTTAGACAAACAAGGCACAACTCTCCCTTTGTTTTTCAGCTCTGCAGCAGGAGAGATTACATGATATGACACAACACATTCTGCGTTTGCCGTTTATCATTCTACGTCCTCAACACACTTCTGCTGTATAATTACAGCTGGGGCTAATTTTACCTGTGTTATTGTTTGCCCTGTAATTTAGAGACAATAGGCCATGTTGATGCTACGTGATTTAGTCTGGGACAGTCAGTTGGCTTTTTGCCACAGGACTACTGCTCACATGTTACTGCAATGAAGTGCATGCGTTGCAAAATAAAAAGAACCTTTTCAGTGTTTTAATTTACTTAATGATATGGTGTGAGGGTAGCAGCTTTCTTCAGGCTTTCTTTTTCTAAATGTAATTTATCCACAGCCACTAATCTTTCAGGGCTGTGTTCTACTTCAAAGTCACCGTACATTGTTGGAAAAGGTCCCCTCCTATTATCTATTACTTAATTATTAAAAAGCGTCTACTCTGTTTTCATAAATTATCTATGTATCAGGGATGTTGGCTTATGAGGAGGAAAGACACATACACATACATGCATGCAGGCTTGGGGAGGTTACAAAGTTAATTATTCCTGATGGAAAATCAGTAATAAATAAAAAACCCTGAAGATATTTCAGACAGTCCTGAAGTCAGAGACTGAAAAGGTTTTGAGAACTTCCACAGCAAATTATCTTTAAAAGTAGCCTGGGTAAATTGGCACACTCGGCTCGGTTACACTCTGCCTGGCAGATTACTCCAAATATCTAATATCATTCATGAAGGCAGAATATTTATCACATAATGCCAAAATCTGTCTGTAGTGGACTCCTGTTACCAGATCAGGGGGAACTTTATTTGCCCATTTGTTTTGGTGGAACCGATGTACAAACCCTGCTTATATGGAAATACAGCTGAATGGCTAAGGCTGTGCTTGTTTTTATACGTTGGAATATAAAGATTTTCTGCTTCAGCACAGACCAGTCCATCTGGTCTAGTCTCTAATTCCATATGTTGTGTGGCGGTCATCTGCTTGGGGTAACGGATCACCTTTCCTTTTCTCCCTTTACAAGGTGCTTCTGCATGTTTTTGTCCTCTACTGTCCTCCTTCCAAAGGACTGGGAAAATTGGGATTCGCTTTTGCATGGAAGTAGTCTTTGGGACTCCTGCCTTCACCCAAACAGGCTAACCACCACCGCAAAAGCAATCTGATGGGGTGCGAGAGATGTTGTCCTTCCTAAAAACCACTGCTTGCATTCATATTTCCCAGGAAGGCTGGAAAAAGTGGTTGATCCCACGCAGACCCCCCTGCATTAACCCTGGTGCGCACCCCAGCTGTGTTCAGCTCCCAGGGATGCAGGTTGCATATGCCCACAGTGTGCTGCTCATGCCCGGGCTGTTTTGGGAAGGAGAAGGCTCCTTCAGCCCCTCAACAAACACATGCAGACATGGCGGTGTCCCGCTCCGTACACCAGTGAATGAACACTCTCACTCGCACATGAAATAGAATGACTCCTTAGCCCTAAGCCATCAGTGTACAGACTGATGATTTGAGCACTTTTCCAGAAAACAGCAAACGTTGGTTCAAATTTCCCCCAGGTGCAAGGGAAGTCAAACTTCTGACACTGCCCTTTGCTTTCCTTACAAGTGCCAAACGCTGTGTCGGGGGTTTCACCAAAGGTTTCCCGTCCCATGGTTTTTTTTCAGGTTTTGGTTTAGCAAGGAGGAAAAAAAAAGTTAAAATTCTGTTCACTGCTATTTTTCTTTTTTAATTCCTTGCTTACTTAGGGAATAAAACAAGCAAGAATAATTATTCTCAAGGTCTTGTCTTGCCTTCCTAAAGTGTTATTGGAAATTCGGTAACACTTGTTTTCTTAGGAATGACATTGTTTGGCTTCAGTTACATAGGGACACTTTGTCCCTTCTCTCTGTGCTTATTGCACCCTCATGAAATGCATTGCGTTAATGCATAAAGACATTCTGATATTTATTCTCAGTTAGGTTTTCTTAAAAACGTCCCTGCCTTTTCACAGAATCACAGAATCACAGAATAGTCAGGGTTGGAAGGGACCTCTGGAGATTATCTAGTCCAACCCCCCCGCCAGAGCAGGGTCATCTACAACAGGTTGCACAGGACACCGTCCAGGCGGGTTTTGAATGTCTCCAGAGTGGGAGACTCCACAACCTCTCTGGGCAGCCTGTTCCAGCGCTCCACCACCCTCGAAGTAAAGAAGTTCCTCCTCATGTTAAGATGGAACTTCCTATGTTCAAGTTTGTGCCCATTACCCCTCGTCCTATCAATGGGCAAGTGGCAGTCTGATGTACTTGTTCTGGAAAGTTCAGTTTTTCAGACTTATTTGAGTACGTAAGTACTGAAAACAATGCATATCATTATTTTAATTTGGCTTCTGAAGATAGTTTTTTAATCTTTTTTTTAAAAAAAAAAAATACCATTTTAAACTCTGTTCTTGAATTATCCTGTTTGCCAGCTAATTCTTTTCTGCTTCAGATGCCACAATTATATTCTGAGATTATTCTAAAAGGATATTGCAAAATTTGAAGTTTGCTGTAATTAATAAGGTCCTTCACACATGAGACCATGTGTGCATCTTTTGTATTCCTATCAGGTTCACCACCCCCTTCTGTATAAGTCAAAATACTCTATCTGGTTTCCAAAGCTCTCCTCCGACTCCCTGTATTTTGCTATATGACCTCTCATTTACTTCTTCTACCTTTTTCACATACCCCTCATCATGTTCTGCAGCTGGGACTGTCACCTCTTTGGCCATACGCATGACAGAGACACCCGTCTCTCCAGCTAGTTGAGCTGCTTTGATTTAAACAGCTCCTAAGATCCTTTTTTTTTTTTTTTTCTTCACTGCAGTTCTGACGTTTTTACCAAACGGTAGGTGTGCTGGGTCTTAAGCGTTCAGGAGAACACCCATCCTTGTCCTTGTGCCATAACCTAGTTTCACCAATCTGTTCATACCTATGCTACCCTGGCTATAGATGACAAAGCCAGCAGCGAAAAGCTGTTTTGAGGAAATATTCACTCTCTTTTTTTCTGCCCATACCCATGCCTTAGGCTTGATAAAGAAATAAAGGGAAATTTTAGGAAAAATGAAAAAAATTGCTGTGTGAAATACATTATCACAGTATAGTTGTTGAAGAGATATTTAGAATATGGTGTCCTGGTTTGAGGTAAAACGGGACCAATTTTGCTTAGTAACTTTGCTTCTCAGCTGGGCCTCTTCTAACTACTGAAATTAACAGCACATTGTGCAGACAATGTTCGCTCTCTCAGAGTGATAAGTGTTCATAGTTGCTGCCCAGGCATGGTATGCAGCGAGGCTCTTGCTTGTACTTATGGCTATAACAGCCAAGGGCAGATAACTTTGTTACTTGCCCCGTTGGAGGGTCGGAAGCAGAAAAGCGTAGAGAGGTCCCACCTGCGGGGAGGAGTGGACAGGACAGGTGACCCAAAACTGACCAACAGGGTATTCCATCCCATCTGCCTCATGCTCAGTATAAAAGCTGAGGGATCAAAGGGTCAGCCCTCTTTCTTCAATGGCTGACGTCTGAGGAGGATGTCTTGCCTTTGATCCCGATCCTGAATACAGATCCGGAATCCAGTTCCCGTCCGTCACTGAGTCCAGCCTGGGACTGCCCCAGTGCCAGCCGGTGTCGTGATTGTCATCCTGGGAGCTTGATACAGTTTTTTATATATTTCATTATTTCCTTTTATTTTATTATTATTATTTCATTAAAGTAGTTAGTTCCTTCTAAACCCATCAGTCTCTTTTTTCCTCCTCTTCCTCTCTCTTTGAAGAGGGGTAGAGGGAAGCATCTGTCGGTCCCATCTGGGGTCTCCCACATCCCCAGTAGCCGATTTGGCCTAAACCACGAGATATGGTTTGAAAGTAGACTTTTCCTGTTGCACATTGAATTATTTTTTTTATAGTTAGCACATTAAATTGACTTACTTTTTTCAAAATCATTTTACATTGTCATTCCAATTCCTGCATGTCACAGATGAAATTTCTTGCTGATCCTTAATATGATGCTACATTAACTGCATTATCAACAACACACAAAAGTACACAGAGACGTCTATGAACGACATGCTGATTTTCCAGAACTCTTCTACAGAAACCTGAGGGTTTACAGCAGCTGTGTTATTAGATTTCTGTAATATAGCCTTGCTTTTTGTTTACATACAAACACTATAATACTTTCTATTTTCAGGCTTTTACTTTCCTTTGTATTTTAGTGACCAAAAACATCCCTGAAGTACATACATGCACAAACCAGCAGTCTCTGAGAGTAGGAATTTTAGGTCTATTCAGAAGTAAAGAACTCATGTACTACTTAGGCATACCTAGCACTATTTTATACACCAGCCCTAAATCTACATAATACGGTTCAGACCCTTCAGAAAATAAATAAAAGATTATTTTTTTAAAACAAGTAACTCCTGTAGCTTTCAGGTTTCTCCCCTCATGTCCCAGTAGGGAAGGAGGCAGGAGGAGCACATGAGATCTTTTTTTCTCTGACTTTGTCAACACTTTCAGAAATTTCAAATAATTATGGTTTACCAGGAAGAGGTAAGCAAGAGTGCTGGGTAAGGGTCGGTTGTGCTCAGTAAGACTGGGATTAGCATACAGCACTCCCTCCGCAATACCAACACATGCCTTCTTACAGGAAATCCATAGCAGCAAAAACAGCATTTGCAAACTGTTATTTCAACAGAAAGTAAGGGGAATATCTTGCAGTTCCTTGCACCAAAATCCCTCATGTACCCCATGCACACTTATCGTCATAGAAGTGTACTGAAATAAAAGATAGTATGAATACAATGGTTAATTATAAGACCATAAAACTCCACAAGAATAAATGTAAGGTAATAGTAATATACCTGAAATAATGTAGCATATGCGCATATTAGAGACAGACAAGAAAGATACCATTGAAACTGCTGGGAGGTGATGTAGGATGGCAATACAGGTTCATCTAGGTCATCGTCAGGCATAGGTGGTGTAGAAACAGGTAAGCAAAACAGTTTCAGGTGAAACAGGTTGAATTCCACTTGAAACCAGAAAGGTAACATCAGGGTTCAACGGGCTCTTTACAAAAAATGTGAAACAAATGACTTTATTTGCTTTTTGTGTTTATGCATTCCTTGATGAACTGCAATAACCTGGGTAATTTTTATCTTCAAGCTTCAGTTCATGTTCAGGTGTATTTCTAACACAAAGACAATTAGTTATATTCCTTCTCTAACAATTGAGAAAGTTTTTTTCATTGCCGACTGTCATTCCATGCTTGTATCACCTTTTCTCTGTTCCTCCTGCTCTTCAGTGGGTTCAAGCTAGGTAACTCTCTTGAATACCTATCTCTTCTCTTTCATCAAACACAGCTCTCTGTCCGAGGCTTACTTTTTGAGCTACACCATCATCTTCTTCCTCAGGCCCTCTGGAGCTGTGAGTGCGTCCCTTCCACGTTGCTTTCCAAATACCATTAATTGTCTTGCTGGTTATCCAGTCCCACGCAGCAAAAATGTTTTCCAAAACATGTCAGATGTTTATACTCTTCCCAAAACTCGCTTGACAGGTGTCTTGTTTGCCTTGTCCATCACTCCAATATCATCAATGTTTGTTGTAAACAGAATGTTTTAGAGTTAGCAATTGCTCCTCCAGCTGGTGGTTGCATAACTGGGGCGGTGCCAAAAACACAACTGGAATGTTTGGGTGCAAATCACTCAGGTGAGATGGATGGATAAATGTGTTACTGAGGATCACCAAGGCTTGTAATACTGAAAACACTAGAAACCACCCACGCCCTTTTATCTGAAATCTAGTGAACAACATGTGGCCCACGTAGGCCTTCAATACCCTTGGGTTTTGTGGGTGGGTGCCTGCAGCATCACCCCACAACATGTGAGCTGGGCTGTGTTTTGCAGCCTCGAGTCCTGGCACTCACTTCTCCTCTGAAGGGTTGAAGGTGGCGTGGGTTTCCAAAAGAGTCCTCCTTCAGCTATATTGACCACCTGCTGTTGTGTGTAGCAATGCTGTGTAAATTTTCAATGACTTCTGCCAAATAATACCAGAGCATAGTTGGAAAGAGCTCTCATTTTCATCCTCCATCTGCACTGAGCACATTTTTTGATCAATGGCTTCCTCACGTAACCAGTTATCTTCACAGATAAACCACTTGAGTTTTGCGCTGTTTTTTAATGAGTCAGTATTTCGGTTTATTGATCTTACGCTAGATTCATTCTCTGCTGTGCACAACGAAGAGCTGTGCAGATTCACCATTTGCCCATGTTCTTTGCATTTCCATCTTTGTTTCAAAGGGTAATAGCTTTTGTGGACTTTTTATTGATATTTTCAGTCAGGGCTGAAACACACTTTTTCAATGCCACTGGGCTTTTGGAGATGTTGTATGCTGGAAGACTGTGAAGTAGAAGAAATCTCCCAGACTGCACAAACACATGACTGGAACACCTGCAGCCCTGCCAAATTCACATGTAGCCCACAATCCGTCTCGCACTGCAGCTGAACTACATGGTGTGCGCTGCCATCCTAGTGCAATTCTTTGCAATTTCTTTTTTTTTTCTTTTTTTTTTTAATTGTTTGTAATTCTTTTTTTTCCTAAACCATTCCTAAATCCTACTTGATGTTTCTGAATTTG
>VZSZ01007552.1:37635-204559 GCA_013398815.1 Ibidorhyncha struthersii
GGGGGGGGGGGAAGAGAGGCGGGAGAGGGACTGGAAGGCTTTTAAGCAGTCAAGGTCTCTGACAAAACAGGACTGAAAGCTATGCACCATATTTCATATAATTCAAGGCTGGACCGCATGCGTGTGTTATTAGTTCTCAAAACCATTGTGTACGGCAATTTCTCCATCCCCAGTGAGCTTTTCTGGCTGGGAGGCCAAAGGAATAGTTCGTGCCAAGCCAAAGCAGTTTAGGAATTTTTCCTGAAGGAGGGAGGGAGAAACATGGAGCTGAAAGCAAGAAGGGCTCTTCTTTGAGGGCACAACAGCCTCTGTTAATGTTTCCTAAAGTTTCTGATGTTTTCCCCTCCAAATTCTCTCTTTTTGTAGGGCAACCCCCCCATCCCCTCTCTCCAGTTCAGGGACAAATTAACATTAGGACAAAGGGGTCTGTCTCCCGGCCGGCCGTGCCCAACCCTTGCCTCCTGGAGCAGCTATCGCCCAGCGACAGGACCGACTGCAGCAGCCGGGAATGCTCTGACAGATTCCTAGGGTCCTCGCAAATCAGGAGAAATCCGTTACCACAGCTTTGACAGATGTCTTACACTCATTTCTGGAGCTTAGGAGGGAGGTGAGGGAGGAGGAAAAAGAAGGAGGAGGAGAGCTGAAAGCTTTTCAAAGACTATTCAAACAGAGGCTTTCTTTTTTTTTTTTTTTTTTTTCTTAAACAAGGCAAGAAATTAAGGTGGGGGAAAATACTTTAAACCAAAACGTTTATAAATTTATAGCTTCACTTTAACCACAGCTTTATTCCTCTGTCTGTCTCACACCATGTTTCCATTATTGTCAGGAGAATGAACTGCATGCATGCCAAATCAGGTCATTCACAAATATAGAACGAACGTCTGTCATTACAGATTTACCACTCCGACTACGGCATATCCCTTCTGTCTATAAAAATCCTGATCCATTAGCAGGGCAAGCTCTCTGCATGTCAGCCCTTTAACACTCCATGCAACTCAACAAACTGGAGGTAGGGCCTTCCTTCAACAGGCCAGCCTATGCATTTGCTCTAAAATGATGGCAGGATGTGTGGGTGATAACCATCAGCTCTACAACAAAACCAAATTTCTTCATGTAAAAATTTACAGCGGGCTGAACCCTGGGTGAGGTCTGCACAAATTGGGGGTAAGCCCCAAATCCACGGTCACCATGACCCTCCTACTTTCTTTGGAGGTGACGTAAAGTTGCTGATGCATAGAAGGAAATATTAGGAGACTTCCCAGAGTTGTCTCGGTTGCACTGCAGAGCAAAGGAGAGCCCAGGTCACCAGACTGCCAGTTCTCTGCTTCAGCCTTGGCTGCCTCGAGGGGCACAAGTCAGCCTAATGGTTAGGTGTGTCCTCACACCCATTCAGCTTCACGATGGACTTGCGCTGTCTAAATGTATTCTCTCAAACTGCTGTGCCATCACACCTAATTTCAAAACGACCCTAAACCAGCAATATTTGGTGATTTTTAAAACAAAGTATTGCCTCAGTGCAAAGTCTGATTTTTACTGTGAAACCCTGACAGTCAGTCAGGAACCGAGTTCATGTTGGACAAAGCAAACTTTTCATATGGGGAACTTAGGCAAGGAAAGACTGAGGCCCAGATTTCCAAACTTCTTACAAACGAAACCTAAGTCTTGTTGAAGTGCCCAAAGACACTTGATGAATAAGGGATTTTTTCATATTCATACAGGAAATGTGAAGTGGAGCACATCTTCCAAGATCAAGATTAACGTTCTGATGAATAAATGTTTCTTTCAACAAGTGCTGCTATTAGAGAAAACAAATAAATAAATATTAATAAAAAGAGCCAATACATTGCTTTGTCCAGAAAATTGGATGTGCATACAAATCTGTGTTGTGGAGACAGTGCTGTGCATTGTACAATGCAGCTAGTCTGAAATCCAAATTTTAACTTGAAAATCTCCATGGATTTATTTGCCATCATGGAGAGCAATTAAGCTTTCTCCAGTGGACAAAGCATCGCTGTTAGATTGTCACAAATGCTAGTATCCACAGTTCAAACAGCACAGTGGATAAAGCACCTGTTTAAGGAACTGCAGTTAAACCTTTGTGGATTTGTAGTTTTATTTTAGAGCTTCAAGGGATTTTTCATTTTTAAAAGGAAAAGAAGAAAGCAAGAAGCCAGGGTAAAGTGTGCATTTACTGACGACAATGAAGCTGACAATGTACAAGACTCCAGCTAAAGCTAAGCCTCTCTACAAATCACTTATAATCTAATAGGCAGACGTGCAGAATACAGAAGGCGAAGGGGGTGGGCAGAGGACTCAAGAACTTACTCAAGTTTGTTTCATTTCCTGAGGAAATCACAGGAGAACTGGCTCTTTAGCAGGGATTAAAAGGGAAGGAACAGTAGCATGGCAACTAAGGAGGGAGGCAAATATTGCACACGGAGAGAGCGCTACAGAAAAAGGCAGGGGGAAGGCAAATAGCCATGGTGTTGCCTGGGTAGCAATACCATGTATGGCCATGTGTGACACAGGCTGAAGAAAGCCTTTGGGTTTCTTCCACCCCTTTCTTTCCTGCGTGCCAGGAATTAATAACGTGGTTGCTTACATGGTTGCCCAGTTGTTCCTCAAGCACTCCCACCAGCTGATTCGTACAGCACGACAGGTTTCATGACAGACTGTATTCAGTAGGTCCCCACATACAGACATGGTAACATCCATGAACACGAGCCATGAAGCAAGCTTGGCTCTAGATTCAATGCTCAGTGCCGGGTAGAGGAGGGGAAGGCAGAAAAGCTGTAGGAATGAGTCCCAGCGGGGATGCATGTGCTTTAACACCCTGGTGCTTGCCAGAGGAGAAGCAACCTGAAATATGAATGCTCTGCAAAAATTAAATGAATAAACCTCCTTAGATACAAAAAGGTCATATAATAAACCCATCACAGCTGAAGAACTCAAAAGGCTGCTCTGCATTCCAGAGAGGAAAAATACAAAGCTAAGGGGAAGAGCGAAGGACAGAGCCCTCAGCTGCATCTTTGCAAGTCTTGATTTTGTACTTCCATGCCAGTGCCACCTTTACATGAAAGCCTTCAAAAAGCCACTAGTTTTTAGATTGCTTATTAGTAATTCTGATTAAACAACAAAGTACAGTAAACAGTATTAACAAATTGTTTAAGCCAGCTGCAGCACTGTTAGGCTTATGAACATAAACAGACGGGCCACTAAACCAACCGGAGGAGCTCTTCCACCAAGATAAATGGGTGCTGCCTAGAGCTGATGACAGATGGTTTTAGAGCAGGTCAGGCATGTGGTATCTATGTAGCATCTTGTATCATATGGAAAGCAAATTCTCTTTCACGCGGTTTGCTCCAGCTGAAGAAAAAAGTCCTTTTTGATTTTATCGCCACATCATCTTCTGATCCTCAAAGGTGACAACAAATTAGCTTCAGTTCCTTCTAATTCACAGTGATAACCTTCCTCAGAAACACAGGAATGGGTAGTGAAAGTCTAAAGTCTCTTGCTTTATTGGGCACAGACATTTTAGTTAACTCACAAGTACCTCTGCTTACAAAAACCCCTCTCAGTCTAGCATAGTCTCCCACTCTTCATCGTGTGCCTCAGTAAAGTCATGATGAGGCTTTCCCCATGGCCCAGGGCTGTGCAAGTAACTTTGGTGCTGGTGACAGATAGAGAGGGGACAACAGTGGAGAACATATCTGCATATTATGCTTACACCACCTGGCCAGTCTGCCTTGACACCATCTCTGAAAGGACAATTTCTAGCTGTGGGTGTCTTTGCAGCACTCTCAGAGGGTGCCCTGTAAAGCAAAATTTTGTGTTGGGGAGCAATGAGATATGTATGTGGTCGGGATTGGAAAGAAGATCCCTAACTCATTTCAGATGCTAATGTCTTTCAGCCAGTATTAGCTCAGGTCAGCAATGAACTCCTGACCAGGAGGGGAAAGACTCTGCCGCCCGTTTTCAATCCCCTGAGCTGCTCAATCCCATGATAATGTCATTTCTGAAACAGCGCCAATGGAGCATAAAAGCAGCAGGCAGGACAGAAGGCATCAAATGCTAATAGCCACTCCTTAACAGAAGAAGGAGTCTAATCCCAGGCTTTGAAAAGCACTCAGCCCCCGCATGCTAAAAAGAGGTATGCCAGAGAGCTCTACCCCATGTGTGCCAGAGGACGTGGGACAGCAGATGCACGTGTACCTGCAAATATAGTTTTTTCCAAGTGCATGAGGAAACCTTATGTTCCCAGGCTTTCCGAGGCACAATTAAACCAGACCTTTATTTCAAGGGCATTGCCAAATAAGTGGCTTGTTTGAACTCGACTCAATCAGGAATTGAAAACACGGAAAAGAAAATAGGAGCAAGCGACCGGATGAGGGTCTGCTAGAGAATTCAAGTCTGACAGATTTATGGAAACCTTGTTTCCATATGGATCAGTACTGCTGCCTCCAGAGCTCCAGCAGCAGCAATCAATGAAAACAATGCTAGCTCTGGCGGATGTCTGCGTGCTTAAAAAAAACCCCACGTATACGTGTTTTTACATAGAGGCTAAGTAAATAGAAGTGCAGAACTGGGGTGGCTTCCTTGTTCATTTGCCACAGCAGGCATCCCACCCCGGGGGACATGGGACGCTGCGCTGATGTACAGCTGCGCTGGTGGGAGGAATCAAAAGAGCGATCTGATTTACCGAGTTATGAAACGGTGACATATTCTGCATGAAAATGAAAGGAAATGTATCCGGGCAGGCAGCGAGAGCAAGGCGATGGGGGGTGGGGTGGGTGCGAAAAGGCAACGTCATTAGATCTACGGTCATACAGTTACAAAGTCAAATGGATTTACACGGCGGGTGACGAGAAGTCTTGTCCCACTGCTGTATACATATCAAACAGGCTGTAACCCTATTACACTTAAACACCTGGCAATGATTGGAGTCATGAAACACACTACTGTCTCCATAAATCCCTTGTGTGTGTGTGTGTGTGTGTGTGCGCATGTGTGCACATGTGCACATATATGTACATCTGCGAATTATTGATCTTCAGTAAATAATGGTGATGAGGCTAAATTTGAGTGTGGAATGAATTCTGATGACATCAGTGGTGTAATACCGAGAGTAAAGCTGGAAAGGGTCATGGTGCTCCTCTCCATCACCCACATCTTGGGGGTCAAATTGCAGCTGAAAACGGGCATGGCCTGCGCTTTTCCTTCATTTGCCCTTTTCCGAATCTAGCATCTGCAAGCTTCAAAGAGGGAGGAAATTTCATTCCCACTGGCTGGACTGCTGAGTAAGAGGGAAAATCTGCAACTGAAGCAGAAGATAAAACAAAACAAAAAAAAAGGTGGAACAGCTTGATTTCCAAGCAGCACAAGAAATCAAGTTTTAGGAAAATGCTTCATCTTTACAGGGAAAAGCACTTCCTCCTTTATCTAGGTCTTTAATCGTGCCCCTGTTCCCCACCCTTGGCATCTGGCCATGTCTTATCCTGCATAAAAGGAAGTGCTGCCTCTTCCAAGAACACTTCCTCCTTCTGATTAATTCAACAGTGCATCCACAGCTTTCCCTAGAGTTTTTCCACAGAAACAGCCAAGCTAGGCTCAGAGATAACTAGTACATCTCTTGCTCTATATAAATCAGAAGCCGGACATCCACAGCTGAGTTAGACAGGCAGGCAAATCTGACAGTAAACAAAGCACAGGGAATGATGCACATAACACAAAACTTGTATTAAGTAAGAAGGTACCCAAGCATAAATTTGCTTTGCATAATGTGCTCAAGCTGTTACAAAATGCAAACCAAACCAAACGAACCCAAAATTTTGATATCAATAACTGTCCAGTGATGGAGATGTTAAAATCTGTGACCCATCCCTGGCCCAGTACTGGCAAGCAAATTTCAGTGGTGGCTGAAGGTGAGGCAAAAGCCGAGTGAGACATACCGAACACAATACCTTCCTTTAAGCAAGGTCAGTGTTTACCACTGGAGATACAGTGGCCAAGCTGAGATCTGCTGATTTCTGTTGGATAATTATATGATAGAAGATTTTACGCACCCTGGCACAGAAGGTAACAGAGGTCCAACAGACGACAGAGTTACTTTGGGAGTAGAGAGACCCAGGATGAACTTCTTGAGATGTGGGGCAACCAACTCAAGCCCCCCAGGGCCCTTTTTGCCCTGAGAAAACTGGGAATAGTTGCAATTCTCTTCCTCAAAAGCAGGTTGTGACGATGATAAGCATAAATTGGGATACGATTATGGTTATGGGGGCCATATGATAGGCAGGCATAAGAAATAGGCAGGCACCCAATATATCTCTCCAGTTTATATACATGGATCCCTGAGGGTGATCAGCGTGAATTACTTATGAACTGTCAATGCATCTGGTCCATGAAGAGAAAATACCTTAAGTTTGCCTCACTGTAACCTCCAAAGTCAATATTCGCGTGCATACGGAATATGTAGTTTATAATGGTGGAAATTAGCTTGTAGGTGCACATATGACAGTGGGAAAAGTTAAAGTACGGGGATATAGGAAAATAGGAATCCTCAACTGTATTTCAAGTGAGAGAGGAAGATTAGATTCCCTATTTTGAACTGCCTTATACAGCGCTGCAAGATGCAGCCTTAGGAGTGTTTGTCCTGGAAGTGAATCCAGGTAAACATGTGACAGTGAGGTGTACATACAAACACAGATGCAGACACAAAACTGACAGGAAACGAGGAAGACAATCCATATTTTTGAAGTGTCCCCCTTCCTCTCCTCCACAATTGTGTTTTCATATGGTGTCTTTTGCATCCATCTAAGTCAAACATTTGCAAACAGGGCAGGCCCTAAGGCTCTAAGATAACACAAGTGGAACAAAAACATGAATGCACATGCAAATGCTATGGTAAATAGCATATGTTTTAGATACTGCTGAGATCATATGTTGATATGAACTAACACAGACCTCTGCTTTTCATCATAGATTGTACTCGCTACACATAGGTAATCTATATAAAAATATGGCATGGTTTAGATCTATGTGAAACACATGTCATTTGCACATGGCAAATATTCAGAGAGGGGAAAGGTTAAAGACAGAACATACATGGAATCATTGCTACAAAATGGCTTTCCCTTTGCAGCAGCCTCGCTCGCTTTCCCCTTGCTGGCAAAGCACATCAGCTTCTGCTACTCATGTAATCTTTCGGTTGCTTTTTTAAAAAGTGTATTTAGGTATTAATGACTGGCTATAGGGTGGCCATATTTCTCCCTGAAGTCTGGGAATGGAGAAGATTGGGGAAAATCACAAAGCAGGGAGCCACAACCCTAACGGAGGGAGGGAGGAAATACAGCTTCATGAAAGCCGCGTCGTTTCCACACACAAGGCTGAACCCTGTGTGTCTCGCTGTGTGCATGTGGCTTGATGCAGTCACTAGAACTTGCTTGAGCCTAATGAGCAGGACTTGGCTGATAGACTTGCTGCAAGCAAGATTTTTTCTTCTCTGCATGCTGGAGAATATCAGTGGAATAACCTGAGTTGATCACAAACAGAATTTATATTCCAGATCCAAACAGCTCCAGCCTCTCTTAGGTATCTGAATCTAGCTCCAAATTGTTCACAATCTGTGCTATAGTCAGAGTACTACAACAAAACAGAATTGTTTGAAGAGGCTTGTATGGAGCCATATTCCACTGGAACATGCAGTTCTGTAAAATCAAAATGCTTTACAAAGTCAAGTAATTTTTTAAAATTACAATTAGAAACAATCACAAGAAAATATGTGACAGTCTCCAAGGAAGCTGCTTAGACATCTTTAAGGAAAGTGTTGTCTTCAGCCATCGTGAATATTCATTCTGAAAGACCTTGTATTTCTTGGGTTTTCTTGCTTTGCAGAACAACGTTAAATCTCAAAATCCTTAGTGAAACTGCATATGCATCTTCTAGCTCCTTCTAAGAGAAGGAAAAAAATACTACAAAAAGCATTTGTGCTTACTTATATAATACACAAAACCCTTGGAACTCAGAAAAAGATAAATTAATGTGACACCACTGGAATTGAATGAAAGATCTTTTACTGCTTTGAAGATAGTAAGAGGTTATATGCTTTTTTTTTTGGGTGAGGTTATGTTACATAAAACCATATTAAAATACTACTTCAAATACTCATTTTTCATTTAGGAGAGATGGAGATAGGCCTCCTGAAGCAATATGCGGAAAAACAGTTTTCCCAAATACCATGCTCAAACGATTCCAATTGCATTTTGCTATGCTGTACTATTCAACTAGGCCAGCTTACAAACAGCTATATAGTGTTTGTGACAGCATTTTAGACTGCTTTCAAAATCCTTTAAAAAATACACACAGAACTCTGAGCCTAAGCTCTAACATTTGCCTGATCAGCTCTTCAAAAATAATTTTTTACTCAATGAATGGGCAGGAATGGATGCTCAGCTAGTGTAAAACAGCCCTTTTCATGATCTCCAGTCATGCTTATTTTTTGGCAGCCCAAAACAGCTCTAGTGGAGGAAAAAGGTCCATGTATTGGCAATTTCAGCTTACAGACTGTAGGGTTTGTTTTTCTCAGTTACCTTTTGCAGACTCCTTCAAAACAGTCCACAGTCCTAGGAATTGAAAGACCACAGGCTGAAAACCACATTTCAGCAGAGCTGCACCAATTTACAGCAGATTAAACCCCCAGGTTTTAAAGCAGGCCCATGGCAACCAAATTAAATAGCTGAACAGGAAGCGCTGCAGAAGGATTGCACAGCCGGCCCACGGTGGGCTTTGCCTACCTCAGGTTTATGTTGGAAGGGTGGAACACCATTCCACCCCTCTTCTTGCCTGGGGCAATAAAAAGTTCCTGCAAAACTGAAGCTTTAATTTAAAACAAATTTGAGGCGTAGTCATTTCTGGCTCACAGTAATGCCTACCAGCTCCAACAGAGTGGCAACGAGTGGCCCAATACAGGTAACAGTCTTAAGTTTATTGCACTTCGTGCTGTGAAGACAGCCTTTGAAGGCATCAGCCAACCATGCCACAGTGCTGAGGCTGCATGAGAGCAACTGAAGTGACAGTGATGTCCAGAGCAAAGCAGGAGACCCTCTCAATGCCCTAAAGCTCCAGAAAAAGCAGCAACTGCAGTGTTTGCTAATGAGTTAATTCAGGGCCATACGTATGAGATCCACACTTTCCTCTCCCCTCTGTTTTTCCATGCTCAGCTCCCCCCCGGCTGAGGTCTAGTGTACCACATCAGTCACAGATTTTTCTTGTTTCAGTTTCAGTGGTTCCCCACTGGTCCTGCTTTTATCTCACGGCCGGGTCCAGTTTCACAGCATCGGCCTCTGTTTCTGCCCTGCCTTTCATAGCGGCAGTGGAGACAGTGAGGCTGACCACAGGTTTGGCTTCCCAATTCCTTGTCCTAACTCTTGTCCTTCCTCCTTTTTGCCTGGCTCTGGCTCCAGTCTGGCATTTGGCCCACCCTGGTTTGGGGCAGCAAAACTCACGTTTGCTAACGCTTGACTGCTGTTGGAGGGTACATGGCCAATCTTCAAGGAGGACCTGAAGTGTCTGGGGGGAAACATGAATCAGGAAGAAGCTAGAGAAGGAAAAAATGACCAGAGGAAGAGAATGCAAATGGGAAAAGTGAAGCATCTTTGGCGGAAGGAGATCTGCCTGCAAGAAAGGTATGGAAAAAGCCGTTGCTAGAGGGAATAAAGCAGTAGCACTGACACCTGCCCTATCCAGAGGGGAGAGGTTTGATGGGATAGGGAAGGAGACACATGGCTAGGGAGGAGGCAGAGAGGCAGGAGGGGTGACCTGACAAGGAAGAGAGGGGTCTGTGCATGGAAAGCAGCGGTACTAATTTATGGGAAATAATGACCAGGGAGGAATGGCGCGGGGTGTGGGTTGTTTGTGCCAGAGCAAATGGTACACGAGAGGGGGAAAAGCAGAAGGCAGCATGTGCTGAAGCGTGCAACGGAGGCTGAGCCACCCCGATGCTGCTGTGCTCATGGGTGAGACCTGCCCCACCAGGCTCCCAAAAAAGCTGCCAGGCTTTTCAGCCCTGTGCAGTGTGGAAGGATTTCCTACTAATAGCACAAATTCAGGAGACAAATACCTCACCATTATTCTAGCATTTTTCACACCCAAGAGGATCTTTAGCTGTGGACCGGCAGTGGCATGGACTCTCGCTTTTTGATTAATCTTTTATACCATCTGCTCTCCCTCCACCTATCCATCATCTTGCTGCCCGAGTGATGATTACTTCAGAGTGCAAATCACCTAACATCATTCTGGCTGATAAATTTTATATGAAGGACAGGACATGGTGAGTAAGACTGAACCCAGCGACATCAGTTTAAGTCTGGGGATAAGCACGGGTGCTCAGATATCCTAATGCCTTGCACACTTGAAAATAGGCAGATTAGATTAGATGGACAGGTTCCAGTGGAGTTAGTCCAGGTTTACACAGGTGTAAGTGAGATCAGAATTGGCTTTCAGTCTGTGGAAAAACTTCACCAGTTTATGAAAGGAAATTTTATGCACACAGAAAAGAGCCTATCCTTAATTAATCAGATGGAAAATACTGAAAATATAGACAAACCAGCAACATTGGCAGCTTCTCTCTACACTTGTATCACCTCTGAGGTATACACCTGCTTGGCAGCTACTGGTGTTGGTTAATCACCTTTCTATCTGGGGAAAAAGAATCTACTTCATTTGTTTGTTTTTTCCCCTTACCTGCATAAATAAAAAAAAAAACCTGTGAAAGAATAGCTTGAGCTCAACTGCAGGCTGAGTGAAGGGAATTGCTGACAAGAATCATTGAAGGCGGGCTCCTTGCATGGCAGTGATGAATGCCATCCCTTCCTGACTGTCTGCAAAGAAAGCTGGTGAGCGATGCTGTGGGCAGCAGACACTGGTTGGAGGTGAATACCTGCAGCGTGGGCTCCACAGGCATTGTGGGCTTTTGTCTAGAAGGTGAAGGCAATAACAGGAGATATTCTGCTGTGGTCTTCATCCACTTGCCATCACACAATTGCCAAACGAGGGATGGAATTGGAAAAAACATATTGTCCTCCCACTGGAGGGGCAATCAGAAACAGGGACTGAACACGATTGTTGCCATTGCTAATGCCTCTGATTCTGCACCGAGCCACAGGCAACCTTGACAAAGCCTGCCAAGATGTCTCTCCCCTTGCTTTGTGAGTTTTCCACATGTCAAGGCTAAACTTTATTTTGTTTTAAATACTTTCCAGCCTTTTTTTCTCCTTTGGAAATAACCTACAGAGTGTAAAACCAATTACAGAGGCTAAAAATTATCATTATAACATTCCCCAGAGATGTGAAGTAAAGCACACTCCCCATGTCGCCACCAGCAGCTGACCCCTGAGGACAGTGGAAGGGCTCACCAAGGGCAGACATCCCATTACACTCTGTAGGGAGCCAAGCAAAAGCATTTTCTGCTGATGGTGCAAGGCCACAGCAAGCTTCCACCAGGCTGGGTGCAGGTGGCTGGGCTGGTCCCTCCATCGCTATCTGTGCATGTCTGGCTGAGTCAGTTGGTAATTCAAGAGGTTTTCGGAGTCTGTGTTGACTATTGTCTTCAGACAGTATCTACTAGTAAAGCGAGTAACACACCTTTGCCACCTAACCTACAAACTACAGCCATGCGTTGCAGCTGATCGCAGACCTACTGACCTGTCAGAAGCCGCAACTTGTATATAATAGTATAGCACATTTTCTTACCGACACTGGCTAGGGGAAGTGACCAGACCTACTGGATGGTTTGTAAAGTCACATGCCATAAAATACCTAATCAAACCTGACATCCCTTTCAGGACTCTGCCTCAGTGTCAGAGTGTAACCCGTCTGGAGCAGATGCAGGAGAACTGCACCTCTCTGTGTTGTCCTGTCTACCTCCTGGAGGAAGCTACAGACTGTGCAAGAGGCAGACTTCCAGGAGAGGCCATCTAGTACTTGGCGATAAACTCTACCAGGGACTAAGGAGCAGCATTAGACTTACCCCTTTCAGTTCTCTGCCTTCTCAGAAGTGACTCGTTATAAATAAATATTAACAAAAGGAAAAGAAAGGCATAAAGATAAAACCTTCCCAGCCGTCATTTCCTCTGTAACCCAAAAGCAAACCTCACCTCCACCCATGCAGCTCTCCCACCAGGGAAAGGATGAAAGGAAGACCACACTGTGGCTGTGGCCACATCATTTAATGCATTAGTAGAAGAAGTTCAGATGAAGTTCAGATGAAGTTCAGATGAATCAGAGCTCTGAGAGGTACCTAGAAATGCATTCTGGAAGAGAGCAACAGTCACACAGTCACTGTGCGTAAGTACAAACCACTTTTGGGGGGGAGTGGTGGGAAAGGAAGCTTGAAATTAAGCCAATTATCCAAAACACTATATCCTTCAGAACTCGAGGGAGATACAGAATGAGGGGAGAAAGGACCCACCAGGGCAACAGGGCTTATTTCTGCTTCTCCTGAAATCAAAGACACATCCCTGGATGCCTGCACTCTGGCATTACACTTCCCTGAGAAGGAAAAGTGCATGTGCAGGGATGCTCTGACAACAGTGGGAGTCCATTTTACACCGCTCCGACAGAACAAGGGAGGCTTTCTATGCTTAATCACATGGGAGAGATCTGTTCCTACATCCTGAAATGCTTCAAATAGTAGTTGCTTCTAATGGGATATACACTGGGTACAATTAATGTCTCTGATTGCAACACTTGAGTGAGAACCCCCCTCAAAGCTCGACTTGTGCCATTTAGAAGAGAGCTCTGAATAAGAAATAAAAACAAGTAGATGCTTTCTTCTAATTCTGTTACTACCCCCGTCAGTAAAATGTTGAAACTAAAAATACGGGAACAACATCGCTATCTTAATATCAGGCTCATATTTTCTTGAATAATTGAAACCAGTATATCTGAAAATATTCAAAATAAGTGAAACACATTTCAAATTTTGCAGTAGATGAAATTCTCAATCTATTTTTTGTTTTAAATGCCACTCAGATGGTTTTATTTTTCCTACTGAAGAAAAAAAAATACGGACTTCATTATTTAAGCTTCTGGTATCCAAAACTACCAATAAGAGTCAGCTGCTGACTTGCATTGCCAGCGGTTTGGGACCTTAGCCAAAATCACAGATTACCAAAACAAATCTAGCCCTGCATAGGACAGAATGGAATGGTTCAGTTTAAGAAAACACGTTGGTCTTTCATTGCATAAAATGATAAAAAAAATCCCTGAATCACAAACACCCCACAATTACGGAGTGTCCCAAACGGACGTTTTGTTTGGTTTGAGAAACTTCAAGGCAGGGAGGCTTGAACACTCTGGAGGGAGGGGGTGTTAGCAGATTTTCTCACAGCAAATATCTGCATCGGACATGGATTGCTAGCCCCATTAGGTTTGGCATTCTTTCCTCTACTTGTTTGCAGTTATACATAGGGTAGACTTTATCAAAGCCTACACTTTAATAGGAAAAAGGCCCGTCTCATATCAAGTTATGGGGGCACTAGAGAGAGAGACTAACTATGGGGTTTTCCAGCTTGCTTTTATTTACCGAGCCTTCCTCAAGACATGAATGTAAACACATCCATCTTTTTCCAGCCCTCTGGGGAGGACGAAGCTCACCTGTGGGACACTATCTTTTTGAGAACAGCGCTGCTGTTAGAGTGCCTGCTGAAGGAGAGAGCTGGAGATGTGTTTTACATTAAGCACTTGATCTGGCATGGGTAGCCATCATTTCATTTTGCCTGACTTTGCCTTCTGTGGCTGTGGCCTGGCTCGTGTGGATACTCAGCTTCTCCTCCTTGCTGACAGCTTTATTCTTCCAGCGAAGTGAAGCTGTTACGGGAAGCCATTGCCAGGGAGGGAGCAGTGACCTCTCAGGTGGTTGGGCTCAGCACCAGGCAGAGTAAGACAGACAAGTGCTGTCTGCTTCCCCCTCACGTGGGAGCCAGTCTCAGGAGTACTGGGCACTGAATTAGCAGAGACCTCATCTTTCAGTTCATGTTGTCTAATGCAAGATCAGTGGGGCATAAAGTTTCTATTATCTGTGTTTTAATAATGGATGAACTTTCCCTCCTCCTGCTCCAAAAAGCCCTACATATAACCCCGCTCTAGGCAGACGACGCAGCTGGTCCTTTGTTTGCTCATCTCCTTCCAGATGGGTACCCGGTGCCACCTGAGCTGAGTGGGCTCAGGGAACTTTTTGTTACTTGCATTTGATTTCAGACACTGGGGGCTTCCCCTTCTGAGCTCAGCTTTATTTAAGGGTGTTCATTTTGCACTTGTATCAGCCCTGAGGATGCCCAGGACATAAAAATTGTACTCCTGAAGCTCTGTATTTTCAACTTCACTACCTCAGTTATTGTTTACCTATTTACCAACTATCAAGGATGTCAGGGAGTATTATTATTCTGGGTGACAAAAGTCCAATCAGACAACAGGTCCTCAGACTTGGATCTCCAAATCTGGCTCGATTCAAATTACTTCCTGCCAGGCTGCAGAAGGATGAACACGGAAGCTGCTACTGTGAAGGGCTGGTCACCCTTTATGACTCCTTTTATCAGGACCAGGACACTCTCTCCTATAATATAGTTAATTTGGATGTCCAGGTTATTAGCATAGTGTTAAAGAAATGCTAGAAAACCTTGAGTGATTCATCATTATTTCATAAAAGTATTGCACTACCGAAGAAAATCATGTGTAGATTTGTAGGTGAAGAAGAAAAAATCAAACTCAAAACAGGCACAGAAGCATAGAGAATTGTCATAGAAGTGTTAAGGTTGGCCTGTGGAGAATGAGTGGGAATGGTGAGGTGGGAAAGCACCAGAAGGAACGACAGAAGGTTTTGCTGGCACCCAGCTCTGCAGGTCATCAAAATCACAGCACATGTATGTGCAGCTTCAGAGGAGCCCCGGGTAGGGGAAACAATGGACTGCCTAAAAAGAGGGACAGCAGTTAAGTGGTGATGATAATGAAGATGAAGAACAAGGCTGGAGATTTTAGACACCCAGATACGGAGACAAAAGACTGTGAGTAAACCCTCATGACTCACAGAGGTAGGAAAGGATAGAGAAATGAAAGTTCCTATTCACTGTAAGCTCCTGAAGAGTTCAAAGGGCTTGTGAATATGTGAGTAGAGGAGCATAAGCAAGTAAAATCAGATTGTTTTATAATAAACCCACCTTCCTCTTCTGTAAAGTTTAACTTCGAGCTTTGCTACAATTGCAATGCTCTTTGCTACGGAACAGCAGCTAATACACTTGGCGCTAAGGCAAAACTCAAGATGAAATAATGTGGTGCATCGGGTACATTTACAAAACCATTTCTGAATGTTTAGAGCTTGTTCAGGTATCTGTGCTATATAACTCCAACCTCCACCACTTACAATTTCTAGGTAAAAACCCCAACACACATGCTAAAGCAGACATGGATGTTGCAGTCCTCAACTGACATTAGAAACCCAAGAGGAAATACAAGAGGTGGTCTCTGTTCCTTCTGCCGCCCATTGCTGGTGTTGTACCATCCTCCTGGTTAGCATTAGATGGACAGTTTCATGTAGTGTTAAGAGTACCTTCTGCGTTCAGATCAAGGTGAGGACTTCATCTTTTGTTCTTGATTGTGCTTGATGGGACTGAGACATAAACTTCAATGTTTTGAGGCTCCAAATTCACTTCTTTAGGTTGGGTCATGCATCACTTCAGCAAAAACAGTTTGATTGCTATCCTAACAACCATGGATTTCTAGTTCTTTTCCTGGGGAAAACACCAGAACGTTTTCTACTTAACAGTTCATCCCCAAAACACAAATAAAACTCATTTATTTGGTTCAGAAATGTCAGTCAAGAAAAGAATTATAGACCTGTCTTGTTTTCAAATACGACCTGTATGACAGAGGATTAATCAATAGCCTACTATTCCCAAAGCACATTGCAGAAATCATGTCCCATTTTCTGACTCTCAGGAAAAAAAAAAAATCATACACAGTCAAATTTAATAGTGAGATGGCTATACTTATCTGTTCCAAACAAGATTATATTATCAGAAGAACTAAGAGAAGACAGAAATTGAACTCTTCTCAAGCAAAGCAGGACAGAAGGGAAATGGCACATGGCCAACAGGAGATGTTACAGCCTTATTCCATCTGCACTCAAGAAAGTGACCTCCCTCCCTAGGACGTTGGATGTGTCCCACAGAGACTGTCAACAATAAGGTCTAGACAGAAATCCTCCCTCTTTAATTCCCAGAGCTTCAATTTGCAATGAAGCAAATGTGACAACTATTGGATAAATGGTAAGACGGCTCTAGTATAGAGTGCAAACTCAGGTTGTTCCCCGCCCCCCCCCGCTTCTGCTGGAAAACCCCACACATCTGTTCAGAGGGAATTAAAAACTTCAGCTGTCTGTTACCGCTGAAGGCATAGCACCTTGTATTTCTGGCATATGCTGGTACCTACAATCCAGTGTGTTGGAAGAGGTCAGACACAGTTTGCATCTCTAGCAGCAGTGCTACCACTAATACGGTGGAAGTATGGAGACATTTTATGGAACAATAAGAACCAATAACAGGCAAAAAGTAAAGCCCTTCACTCAAAGAGAACCAATGGTGCATAGGTAAAGAAACATCCATGCTGGTTCTCAAAGCAAATCAACTGCAAATACATTTAAAAGAAGTAAAATCAAGCAGACACATTATGTTCTCTTATTTAGCAGTGTAAGTTACTGGGAATTGTATATACATTTCAACTGGTTTTCCTTTGTGTGCTTTCATGAGATGGGCCCACGCTCTGCAGTTGGATATTAGTGGCTGAACAAGCTCTTCACCCATCTCTCTATCCACCCACCTTGAACAGCTGAGTAGGTTCAAGTTTTCACTTTGACCAGTTAAAAGAGGCTAGCCAAAAAATTTTGCTATGACAAACCAGAGCAGAGATCCTTTTTGCTTTTGTTCATTATTTTTCTTTCAGTAACAAATGACATAAAAAGGCCTGTCTATATTTTGTTGCCTTTGCACTGTAACATAAGTTCAAGGGGAAGATGCAATTATTATTTAAGAGGCTTATTGAGGAAGATACTTATGGTTAGTCTCCCTATGAAGACATGCTGAGTTAGAAGTTTCATGGAGACATTCTCACAAGTGAGACAAAAGTTAGTTGTATAGTCAATCATAAATCCAAATTTACCTATTTTCATTGAAGGGAATGACCAGGTAGGTTTGATCATCTTTTTATTTACCACTACATGATCAAACTGATTGAATTCGTCTGTGTCTCACAGGAGGGACATCTTGCTCTAATGTTGCAGAACTAAGTACCTACAAAACTGACTTAGAAAAATCAGATACTTGGAATCCATACATTCTGAGCATTTATACAAGTCAGTAAGTGCCAAAGCCAAATTACTAAGTTGGAATTTTTTTTCCCCAGGTGATCACTTAAGCCCCAACTCTTCAGGCTTCATCTACATGTTTTGGCACATCAATGGGTTCAGATAAAAATAAGTGTAATGATCAGGCTTTTTGTGGTTAGACTTAACTCCAAGAACCCCAATATCATCTTGCATTTGCTGTAGGCTTGGTTTTGTTACTCCAGGTGTCTTTCCAGCGCAGAGATGTAGGACAACTACCTAGAATTTTTTTAAGAAAAATAAGTTAATGGGAATCCTCTTAAGCAGGAACTGTAGTCAGTTCGTTTTTTTCTTAGCAGTCCAGGAAAAGGAGGACAACTTCTTGATGCTCACAGCCTCACTCAGTACAGTACAAGTCTCTAGAAAGTCTATGGGAGTTATGAGTGTGCAATAATTACATGCCTGGGACTTTATAAAGAGACCGATAACATTAGTAAAACGGCAAGGCTAATTTGCTATTCAGGGATTTTTTTTCCTAAGTCATATTTAATTACTATCCTTGTTTCCTTGTTTCCTTGCCCACAATCCTTTCCCCCCCNTTCGACGCTAAAGGAGAAGCTGATTATGCTGCACACTGGCACCGAGCTGTCCAGGCTACACACAAAAGATCATGAATAGGCAGGCGTGTACTTGCTCTAAATATAGTTCAGACGCTACTTAGGCATTTAGAATCAAAGATCTGCTACTAGCAACAAGTCCTCCAAAAGTGTGCGATTTGGCATGCCTGGAGCTGTTAAGTGGATGCAGGCAAAAAAATGCTGAAGTTATGGAGAAAGAATATGAAGGGTGCTAATTGCCATCTGCCAATGCCTCAGAAAAAAAGTCCTTGCGATAGACTTTCAGCATGGGAAAATGTAATAGCAGCAACAAAGTGTTTACAGGAGAATACATCTAACAAAGCAAGAAGTGCTCAGACTTAAGAGACACCTGGCAGCAGAGGAAAATGCTTCTGTGCTATAAATCAAACATTAATGCTTCTGCTCCAATGTGCATCTGTTACTTTATATTCTTGAGGACCCATAGTTATAAGGTCCCCTCTCTGAAATAATAATTGGCGAAATAACAACAAGAGGGTTGTTTTCTACAGCATCTTGTGCCAGCATTTCTTCTTCCACAATTTCATTTCTAGTGGACAATTGGATCTGAATACAGTGATGAACAGCAAGATGCTCTACGCCCATCATAAACCTCAGCTCTGACAGCCCGGCAATGAACTGGATAGTCTGTACCCCTCTCCTGCTTTCTCTCAGTGAAATCAGAATATTTTAAGCTGTCTGAAGTATACTCTTGATAACAGTGACTGGCCTTTAAATTAGCTGGTAGGAATACTACCCTTTCCACGCAGGAACTGTCGGGTGCCTAACTTACCCAGTCACATATGTATGCTGGAGGGTATAGTACAGGAAAGAGATCAACTGGGGGGGTTTGCCAGACATTTCTCTTTTTAAAAGATTAGGGAGTATCTTGGCTTATTACATGACAAAATGACCTCAGAAATAGAGGACTGTCAGCTTTTGCTCATGACTCCCAGAAATATTTGTGTGGCTTTTTTCGTATATTACAAATAATGTGGACTTTCAGCTCCAAAAGTAGAGGGGATTTCCAGGTGGAAACACGCTCACACTCTTTGTAGCACACACAGAGTGATTCCCATGATTTTGGGGCAGCCAGATTGACACATTTGTGTGATCCTTTTTTGACTAACATGCTTAGCAGGTGTTTGTCAGGTCAGCCACTTGACAGATGGCCCACTTCTAGCCAGGCACCATTTCCAGGTGGAAACACAGAAGCCTTAATCTTTCAGGGACTGGTCACTTGAGACATCATACCTACATTGCATTAAAGCATTGCATAGTCATAACTACATGCATTCAAGCACCTGAAGTTCTCATGAGATCCAGTGCCATCCAGCAAGAAAGCCAGCAGTTACCTGCTCTTAATGTAGGCCATCCCAGATCCAGCTGAAGCCCTGGAACAGCTGGCCCAACCCTCACCCTGAACCAAGAGAAATGACCCCAGAGTAAGCCCAGATCTGGCCAACTACGAGAGGGAGACAAGCTCACACGCTTGGCCAACACTAGGCTTTGCTGCCAGGGGGAAGTTTCAGGAGGTCCAGTTGTGAACTTAGCTAATGGCAAATTTGCGACAGGGTGGAGAAGAGCATGCGACGGCAGCAGGTATCACAGCCTGCTTGCTACCACAGTCTTCAGGGGAGCCAAGCCACTTGAGAACTTGAGTCCAATGGAGAGGGAGGACATGAAGACGTTTCCTTTTTTCCCTGGACCCGGCTTGGAAGGTATTTTTTTCTCCATCAAGCTGCAGGACAGGCTGATTACATTGGAATTATCAGGCAAAGACAGATTTGTTGGTCTTATCTGATGGCTGTTCTAGTTTTTTCTTGACTGAAAGTGTGGGACTTATGGGGCAAGAAAGGCAAGAAAGGCAGGCTATTGGGACATTCAAGCACCTCAAGGATGAGCGTGGCATAAAGGCCGAGATAAATCAGATTAGATAAAACAGGCCAGATCACAGAAAGCTGGAGAGAGGATCTGAGGCAGATCTGGGAAAACAACTTAGAAAAAAAAACAAGTTCCTGCCCAGCTATGCTCTATTTGCTCAGAAAAGTTTTTCACAGAGAAGGAAATTTCCTTGCAATTGTCTTAAATGCATTGAAGAATGGGCAGGTCACAGCTGAGCCTTAAGAAAATGCATTAAACAGGCTGAACTGAAGACAAACAAATGTAGACAAACCTGAAGTCTGACACCCAAATATTTCTCCCTTTCTCATCACCAAGCCTTTAATGAATTAGGGAATAGATCCAAATATTATGGCTGCTACGTCAAACCCTTGTTTACACCACCTTAAACTCCAGTTTCCCTAGGAGGATATAACCAGCTCCCACTATTAATCACCTGGACCCTGAATTTGGGGAATATTTTAGACAGGTTCAAACTTTGTGATCTAAGTCCATGTATCACTATAAGAGAAATTACGTGTTTTCAAATCTTTTCACCGCTGGAAAAGAGAGGTCCAATAACTGAATCAACATGAAAAATATTTTTTTCCTCCATAACAGCAACAAGCCAATTGGATTGACCGTTTTACTTCTGGTATTAAATTAAGAAGATGAAGTTTATTTTAGATAAAGCAGGAAGCAAATAAGCAAATATTTCAGTGAGGTATAACTGACATTTCATTTGACTTTACAGTTGCTTTTCTCCTTTTTGAGAAGTGCAGAAGTTTTAGGGATGAAGAAAATTAAGCCTCACTTCCTTTAACTGAAGTGCCACAGACTACCACCCAGTGTCTTCTTAAGGAGTAAAGTAACCTGTATCTGGTTACAGCATATCTTCCATGAAGATATACAGACCTGAAGCTGAAGATGAAGGTGGTGCAAAGCAGCACCTGCCTACTCCATCATTAGAAGAATTCATGGTTCTTGACGTCCCTCCAGCTCAGGGAGGCTGAGAGAAAAGACTAGTGGGAGGACAGGAACAGCTGTATCTTGCATATGAAAATGGCACCTGTAGTTGGAGAAAGCAGCTTCTAGGAGGCACTGCAGCAGCCCTGTGTATTTTCTTAAGTGAGGGTCTCACATGTTTTCTCAAGATTGTGACACAGGAGTTTTCCTAAAGCTGATTCAAACATTGAAGACTCAGCTCTGGATGAGGTTGCATTTTTACACCTGGCTTGGCAAGCAGGTGTGATCTTTTTTTATTGGTCTTATGACACTTAATCAATGCCTTTGTCACCTGCAGATTAAGGTGGTGCAATACATCATAAAAGGCTGTTAAATTCAGTCATTGTTCAGAAACATCTTTTAGCACCTGATACTGACATGAGGCCTTATTTCTCACAAGAAGCGTATTGTATAGTCTTGGTCTGAGGACTGTCTCAGTTTCTGGCAGTTTCTAGGGTAAAATGGCAGTGCAGTACATCGACATATAAGCTCCTAAGTGATTTGAGACATGACTACCAAAGAATTTGCCATCTCTAAACTTCATTTGCTGCTGTAGTAGCTGCCATGTCTACTGGTACATATAAACAGGCCAGGGACCCGTGTGACCTGGACTGGCCCCATGGGGCTTCTAGGCACCTTATGGAACTCCTCTGACACTGGGACATAATTTCTTGGGGGGGGCACACATGGGAAGCGGGATTACTTCAAAAGTCTGTAGTGCTAGGAGTATCACTGCCTCCCGGAGCAGTATTTTCACACCACAGGTGTGTGCTGTACACACAGCAGTGCGGCATGAAAGCATGTCAGACCAAACTTTTAAGATGCAAGGCCCCCCAGGGTAGCACTGGAGGATGTGTGGGGCAGAGGGAGCTAACCCTGGCACAGCCTGACCAATACTATCTCTATGCAAATTGAGAACAGTCCTGGAGCCCTGAACTACATCTGGGCACTGTCTTGTAGAGGGTTACACCACAATGCAGCAATGTGGTTTCTGGGGATGTTTACATTTGCAGACCTTTTGTTCAAGGTGACTTGATATCATCACTTTTTTAAAAGATACTTGTAACTCTAGAGCCAAGTAGCATCCTTTATCCAACAGAGAATATCCACTTTTACAGGTGACCTGTGGTGGGATGGTGTGAAGGGGATTTGACTGATAATTTTCAAATTATTTTCGTAATGCAAATTTTTAAGGACCCTTGTTACACTGAAGGAAGTTAGACTGAAAGAAAGCTAAGGTTGTGTTAGTACTAGAAAAGGGTAAATCAAATGACCCAGGTAACTACAATCCTGACAGGCCAGATAAAATAATGGAGAAGCTGATACAAGATTCCATTAATAAGGACTACTGGGAAGATCATTAAAAATGCCAATGAAGTTTATGAAACAGACCTTGCCTGACTTACCTAGATTTTTTTTTTTTTATTAGATTTTAATTTTGGCTTATAAAAGTAATAGTATTGGTGTAATGTACCACACTTTAGTTTCCATGAGACTTAACACCAAACCAGTATTTTCAGTAGGAATTTAGAACAATGGAAATTATTATGGTTCATTTGAAATGTGAGATAAACATGGCTCATGAATGGCAATAAATGGAGAAAACATCAGTGAGTATGTTTGCTTCCACTGAGACCCAGCTGGAATCCTGACCCTGCCCTTTTGGCTGTTGCCAGAAAGGCAAGACAACAAAAGATGACAACAAAACTTACTTGAAAAGCTTGCAGATAAGAGGAAGATTTAGGGAAAGTAATGCACAAATGAAATGATGAAAAATGCCATCACATGTATTCTCTAGGCATAGAGAATGAAGGCCACATCCCATCTGTATGCTCATATGTGGGTAACTATGCTGGTAAATCGAGAGTTTCAGAGAAAAGCCAAGGGGAAAAGCATTAGAAAATAAATCCAGTTAAAAGATACACGTGGCTCAATCTACTTATCTTAAAATAGGTGGAGGAGGTGAGAAGAGTCAATAGCTAAAGAGAAATTTAGCAAGAGAGGTCACAGGCCAGATCAAAGTCTAGAAGGTGTGGCTAGCCATGGTGGCACTAAAAAGAAGATGCAGGCTTCAGAGGCAAAATTTTATATCCCTGGATTTCTAAAAGATATCTTAAACTGAAGACATTGTCATTTTGGAAATGAAAAGAAATAATCAAGGCAAGGTTTATGGTCAGCCTAGATTATCACGCAAAACTCCATCTGGCTTTATAACCTAGGGATGGCTTATTATTGGTAACATTGGGCAATTGTTGTAAAGCAAATCAGTTGGAGCTGGTTACATTATTTTACTGCAGGCACCCTGAGTCAGACTTCTGACCATACATGTGCCCAGGGCTCAAGCTACTGCTTTGAAGAGATGCACAGGAGTATTGATGCACACTGGGAAGGTGTTATGGGACAAAACGGCATTCACTGTTGCTGTGGTATGAAGAAGTGCCAAACAAGATGCTGGTCCTAATGAGTCAGGCATTGTATATGCATTCTGCAAGAGCTGAGCTGAGCTGACAAGTTCAGGAAGACGGGCGGGTCAAGAACAGGAGGACAAATAGACTTCCTATCATTGCAGGTGGAAAACAGAACCACTGGGCACGGCCAAAGACAAAGTGAATGGTGGATGGAGGAAACCAGTGCAGATTTCTCCACACTGCAGCGCCCGTTCCAGCCTCATGCTTACACTCATCTACAGCTGCAGGCTCCTGCCTAGTGAGCAAAGGTCTCCCATGAGCGCGGGTTTGCTATTCCTCCCCTCTCTGATGCTAACACTTCCTTGTAACATCCCTCAGGTCAGCCACGCTGCCCTCACACAGGAGACTGCAAAGCACAAATGGGCACTGCTCCTCCACTGCACCTCAGTGCTCTAAGAGTGCTTTCTGCAGCGCTCCTGAGGCTGATCTTATTTATGCTGCATTACTTTGGATCATACAAACACAGTTGATCTCCTCCCTCCCACAGTGCACACTACATGCAAACTCCTTGAAGACGTTTGTTAATGCAAGTGGCATTTTTAGAACTGCTATGTACGGGTGGTGTGTGCTCCTCCAGTACATGAGCTGCTTATCAATCATTTAATTGGGATGTCTTGGTCTTCACCCAGATGGTCCCTTTCAGCAGATAGCATTGTGTTTTAAAACTTTGGATAATTATAGCCCTGTAAATGGAGAGTGCAAGATTTGTTGGCTGCAGCCAGCTCATCTTTCTCCTGTAACAGCCTCATTGTCTAGTCATTGCCTAATTCACACTGGGAAGAGATCCGTGCAAATGGAGACAACCATTTAAAGACGCTCCTCAGCTGGGTAAACAGTAGCAGCAGCCTAGCTGATAGTAAGTCCAGGAAGGATTAAAATCTATCAGTAAGTTTGACTCTGCTGTTTTTCTTTCCCTCCTTCCCTCAGCACACAAAGTAGAAGGGAATGAACTTAGCATCTATGCTGCTCTGTTAGCTGATTTAAAACATATTTAAATCCTGTCTACACCGGCCAACAATACCCTGTCAGCACTACGCTTTTTTTTTTCTTTTTAAACAAAACCAATTAACCGGATTCCTGAGGGAAATGGGCCCATCATTTCTCTGTTGTTTCCCTCCATAATGCAGCGGTGAAAATGCAGCTTCAAGCAGGACTCTCTTACCAGAACATCATCTGCTACTCTTGGATCATCCAGCAGCTCAGCTCCACCGAGGGGTCCCCAGGCCCTCCCGGCTGGGCTCCCTCCTGCCTTGCCTTCGCTCGGGGCCATGGCAGCTCTGCCATGCCGGGGCAGTGCCACCCTCCTCCTCTGGCCCCTGGGCACCAGCAGCAGCTCCTTGGAGCCACTGCTGCTTGGTGTCACCCCATGTCCTCTGCATCACATCACAGCGCAGAGGGACTGCCTGGCTCTGAAGCTTAAAAATTACCTTTGTCAAAAGAGAAGATGAATCTCTAAACAAATTGATGGAAGGCAACAGTAGAGTGCTGACGTGGCGTATGTCTTTCAAAGACAGAGTTAATGCATACAAGTCAAAACAGCTGCTATTCAGATTCTGCTGTGCCCTCCAGCGAGGAAGGTCTAGTGCCCTGGGCATACCCTAGACACAGGCTGTCTGGATTTGTTTAAGGACACCTCAGTTAAGGATTTCTCTTTAACTCGAATAAAACACAACGATCTCAAAAATAAAATACCATGCTTATTGCATTAAAGAAAATCTGAATTCCCGTTTCTTTCAGAGGTTTGATGGGCCAGAAAAAAATGAATGTGCTGTGTTTTTATTGCTTCGCACACCAGATTTTCTGATTTCCCGTAAGATTCCATGGATGGCTGGAGAACAGGCTGTACTGTAAGAATCAGAGGGAAAGCAATTTTTCATCAGCCTCCATCTTTGTTTATGATTAACACCTATCTGTAAAAACATCCACATAAGAGATTTAACACTCCAGTTGATTACGAGACAAGAAAGCCTGGAACTCATCTCTGAAACCTCAGTGCAAAACCACAGGACATGAGAATCAACACAGATATTTTTTAAGTTTAAAAGAAATACAGGAAAACTTTGGAAGAAAACTTTACTGCCTTCTCCACGTTAATTTTTTTGTTTGTTTGGAGCATATGCAAAGTTTAAAGGCCCTGCTTACCATTTATACAGAAGGTTTACAAAGCACAACATTTTTTCCCTCCCATTCAAGACACTGTGAGAAATGGTTACTTAATTTAGGAGCTGACTTAATCAAGAACTTGTAGATAAAGCTATGAGTTAACCACAGTGTTTAAGTGGCAATGAAGTATACTCAGAAATTATGTATTAGGGCTGGGCGTGAGAACGTTGACAGTGGTTGCTATTCAAATCTCCTTCAGCAAAACCTTCTCAGAAAAGCTACACGGACAAATTAACAATAGGTGGTTTTTAAGGCAACAGTTCGGAAGTTCACCAGAAAGGTACCAACTTCACAAAGACTTAAGCATATGACTAACTCCTCTGAGTCAGTGTCTTGTCACACAATGCACTGTGCTAAATTTAGGCAGGAACTGGGTTACAGGCTTCAGATTTTCAAATAGAAAAAGAGTTTCAGAGCGATCCATTTCTCTTCCTACCGTCACAAGAAGTGACTACACTGACTACACCTTCTTGCGAGCCTCATATGAAATACTGAGAGCAAAACTTAAGGGATTGCTCAAACCCATGGGCTCCTGCATGGCATTTATCTGAGCAGCATCTTGCTGCCTCCCACCAGCAACATGACTAACATCAGTCACGTATCTACTCCCATCATCTCTTCCCTGAGGTAGAACCACTCATAGAAGAATGTTTCATTTCGGTCTACGTGTGCGTGTGCACACACTCACACTCATGCCTGGGTATAGCTAACCAATGCTGCTCATGTTAGAGAGAGAAACGCAAGGAGTGGGGAGCAGATTGTAATGTCAGTTGTGATTTCTCAACTGTGTCAAGGACTTAACAGGAGTTTTTGCACGGAGGAAGCCTGCGTGCTTCTATTACTGTTCTGACTATGGTGGGGCTGGTTACCACACTTAAGTCTTTGCGACGTTGCTACCTTGCTTCTGAACTTTGTGGCTCATGCCACATTTCTAAAACTGAAAATAATCACTGTGTTATCTTTTGTATGGTATTGTTTCACAATTACACTATCTTTATCACATATGTTATTTATTTCTACTAATAGAGGAAAAAGGAAAGTTAAGATTCCCCAGTATTGTTCCTGATTAAATTATTTGTTTACATAATGTTGGAAAACTAACAAAATCAACTAGAAAAAACAAGCTGCTCCAAATGAAAATATAGCTGCTTTCTCCTTAATCTCAGGAATTACATTTAATTTACTTGATTTAAACAGACATGCTTTACTAAGGGTAACACAGTGAATTTTGTTTATGGCACATGTTAAACAAAATGAGCTCCCTGTAGGAGAAGAAAATGTTTATCTAAAAACAAAGGGTTTTATTATTGTTGCTCTGTCAGTTCAAACAGCAATGAGTTTAAACAAACATAACATTGACATCACTTGCTACTTACAAAATGCTGAAGTTTGCCCTAATGGCCAATTAATAAAATAAAATCCCTGTGTTCACCTGATCACTTAGTGCATTCTCAAACGTCTTTTTTCTCAGCAATTAGGTTGCTCCAAAACTAATGGAAATATTTGATTACATTTTGAACAGAATAATGCTAGACTAATAATGTCAGTAATTGAGAGTGGCAACCAAGGATATTGGATAGTAGCATGCAATTAAATAACTTTTTAATATATCAGAATTTTAACAATAATAGCATATATTTCATTGAATCTTATGTTGATTGGTTTGTTCTCTTTAAACATGAAAAACAAGCTTTCAGTTACTATTGTTTTAAAGTACTTTTGCAGACTGCAAATTCACAGCCATTTGTTAAAATGAACAGCTCATTTCTCACCCATATTTTGGCTTGGGTTTTATTCATTCTAAACTGATACAGCTCTCACACTCCGTATCTGAAAGCAAACAGAGAGATCCCATCACCAGAAACACCCTGGAATAAAAAGAAAACTGGGGGAATTTAGCAAACACTTGCTATTCTCCAGCACTAATGAGGCAGAATCTCCTCGAGATTAATAAGTAACAGTTCACTGTCTGGAAAGGAGAAGGTAGGGAAAGGTGGGGGTAGCGGCTGTTTTTCTTAACCAGGCTGAGTGGAACAGGCCAACCACTGGTTTGCAGAGGTGTGCAAAATATGTCAGCTCCCACCTTAACCCCTTTGAGCTTGCAGGAGAGCGCTGGTCTGAAGCTCCAGCTACACCTGCTCGTCCCCTCCTCATTTAATCCAGCACCCCCTCACATCAGTTTGACCTTCAGTTTCATAAATTAAAAATGCCTGAGGAAATTAAGGGCTTCTTAAAGCCTTTTGCAATCAAGAGATCTGCTAGGTAGAGCCAGGCCGACCATTAACTCAGGCAGACCAGGGATTGGAGTTCAGAGGACATGGGGGTACTGCTCTCATGTGCAGCGCAAGCAAAGCTCATCAGAGCTTCCCTGCTCTGCTCGCTGGTTCCTCGCACCCCTGGCCTCAGCTGCCCTCCCCTGACTCACCCTCGCAGGAGGCCCTCGTAAACAGAGATAAGCAAACTTCAAAAAAGTCCAGATTCTGTTTGGGTAAGTGCCCAAAAGTTCAGAAACTGGCTTGGAAACACAGTGAGAATAGGCTGCCCTGGGAGGCGGCCAAACATTCTCCAGTGAGGCTGGGCTATAAACACTTCAAGAATAGCCTCTCTCGTAGTATTTTGGTGGTATTTGTTTCCCATCCTGTCTGGCTGGGAAAGTAAAGTATCACAAACACAAAAGGACTCGGGAATAAATCAGCAGGCCTGTTTCTCTCTGGTCCTGTGCCTAAGCCCCCGGTAAAGGGGCAGCAGTGCTTTCTGCCAGCTTTGCCCACGATGCGTGTGCATGTTACGGCTAAGCCTACCAAAAGCTGCCTGCCACCCAGGACAGGCCTCCTTCCCCTTCACCTCGCTCCTGATACCAGAGCTAAACCGACAGAAAACTAAGCCTGCTGAAAATACAGAGGAAGGGGATAATTTTTGCCTGGTCAAAATCCCTACGTCAGCTTGCTGCAGGGGTCAGACATGCACCAGGACCGGGGCAGGGACTTCACAAGGCTGTGGACAGGACAGAGGGAGGGGGACCAACCCCGCTCAGTGGCAGCCAGCTATAAATGTGAAACCGCAGCCAGAGACCTTAAATGTTTAGTTAAAGCCTCTTCTTGTTGTATGGAAACAAATACTTCTCTGCTTTTAGGAACCGAGATGAGTAATCGTATTCATTCAGCCTGCAGTCGAAACCAGCTCTCCTTGCTGAAGTTCACTCGCAGCTCGATCTAGGGCATCATCAGCTCAGAGCATTTACTCCGGCGTGGGCAATGATCTGGACCAGCGTAACCGCATCGCTCCACCTCAGGGCAAGTCACACTGTGGCCCCTGCCCACAGGCACACATTTACCATGAGCAGCGGCGCGCTGGGGGAGGACGCAGCCGTCACCACGAACGAGGCCAAGGCAGGACGGCAGAGCGAACAAAGCAGACAGAGAAAACAACCGCCCTGGACAACAAAAGCAAACGCTTCCAGGAAGAGGGGAGCATATGAAACCTGTCTGGTGTGTCTCACGCTTGGTTGGCACGAGAGGTTGCCTGCGAAGCACGCGCCTGTGATCGCTGTGTGGTTTCTCAGCAGCCTGGGGGGTTCTGTAACCATCGAGTGAGATGCGAGCGTACGTGGGGAGGGTGTCACTCGTGCACTGTTCCACACCAAAACGGGGGCCTGCCCCCCTCCTTCCCCCTTCTCCCCTTGCGCCAGAACTAGGGCTCATCTGACCCCGTCCATCTGAGACAGCCCGACTTGGCAATCTGGAAGAAAACTGAGCCAAAAAAAGCCCAAGAAGTAGGCGGTTTTCTGATGGGTTGAACCTCTGTATCTTGCCCCACAATCAGGGCATGCGTAGGTGCTCTGGCCTCCCCGCTGGCCTCGCCTTCACACCGGGCTGGGGCTGGAGGGGACCAGGCAAGCCTGTGTCCTCTCACCCGCTCCTGGGCAGCCAGGGCCCGGCGTCAGCCCGGGGGGCTGCAGCCTCCCTGGGATGTTTCCCCCAGGCTGTGCGCAAGAGGCTCTTTCGGGGGAAGGGGATCCAACAGGAATGGGAGGGCTGTGGAAGCAGGGCATCACTGCCGGCGGCCCTCATCCTCCGCCCTTCGGCATTGAGCATCACCCCCCCTGGGTGATGCGCGAGCGGTTTTGGGCGGCCGGGCCCTGCGCCCTCTGCCAGGAAGCCAGGCGGAGGGTCGAGCCCACGGGATACAAGCGCCCCGGTGATGGCAGCTGCCTGTCACCTCTGCCGGAAGGCTCTCCCCTTCAAAACAAGATCCTAATCTCGCCTGCCTCTTCCGAAGCGAGCACTCCAGCTTGGGGACGAGAGGAGCTTGTGGTGAGGTTATTTATAGCTGCAGCAGCTTCCGCGACAGCAAATAGTAACAGTGCAACATGAAACCGAGCCAAGCAAAAGTATTTTTCATTGAAAAATAGATGACAGCTTGTTTATACTATCGTAGGGGAAAGGACTATGAAAACGAGCGGCGGCGGCAGCAGGTTTTCAAAGGGCAACGTCTTGGGTTAGGTTGTTGGCCCTCGTTTAGGGCGCCTGCCCGTACTCCGCTGCGGTGGGAGTCCACACTCTCATCAGCCTCTGAGCAGTGAGCTCCGTGGTACGTGTGGTATGGTGATTTGGGTCTCTCAGCATGGCCCTGCTGCCCCAGACAACACCCTCACGAGGCTGCGGTGCACCCAGAGGGTCTCATCTCTGGCCCTGGGTAGGACCCACTGCAGGCATGCCAGCTGCAACCTGCAGCCCATAAGGCTGCCTGCACAGAGAAACATCCCTGTTTTCAGGTCCAGGATGTTCCCCAACTGCACTTGCAGGCAGGAGGCTGCTGCCAGACCTTGGCCAGCCATCTCTGCACCTCTGCTATCTCCAGGTAACATCTACAGCGCCTGCAGAAGCACATCTCCCCCTGCCTCTATCGGCTCCTCCCTTAAGCGAGGCTAATTAACGCTCGCCTGCCTCTGCAGCGTTGGGATGCTTCGAGATCTGTGGTTGCAAATGCTGTGCAGGGAAGCAGCAAGGGTTATTTCATTACTTATTCATTCCTTGATGTACCAACCTTCTCTCAATTTGGATTTGCACTCTTCGAAGATGGCTCACCGGGCCATCTGATGAGGAATATAACAGTTAGTAAGATATTACCATCTCGGCACTGCTCCCCCTTCCCTCCCTCACACGCGTCGAGGCCGTGTGAGAGGAAGCGGGGTTGCTCATGCACACGTTCAGCTGAATCAAGCATGGACTGCCCCCACGCCTGCCGCCCACCTGGCATCGCTCGCCCACCCGGCACCACCCCGCTAAGAGAGGAGGCTTTCGCACCTACAGAAAGGAGAGGGAGGCTGAGCTCTTCTCCATAAGAGGAAAAAGTATGCACAGATTTAACAAATTGCCTGTGTTAGTCAGCTGATGCCAAGGGGGGGGATCTATTTTCCTTTTACCTTGTAGGCTTCTGCGCCTCAGTATGCTGCTGTCAGACCCCTCCCCAAAACTGTGACAGGACCTACCTGCCTTTTTGCAATGTGAGAGGAACCAGAGGTCCACCAAGAGGTGACCTATTTAACCTGTTCCCTCACTCAAGGGGAATGCAGATCTGGGGGCTGACCCCCTCCCCTGCCTTGGAGGAGTAGCCCCTGCGGAGATACTGCCAGCCCTGGGGAGACGTAAGGCTGGGGCTGAGGTCAGGACTCAGGCTGGGGGGGAAACACACCTGCATCGCTGGAGAGGAGGAGGTACCTCTTCCTCCTATTTCGTAGTTGGTGTGTGAAGCGATGGCTCTTTTTCAGTAGCTGTTCAGGGAGTTTACAGAAACTGGATACAAACTGATGAGGAAGCCTTTTTTTCTTTTCCTCCTCCTTGTGGCAGTCATCCTTGTTGCATGAGACACCTTTGGAAATATATTTAGTGTCATACTGCTCTGTAAAGTGAGAAAGCATTTATTATCCTCACAACAGTCAGGAGCAGGAGGAAGCAAAAGATCAAGTAGTGCTCTCTTTTTCGTTTTTGGTTTGTTTTTTTTTTTTTTTATGTGACTACTTATTTTGGACATCTTCATTTCTGAGGGCCTGGCATCAGTGTGCCGTCCTATTATGGTTGTCCCCCAAGGGAAATGGGAAAGGGAAAGAAAGGAAAGGGAAAGGGAAAGAAGGGAAAGGTAAAGAATCACACCTGAGGCATCCAGGAGCACTGACGCATCGACCTGGGGTCCCTCATGGTTATCTGTCATCTGGCCTGCGCGAGAGTACTGGACTCTCCATCATCCCCGAGTCCCCTGGAGCTCTTGTGAAGCTGAGATGTGCGTAAGGATCCACCCAGGAGGATCTGATTTCAGCTGGTGTAAGGGAAAGGCAGGCGAATGGGACAGGCATTCCGAAACTGTAGCTTACAGCCTGACGGAGGTCTTCATCAAGGACCTTGCTGGATGCTTTGGAGGGCCTGGACGATCCCACAAGTGAGGATGTCCCCGCTTGCTCCTGCATCCAAACTCTTATGAGAGTGTCTGGGAACACTCTTCTCGAAATACCTTCTCATGTTCTCACAGCAAGTAACAGCTGTGACAGCCAGAGGGAAGCTGTGTGTTAAAGATCAAGGGTCCAGCAAGCCTCTCAGACCAGCAGGATTTATGGCATGCTCAGCCTACATACCTGCCAGTCCCTTTGACTCCCAGTCCAAACAAGCAGACACCTACAAGCAGCCAGGTCATCTCCAGGGCTTCAGCTTGAGTCCACAGGAAGGCTTGAACCTCCAGCTTAGACCCTCTGGGTCTTGCTTTAAATGCTCTGCTGCTGCACTTCATTTATGGAAGAGGTGGGAAGGTGATACACGCTGCCTGGAAGAAAAAGGGTGAAGGACTGTGAGTCATTCAAAGCCAGCGCAGACTGCAAAAGAAGTTTGAAAACCTCCTGACCCCCAGCATTTATTATCCATTACAGTCTCTCATTCATTCCCACTGGGAAAAGCTCCTCTGACATAAAACACTCCTGTATTTTGGGTAGACGCAAACAAAACAACAACTTACCCTGCCCTGAAATTGCTCTTTTTTTTTTTCTTCAATCTTACAAGCCTTTATTTCTGAAGCCAGATTTGCCCTCAAAGCAATTGTATTTTCAGAGCAGGTGAGATGTTGGTTTGAATTATCGACTCACACCTTTATGAAGCACACAGGATCAGGAGAGCTGCTGGAAATTTCATGAACTGAGCTCTGTTTGCAGCTCTGCCAGGAAAATGCAGCTCAAGTTTCGTTATATGTGTTCACAGCCTGATGAGTCATTATGGGCCAGGGATAATATAAAGTAAAGCCACAAAGTGATAAACAGTGGAGTAATATACGTAACTCCAAAGCAGAAGAAACACTATATATCAAGAGTAAGGCCGGCCTAACGAAAGATTCTCAATAAGAGAAATGACCTGTGAGCTGGCCTGTAAGGTCTACACGTCTGCACTCTTCAGAAGTGCAGGAGGGGCCTAGGATCAGCTCCAGTTTCTCGATTCCCACATCATCTGCACGGATAAACCACAGAGGGAAACGGGCCAGGCAACTCTGCAGCGATCCTTCTGGCTGATATACAAGTTGCAGGAGTAGCCATTAAGCAGAGCCGAGTGACAATAGTGTTGTTGGTCCCACTGGAATTTCTGTCATATTTAATATTTATCCCACCTTATAAAGGAATGGAAAAAACAAATCAACGAGCGAAAATCTGAGGATGGGGAAAAGGGAAAGAGAAAAGTTAGAGCTGCTCAATCAAAATGCTTGGGAGATTTCCAAGTGTTTCCCCTCAAGTTTACAGCTGGACACATTTATTTTACTGTAAATTAATTTGGAATGTGAAATGCAAAGGAATTTCCAACTTGGAGAAGCAGTTTTCAACTTGGTTTTGAAATGAGGCATGTGGGGATTAAAAAAAAAAAACACAACTTTTTCTTTCTCTGGTGTTTTCCCTACAACAAAGGGAATTCAGGTGTGTGTTGGGGATAGACTTGGCCTTTTCCTATAACCATGCAATTTTTCCAATGAATTTCCAATGCCGAATGTCTTTCAAGAGGTGTTGAAGCCAGTGCAGCCTGCTGTCTCTTCACTTGCAGCATCTTGTCCTTTCCTCTCCGGCAGCATGGGCAAGATAGGAACTTTCCATGGCCCACCTATGCCGCTCTATAAATGAGCAAGCGGAGCCCCTGTGGCTGGCACTGCAGATTGCTGTGAAACCCCTAGAGACTGTCCACTACACAGCTATTTCTCCAGCGTGAGAAGTGGCTGCGTTTCCAAAGGCTGCTGTAGGGAGCAGCTTGTGCATACAGAGAAGGGAAGAGCTGCCTTTTGCATGAAAGTGTATGGACTCTCCTGAGCCCAGGGTAGGTCTTGGTGGCTGCAGATGACAAAAAAAAAAAGTCTTACACACAGTTCAGAAGTGGAGAAACAGGAGATCCAAATCTGAGGTTAATATATTTACATGTGTGTACGAAACAAGAAAGGCAGGGGAATCCCTTATCCCTAATGAAAAATTGCACTATCCCTGTACTGAGAGCACAGAGAGACCTTGCCCTGTGGCAGACACTGACTGCGAAAGCCACCTGAAGAGCACAAAACCAGTGGCTCTTCCCCAACACACACTCCCTCCAGAGATGCTCCACATGTTGAATGTGCCACAGTTGTCATTGCACTGGGCCGCTGGGCTGCACCAAGACGAGCACCCCAGTGGCCCTACATAGCGGGCCATTTCCATCCCATGGAAATTCCCCAAGCGCGTGAGCGGATGCAGCAGCAACATGCCCTCCTGCGGCCTGGCATGTGTCATGGCGTATCGAGAGGCCTTTGTATAGCCCTGGTCTGTCTTCAGCTGTTATAATCCAGAGCAAAATGTGCACGGCAGTGTTCATGTCAAGTTAAAATAAATCAAAATCAGCATCATTTTCATCCTGTCTGGCTCATGGTAGCAGCAACAAACTAACAAGTACTAACCCTAGAGCTGCGAACATTTTGTTGTTAGCACCACTGGTGATTTATAATGAATTAAGCAAAATGCTCCTTGTGCTGGGCGGCCTCAATGCAGAAAAAGAGGATAAAACACATCAGTGTTTATCCACTTCTGCAGGAAGGGGTTGGGGGGGAGAGGAGATATTTTTTCATTGTGGTCATGTGAAAGGCAAATTTCACATGGATTTTCATGCAGACCCATAAATCAGCCCATGTTCCCTCTAAAAGTTCATGGTCCTTAGCAAACCTCTCAGTGAACCAGGGCTGAGCTTAGAGATTGTAAAGAAACCTGAAACCGTGCTAGTTTCAACTATTTCATATTTTGCCGTGAACATTTTGCTCAGGTCTTACTAGTTTGTTCAGGAGTTTAGGCAAGTACAACCGTGTCCTTTGGGAGAAAAAAAAAAGCTCAAATGAACCACACAAAAAGTAATTATGAAAAATCTTTACCTAAATCTAAATTGTTCCCTGCTCTGTGTTCATTGTATTACTTGCAAAGGTTTCAGTTAAGGTAAGGATTCAGCTTTCATTTCAACACCTGATTTTTATTTGTTCGTGATTTCTCCCCCTCAGGAAACTCAGTACACTAGCCTTAGTTGCAGCACGGCTTGCTTGCTTTTGTTCAGGGAGGCATAATGGTTTCAGACACGTTAGTCAAGCAGTCAGAGGAAAATCTTTTCTGCCCTCATTGCAAAATAAAAATAAAATTAAAAAATCCCCTTGCAAGAAGAGTTAAAATATGTTAGATCATGCAAATATATTCCTATTCTTTCCCAGTCTGCCTGTGCCCACCTCACCTTTCTGGTCTTGTAATTACTGTAGGAGCGCTTTGAAGTAGGAACTACTTTAAACGTTTCACTTCACGGTGCTTAAAACACAAAAATACAGTCTGTGCCTATGGCCCATGGCCATGCCCACATCTGAACTTCCAGGGCGGATTGCCATTAAGCTGAAGTCCCAGTGTCATTTAACTGGGCAGGTCTGTAATGCCAGCGCCGATGCCCCCAGCACACCAGCAATGCAGCCCTGCCGCGCTGCCGGCCCCGCTGCGTCAGGGCAGGTTGCTGCCTGTCTCCCCGGTGCAGCTGCAGTGCCGTTGGGGAGGTCTGGGGTAAACCTCACGGCCAGAAATTAATGAAGGGCCGGGAGCCACAGTGTGTTTGCAGCTCCGGCGTGCAGGATCACAGCTCTAGCTGCCTGCCTCATGCCCAGCCACCTCATAGCCCCAGCACTGAGCAAGCTTGTCATAAAATGCTGAAAGTGGTATCATAGCTGCAAAATATTTTCCTCCTTTAGCAAAGCACAGACCTTCCCACCAACAGCCCAAACACGCAGCCCTGGCCCCCTCCCCTGCTCCCAAGGTGCACATCAGCTTCCAACTCTTGCAGGGAGCTGAGCAGGGGGGAATCGAGACGGAGATACAAGGGCAATGGGCAATGCNCTCGGGGAGGCTTTCCTCCCACCACCACCTCGCTTGGGCACCAGGTGAGGATGGGGAGGGAAGTGGCCCTCGGCCCCCCTCTCCCAGCACCTCTGCTGAGATGGCGCTTTCTCCTGCTGAGCGCAATGATGGGCGGGTTTCCCCACACCTCCGCAAAAGTTGTTTTTGCAAAGGCTGCTTTTCTTAGCCTGGCATTTAAAAGCAGAAGTTATCAGGGCATAAATCATCCTGTGACTTGTTGCGAAGCCTGTGAGAAGAGATAAAGGCAAGACAGTTTGACAAACCGTTGGGAGAGGGAGGAGGAGGGAGAGGGCAAGAGGGGAGCACGAAGGAGGGAGCCACAGCACCGACCTGCCTCGGATTATGTCATAGGTCAGCCAAAAGGATGCAAATAAGATCAGGAAGCTGTTTCCAAACTTTCTGAGGCTGGCCACGACTACACATACCTGCTACAGAGCTGGAGGTAATAAATATCGCGCTCACAGAGAGCATTACATCACGTAAAGGGAAAAGCCAGCAGATGAACTCACACCATAAAACCTTGACTTGGTATCTAGCCAAGCCCAAGCAGACAACCCCGTTATTATAGAGTTGACAGAGCTCCGCACAGTGCTGCAGCTTCACCCTTCCACTTCCCACCACCTCCTCCAGCACAGACAACCCTTCTCCACTCCCCCTCCATGCTTCCACATCCCCACCAGCCGATGTCCCAGGCACCCATAGCCGGCCACACAGTGCAAAACAGCAACCCAAACATCTGGAAATTTCAAAAATACACTCCTCTCTTTCCAACATACTTTCCTCACAGCAGCTTCAGTTTGTTTTTCTAATTTTCCTCGTGAATTTATTGACCATTAAGGGCTCTGAGTGACAGACTGAAATTTATAGGCACAGTGGGTCTGATTCTTATTTACATTAAGGCTCTCTTATATCTGCAGGGAAGCACTGAGAGTCTCGAAGTGGGTCTAAATTTCACTTAGGATGCTAAAAATGCTTTTCACAGGAAAAGAAGAGTTGAATGTTATGTCCGTGTCTGATGTCTCTCCACTGAGTTCCCCAACAGCCACTACGGGCAATACTGAGGGATATTGTGACAGGGAAAACTAGAGTGTGACTCAGATCCCAGCACCACCAGCCCCGCTTTCCGGGACCTTAGTAAGGATAAGAGGCAGAGCAGCCCTTCCCGCTACCTGGCCCACCAGCCCAGCAAGGTTACTGCCAGCGAACCTTGGCCCCCCCGCATGGCTGCAAGCACTGCAGCCCTCAGCCTGGTTCAGCCTTGACATCTTACAGTGCTGTGACATGGCTTTCTGCAGGGGTCTTCTGAGCGCAGATGAAATATTGGGATCAAGATAAGCCAAACTGGCCCGCTGGGGCCTTTTCTCTCTAATATCTTCATTCTGTCAAAATTATACTCGATCGTGTTTCGTTATTGTTGTTTCTAACTTTCACCTCTGCCTCAGCAATTCCATCTGGTAGGTCATATTCCTCTCTCTGATTGCTTTTTGGATAAAAACATGCTCACTGGGGCCTGCTTGGAATTAGTTTTTCTTTTTATTTCCACTAGATGCTCTGCTCAGCCCCATGGTTTCCCTGACTTAACACAGACGGGGTCAACCCACCTTTGCCTTCCTGGCACATGCATTCAAGTGCTGATTCCCATGTGCTACAATAACCCCATTACATTTTTAACAATCTCCAAGGGGGAGTCATTTACAGGGACTTGAACTGAAAAGTGCAAGTTTCGTATCATCCTCTTGCGTGTGCACTTGTGCAGATATTAAATCAGCAATGATAGGAGAAAAAAAAATACTGTCTTGGCTATGTCCCCAGGACATTCTTTGAAGACTGATCATGTACATCTGCCTTAACTGTCTGGGTCTGAAATAATTAAAGACCACTCTTCTTTCCCTCCCATTAATTTCGTTGAGTATCTGGAAACACTTTTTTATTTAGAATTTTATGCCTGCTTTGTTAGAACACCATCCCCAATAACCTAATTTCCACCTCCAGTAATTATAGCAACTTGACCACTAAGGTATAACAAGTGGCTGAAATACTACTGCCTATGGCACAGTTGCCATTTACACCCACTGGCTTTCTGTTATATTACAATAGGGTGGAAAAAAAAATATTTCCCATCTCTAAAAGTCTGCGAAAAAGCCTCTTTTTAATGTTACCTCTCTGGCTTGCTCTGTGTATGATAGCAATATTCAAAGGTCTGGAGGCTTTCCGGAGTGTGTATGGGCAGGCTGCAATGCAAACCCTCCTCTGGTCACAAAGATGACAGACTGGCTCAAGGAAAGGAGGACTTGGGTAACCAACCAGTTAACCAACCAACCAGTTGATGGGTAAACTACAGATGCTAGTCCTAGTACACTTTTTAGAGCTCTTAAGGAGGCAGAGGAAAACAAAACAAAGCAGGAAGTGTTTTAAAGATGTTTTTAGCTAGCTAGCTGGTGTGTGGCAACCGCATGTCATGGTGGCAGGCCCCAGGGAGCCAAATTGTCACCCGTAAGGAAGAGGGACCAACAGGTAGTGGGACCTGTGCAGCTCCGCATCTGTCCCTGTGCAAGTTGAGGCAGAGCAGTGCACTGGTAAAGTTGGCGGTAGGCTTGGAGCCCAGCACAGGAGAAGAAATATTCTTGTGGAGATCTTAAAAAGACCCCTTTTCTGGAGGGAAACCTGAAAAAGAGTGGTCTCTCTCTGATCTCTTCTTCTCACTTTGCATTTCATTCCTCCTTCCTTATTCTTCTCTTCCCTGGATACTCCTATAGACATCACAGGGTAAAAGGACTATTTCTGACCTTGGTCCCAAAGGCTGGGAAGGGAGGCTGACCCTCAAACAGAGACACTGGCTTGGGGAAACAGCAATACACCCCTTCAAACATTTAAAACCTTCTATTCTAACTGAAAAATATTACCTCTTCCCCAGACAGGATGCCAGGTAAACGTAGATTTTTTTCCAAGCAATAACCTGAAAAATAGTAATCCCCAGCCCATTTTTTATTTTGTCCAGCTTCTGTTTCCTTGCTTGTACATGTCAATATTTACAAGCTCTACCACTTCTTGGATTATTTATTTTCCCTGGCCTATTTCATTCAGTGAAAAATCCCTCCAGTTCAGGACTTGACAGTTTGTTGCTCATATCCATCTTTATTAACTTCACTGCTGCAAAAAAAACACCACCAACAACATATAGTCATAAAAAAACAAACTCAGGATGATGCTAAAATCTGGTGGGGGAAAAAATTATCCCCAAACAGTCAGTGGTTTTGAGCAACATACATTTTTGTATGGATGTCACTGAAAGGCACTTGTCCCTCCACTTCATTAGCAGTCAGTAAATTCACTGACAATCAGCAAGAGAGCTGCTGTCACCACACCTGAGGGGATGGTGGGGAGGGTCACTCTTCTCTCCTCACCTCCCTGCACTGCACTTTTGTCTGCTTAGGGGCAGGACCGAAAGGGCTCAGAGCTGCCAGGCTCCCTCTCGTCATCCTCAGTGAGCTCTGACACACGGGAGTCTGACAGACAGCAACAATCTTTCCGGATCGCTTTTAAATTTGGCCTTTGAAGGACAACAAACAGCACACTTTTAAAATGTTCCCTGTAATGTATAACACAGGACAATGAAAAAGATTTCTCCCTCTTCGTTAGACAGACCAGGGCTGAGGCACACCTCCATTTCGCAGCTCACCACCACCACCACCACCAAAGGGAACATCAAGATAATCTGAGCTTCCCCAAGGTGTTTTAGCACTTCTCAGATGGAAATTGTTGCTCTCTAAGCGGAGCTGCCAGAACAGGCTGTGCCGGTGGGTCTCATCCTCCTCAGTGCAACATCCGCCAGCTTGGCTCATGTGGAGGATTTGTTGGAGCCTTGCTGCCTTTGCACCAAAATGAATCAGAGCCCACCTCCATATTACATCCGCCACTCAAAATGTGGGGGCAGAGACATCTTTAATCAATCCGGTTAGATTGGGCCCATCCCTTCATATTTTCCCTGTCCTGTGTTTTCAGAGTCAGAGCACAAACAAGACAGTCTGGCATGCAGAGAGCCCTTTAGGCTGGCTCTTTTCATCTCTCTGTCCAGACTCTACGGAGTAACCTAAAAATAAACAAAGCCTCTAGCCCTGATAGTGGCAAAGATAACCTTCCCACTGTGAACCACCTCCCAGCCATGCAGGGTTGGGTGCAGCTCGGCAGACAGAGAAGTTAGGGGAGGTGGGGGGAGTTAGTTTCAGTCTATGAACACCCACTCTCACGACCTCCTCAAGACCCGGTCTGTTACACTGCAGCAACCCGCCAAGCCCGTAGTGCCACCAAACGCTGCACATCATGAAAGAGTGGCTTCAAACTGTTTGGCTGCCTTGGTACAAACAGAGCTCAAGGACTTGTCTAATCCTCATAGGAGAGGTCCCCAGATCGACAGCAAGCTGGGATGCTATAAAACGCTCTCAGAAAGAGCACGGTAGCTCTCTCCTGAGGTTTGCTAACACAGGTCAGCCTCAGCACCGTGAAAGCAAGTGCTTATTTCTAGGTGTGGGCACACCTGAGAAAGGGTTCGATTAAACTAGTTGGCCCACCTGAAGCCTTAGCCAGGCTGTGGCCCTACTAAACAGACAGAAGAGCTGGCACCAGTGGTGCGCTGCTCTGCTCACAAACCCTCTCGTCGGATGCTACTTCTGCCACCGTTAGCTCTTAGAGAACCATGCTCTTTCATATTTTCTCTCTCCCCAGCTTGTACTTACGCTTATTTAAAAGCAGCCATGTGCCTGGATAGAAAAAACTTTTCTGTGAGCTCCTATATTATCCCTTCTTAGCAGCGCCGTCTGCCCTGGGAGGGACAGAAAGCCAAAGGGCCTGGCTTGTGCCCCAGCAGCATGGGCTCATGCAGGCTGACAGGTCATAGCACAATGTATATGTTTCCAGTTTGGCAGGCACTCACTCTAAAGGGGTTTCCAAATTTCCTCTCTAGCCTCCTGTGACAGCCTTGGATTAATTTTGTCTGAAACAGAAGATTTACTGCCTTTGAGTCACTGTGGTTCGCTTATCTGCTCTACATCTTGAACCCAAAGTTCAGGTGGCATTTAGATATCACCCTCCTTATCAATTTGCTGTGGGAAGACCCTATTTCTTCCTGCTGAGTGCCCATCACCTCTTATCTTTCTGACTTTCTCTTTCAGCTGCAGCAATCCTACCAGGGAGCCCTTTCGAAAGGACGGCTGCGGTTGCATCGGCTGTAGGAGGTTAACGGCACGGGTGGTGAGATTCACAGCGCTCCTCATGCTTCCTCTGAGCATTTCAGGCATGCTAAAGCCAAAATATTGAAACAAGAACTTCCAAGATTTTTGATGAGATCAGCTTGATACCCAGGGGCCTGACTCTGCCCCGGTGGCTTTAGCTCTGGTTTAAAGCCAAAGTTTAGAGAAATCTGTTTTCCCATTCCCATTTGGATGCGGCTGAAATCCCACCAGCATGGTCCATCCTGGGAGCGGGCTGCATCTCCGCGCCCTGGGACCTGGCACTGGCCCAGATGGCAGGAGCGCTGTGAGAGAGGCCGCTCTTGCACGGTTCTCATCCCTTTGGGCAGAGGTTAGTTCACAGGATTTGGCATCTTCGGACCCAAGCCTAGGCAATTCAACTCAGACTTAAATCTGTTGCCTAAACCCAATTTGGAGCTAATTGTAAATGGCTCTGGACAGCCCTGGAGAGCGTGGGAGATTTTATCCTTTCTGCCTGAGAAAAGCTGCTCCAAACGCTGCGTTGTCAGGTAGCCCACATATTTGTTTATTTGCCTGCTCGCTTCCTCAGTCCCTTTCTGATTAATTTCTTGATGGATAGTTACGTCTGGCTTCAGTGACAGGTCCTTCCTGCCAGCAGCACTGTTTGGGGACACTCGTAAGCTGCTCAGTGGGATGCATGATTGCGGGAGGGGGAGGAAGGCAACGACCTAAACCTCTTCCCCCATCGAGGCCGCTGAAGACACCGTGGGGCTGCAGAGGAATTTTCCGCTGAGCTGGAAAGTGTCCCCACGCTTCAGCGTGGAGTCATCTCAGCGGCACGCACCATGCAGGGGAAGGACAGGCTTTGAGTCAGAGCTGCGCAGAGCGGAGCAGCTGCGTGCTTCACGGAGCACCGTGTGTGCAAGCGTGAGTCTGCCTGAGGTCAGCAGTGCTCACAGCTCTGCACCGTCACATCGCTCGCAAAAGCGGACCGCTTGCGGTGGCTGAGGACGCAATGAGATGTGGTAATTCATTATTTTAAATGAAGGGTTTATTTCGGGAGCTCAGTGTTTTATTTCCCATCCTTTATGACTCATTAAGTCAGGTGAGCCACCTCTATTATTTACTTATACTTTTATATTTCAAGGGCAGGTCCTAAATTGATATTTGTATCAGCTGGGCACCTTCTGAAGCCAAGCTCCCACATTTATCTGCCTGCTTAGCTAGGAATTTATCTTGCTTTCATACACGAGGAGTGCCTCGTCGACTCTCAGTTAGAGCAGCAGGTTTTTGACAATTTGTTTCGCAACCAGCATCTAGCTCCTGTGTTCTGTGCTTGTCAATAACTAACAGTGCACTAATGGAAAAGAAAATTGCTTCCACGCATCTCCGTTAGCATTTTTGTTTGAAAACACAACTGGAAAAGAAAAAAAGTCATAAGAAACTTGTGAAGCTCAGGGAGCAGAAATGTTGCCATGTGGCAAAAAGAGACGTTGTCCATGCACAGAAGAGCTGAGAGAACAGAGAAAACTACTGATAAACATTTTAAAAAATATATAAGATGACAAAATGATGACCAAAAAAGACCAGCTAACCCCAATTTCAACTTTCACGTGTCCTTTCCATTTGAGAGGAGAGACGGGGTTTCAGAGATTATATCCCCTGCCCCCCTCCCAAAGCACTTAATCAGAGATTTACAAACCAGTAAATCAAAGGAGACTGTGAAATTCCAGCCAGAGAAGCGAACAGCGAGATTAAGTGGATTAGTCTACTGTACAGGAATCCAAGGAATGCAGCCCGCATGTGCTTTTGTTGTGGATTACTCAGCAGCAACATTATGGTTTTACATCTCCCAGAAACATATGGGCATGTGTACTTGTGCAAACCAACAAGAAATAGCAGTCCCTAACACGCCGCTTTGCTGAACTGGCTGTGCTGATTTCAGCAGATACAGCCAGCGTTTTCCAGGGAGAGAAGGAGAGCATCTGAACATTTTGCTGTACAGGTTGAAAATGAAGCAGTAAACAAGCTACTCCTATCAGAAACAGCATCCGTTTAGTTCACAGGCAAAGACATCTCCCTTTAACCATTAGCCATCCACCTGTTAACAATCCAACAAAAATCCCTCAAGCTCAGACCCTGCAAAACTTTAAGGAAGTTGGATCCCGATAGAAACTTAGCAGCTCAGACCGGTAATGGCTCTGGGGTGCAAAATTATACATGACTTTATAGCCTGTGCAGGCTGTGGAAAGGGGTAGGTGGAAACATAGGGAAGAAGCAGTAAATGATGGAAAAATGAACAAACTATTACTAGCCAGAGTTAATAGTTTGTATTAGCAGTCAGTAATAAATAATTAATATAGCCCTAGGAGATATAAAGCCACTGACATGGTATCTCACGTTTGGCTCTAAATGGAACTCAAGATAACCTACTTTGAACAGTAATGTGTTCACAGTATGTGGGAATTAACTGCTAAATGTAATAAGTACTATTGAATTTCCAATCTCTGTGCAGATAAAGGGCAACTGCCACCAAAAAACACAGTAATAACAGTAACCAAATGATAAAAAAGCAAACAAACCTGCTTTTCATTACATCCTTAAAATGTTATAGGTTAAAATAATCTTAAAAGGGCTTAAAAAACAGCAATTAAATCTTTCCATTTCTGTTTTCCAAGACTGCAGCTGAGAAAACGAAAGAGGCCTAAGTGCCATACCGTGCTAGCCTTGCTAATAACTCTCTGTGAAAAATCTCATTAATTCAGTCTGGCTCTTCAGATCAGCCGCTAAGACCTTGTATTGTCAGTCATCCTCTGGCCTTTTCAGGATTTCCATAGCCTAACTAGCAGAGTCTCCATGGAAACCATGCAGTCATGCTTTGCACATCCCCAGAACTTTTTGTTCCTGACAAAGCTTGAAAAATCACATGCAGCATGGAGAGTTTAACACAGTGAACTAAACCCTGACCCACACTTATAAATGATAAACCCCAGCATACCAGCTTTATTATAAATGATTTCCTTACAAGATACTTAGCCAAGCTGGCAAAATGCTGAACCAGACAACACTGGAGGAACAGCCAGCTCCAGAGAGAGGAAACAAACAAACCGAAGCAAAACACAAGAGTTTCGGGCTAGTTCTGCCTCCTTTGAAAGCACTAGAAGCTCATAGATACGGAAACAAGCGGAGAGCAGGAGGAGGGCTTTGAAGTTGCCTTTCCCTGAAAATGGCATCCCTGCAGCCCTCCGAAGAGGAGGCAGCTCTCCCATGACTGTGCGTCACGACAGTGCTGATTCACTTGTTGGGCTTTGCAGGCTGGCTGGCAGAGGTGACATGAGCCAGGTCTCCAGCCCTGTGGCTGCATGGTGCCCCTGAGACCCTGCCTGCACTTGGGATAGGCCCGTCCAAACACCACCTGCCCCTCCAGCCCCGGAGCAGGCGTTTAGGTTGATATAGCAAAACCTGTACCAAAGGTGGCAACAGCCTGGCTGCCTTCACCCCAAGGCTGGACGCTCCCCACTGGGCTCTGCCACGATGACCAGGGATAGTGGTCACTGGTTATGCCAAGCCTCCTCGTCCTTGCTGATGCATGGAGGGAGTACTCGCACCAGCAGCATCGCTGCCCAAAATAAAGTATTGATTATAGCCAGCTGGGCGTGGATGAGCAGCCAGTCACTGCCCCCAGAAATGAGCCTTCGGAAAGCCCCACTGCATGGCCAGCACCTGCCTGCCACCGGTTCCTTGGCACTGCAAGAGCCCCCCGGCATTTTATCTCTCTCCTCTCATGCAGCACTGCCAGTCCACGCTTGAGGAAGCAGTTGCACCGAGATGGTCTATGCCGGAGGACCGGTGAAAGTCAGAAAGGTCATATGCGGAGAAGGAGTCACTGCAGGCCAAACTCACTTCGCTGCAGTAAATTCTCAGTGCTGGTGCAGATGAGCAACCACCTGCTCAGTGCAGCGTCTGGGTTTGTGAGAAAAGAAGTGACTCATAGCTGAGGGTCATGCTGTAATCTGGGAGGACTGCCAGGGGAGGGAGAGAGCCACACTCAGCCTGATTTGTGGTGAGCTCACTCCTTACGTGGGGCGGAAGATGCAATCCACCGCAAGAGGATCAGAGAGCCCCGAGTGGGCTGAACCAGTCATTTGGGAGCTGGCAGCCGCACACTTCCACCCCTGAGTTGCAAATAATGAGTTTAGGATTAGGAAGTCAGCCTCACATGGGACGGCTCAGGAGGTGTTTGGCACATGCCGTCGCTCCCCGGTGGGATGCAGGAGGTCAGAGCAGGCTTTGTTTCCATGGGGTTCTCCTGGTGCATCACCACAACGGATGGAAAACATTTCCCCACCTTCTCCTCCCCCAGTGAGGAGTGGTGCATAATCAGCAGGAAGCCTTGTATCTCCAGGGCCTTTCAAAGGATAACCACAGGCGTTGGAGCCAGCACGGTGTGGGACACGCAGGCTTGATAGATGTTGCTGGAGCTGGTCGGGACTCTCTGGGGCTGGCCCTGTACAAGCTAGCAGAATTATCTTGCCACTCCTGTTCTTCGGTGAGCGGCATATGCTGATGCTCTCTCTCAAAGCCATTCACCACCACCGCCAACCATCTGCTTCGCTCACCACCCAAGCAGCTGCCAGTTGGCTGCAGAATGTGCAAGCAGCTAGGCTACCTGAATGGTGGAAACCACAGGTCTTCACCCTCAGCTGGATGTCCAGCCCCTCTTCCCTGACGAAGACTTTGCTGTGCCCTGCATGCAATTTGCAAGGCCAGAAGAAGCAGATGGTGTGGGGCTGGAACAGGAGCCCAAGCAGAATTACAGCCACCTCTTGCAGAAGCTTTGGTTTATTCATTTTCCCATGAGGACTGAGAGGACCAGACCCCAAGGGACATCCCTGGGAGATAATTCTATGCAAAAGCCTTGATTGCTGTTTGCTGTGCTTTGAAATCGTACATGTGTCTTCCTAAAAGCAATAAAGCATCTTCTTTGCATGTCTTGCTCTGATCTCTTATTTTCTTCAGCTTTGCCTCTCTTGCAGCCAAGGCCAAGAGCCTCTGGCAGCCCAGGAGCCATGGCAGCCTGAAGCACACCTTGAAGGCCCCAGAAACTGTAATGACTGCCTACCTGCTGAATAGTGTGAAATACAGCACACACACCCCCGCCCAGAAAGGACAGAATTATTAAAATACAAGATGACCACTTGTGCCACTTCAAAACTCAGGAAGGGGTGGAGACAGGTAGAGAGCAGCATCTGTTGCCATAATCGTCAAGGTGAAACAGATCCCTCTGAGCGCTCATCTCTTACCAGCCGCACTTGGCTCCTGTCCCTCCTCCTGCTCCACCTGGGTGTTGGTGCATCAATGAAGGTGACATCTGAGCTCAGTAAGCACCTCCTGACTACATTCTGTGGTGGCCCCAGATGATCCCCAACCCTGGATGGAGCAAGCTCACATAACCAAAGCTCTCTTCATCACATCAGCTTTTTCCAATTTCCATGCTTTCTCTGCTATATATTAGCCACCTTCTCTCTGCTGTAGTCCACCTCAAAGTGGAGTGAGACCCTCCTTCAGCAAAAATACCCCAAATGGGATATAGTTTTCCCTTTCAGGCAGACAAACAGCTTCCCTCTGCCATGTCACTGGCCCCTCTCCCGTTGCCTGGATCAGAACAGTGATGGTATTTTTGCCATGCAGGCTCCTGGGAGAGGGTGTTCCCCAGATGAGTAGCTTTTTCTTTGCCATTGGCTCTAAACAGCGTGGAGAAAAGCTACTTACGCTGTGTTGGCACAGTCTCCTAAGGCACAGCAGGATGTGGATCAGCCAAGGCTGACAATCCTGCTGCCTACTGCTCTGACTCTTCCCAGGCAACTCTTCTGTGTGACACTACGACAATCATATGTGGCACATCAGGTCTGCAACAGTACCTCCAAGCCCAAAATAGGGGGTCCAAGACCACACGCCCTGGCCCCACTGATGCACAACATGTTCAGACAAACCGAGGTCCTTAACAAGAGCATCAGACATTCAGTTGGGTCAGCAGACATTCCCACCACCCCTGTCAATATCTGGGGATGACAATTCATTATCCTTAGCTGCAGCTCAGTAACTCTAAGGCACTAACCAAGGTTCAGCTGGTGATTATTGAAAGGACAAGGGAAAGCCTGCAAGCTTTAAGCTACTACACAAAATCAGAGTAAGCAAGGACTGCTCTTCTGCTTTGCTACAGCAACTGTATTTAATTTCCTGAAACTGCAGCCATAAGGTTCTGGCTGAAATAGGCTTCTCAGCCTGGGACATGGCTGTAGAGCAATAGTCCTTTGCCTTGGTCAGAGCAAACGAGGCAGAGCACTGCAAGGAGACTTTGGTCCCCAAGAAGGGCTCCCTAGTCAGCAATGCTAGATCTGCTTCTTGAGTAAGTGATCGTAACTTGACAGCATACTGCAAAAAAGATAAAAACCCTAGGAAGGAGGCAGTGGAAGCACTGAATGCATCCAAAAGCCTGTTGCTCGCTTAGTCTCAGCTTGCCCCGCCGACTGCTTTCATCCCTTCGAGGGACAGCTCCCACAAAAAGCCCCTGCCGTCATCCTCAACCACTCATCCTTGCTGGAAGTGGCAAAACATCTCCAAGCAAAGGGGTTGTTCAGCTGCAGGATCTCCTTCCAGAAGGCACCTGCCTGCTGTCCTGGGGTGCAGGGGAGTTGCTGACAGAGCGGAGCAGTCCCAGACTCGTCACCACTGCTCTCTGCTTCCTTCTGAGACCATGCTCAGGCTCTGAACAGCCACACATCCTACCGGTGTCTGGGCTGAGGCTTGTGCACAAAAATAACATGATAGATCACATCACTTCAGGCACTGCCAATCCGAACCTGCTGAATAAAATCCTTTTTCCATAAGGCCTTTTATTTTCATGCAGGCCCAATTTGGATTGTGACAGACAGGGAAAGGGGAAACCAGTCACTTCTCTCATGCTTGCTCAGCTCAGCCACGGCACTAGGTTGTTAAAATTCCTAGGTATACAAGGCAAAAATCCATGTTGGATGCTCATAGGATTTACACTTCTGTGAAAAAGAGACTGTTACAGAAACTTGAGCTTACATATAAAAAAGGAGACAGCACATCTGGGTCATCGAGGAACACAGATCGTTCTTTGAATCTACAGAAGAAAAAGGGAGGCAAGAATGGACAGATGAGATGACCACGGAGCTGACTGTGGGAGGTCCACAGAGAAGGACAAGCAGAGACAAGACAGTAGAGATTACACAAAGTCCAGATGAAAACTACCTCCTTCAGGATCTTTGCAACAAATTTAAACCAGGAACAAACACGAACCCTGGTTCAGCAATTTTTATCATAGGGCTCCTGTGGTTTTCATCTAGCAGTAGATACCTTACAATCTCATAGAAGCACAGCCTGACACTCCCTGTAGATATGGGCAGGCTATTTACCATTTCTCTGACTTCACTTTCTCCATCTTGACATTCATAGCAGATAGTTTATCGAGCCTTTCATAAAAACTATTTATTTGTAAAGCACTTGAAGAACAATATATGGTGGCCATCCTCCTCCATTTCGCCCTGGAAGCAATAGGAGTTACCGACTTTCAAGTTAAAGTTTCATCAATGGTTAGGTTCTATGACAGTTAAATATTATCCTAAATTGAACCAGCAGCTAGGCAAACAGATGATAAGCTTTTAGTGAACTCAGGAGTAGTACAGGGAAAAAACCTTCCACGTACTTTGTCTGCAGGTGCGCAATGTTTATTCTTTTCCATGAAGTTGTAACTGAAATTTGCAATTGGCTCCACAGTGATTTAGTTACCCTAAGATTTTGTCAAGGGTGCAATTTGGCTCCTATTTTGCTAGGCAAAAGGCAAATAGGTCTACTGGCAACCCATCTTTAGCCGTCTACTTTTCCCCTAGTTCTGTTAGCAGTCAAAATTTGGATCATGCTTGATTTTACAAAATCCTGTGACAGTCATGCCTGGTCCACCTCTATTATGAAGAAATTTGAATAACTTCCACTTTTAAAAGAAAAATTCTGTTCCTTCTATGCCTTAGATACTTCACAGATATTTTCATTAGAGAGGAATGAAGAGAGAAGAGAAACTCTACACTAGCTCCAAGGAGAGCCTCTGGGTCTTGCATAACACTTTCAGGATCATGCTCATTTCCAAACACCCTCAGAACATACAAAGAGTTGAAAACCCATCACAGCAAGGCAACGCTGGGACAACAGATCTTCTCTACCCATCTCAGATATTGCCCTCCACCTGCACTCAGTCTCACTAATATGCATGTACGGAGGAGGCGTCACCTGCTATGTGCACCCAGGAGACACGGACATGGCTGGAATACTGCTTAGGGTATCTCAAAATCATCATTGTACACTGAAAAGGGAGTTACTCGTTTCTAAATATTCGTAAAAGCATAACAGCTCAAGCACTATGGAGTAAAAATCCAGAAGTTAAGAATTATTTTGCAGCTGTCTAAAAATGCCATTAAAAAGCAGCTCTACTGAGTCTAAGAAATCTATTTGTCTCTTCTCTGAGGAAAAGCTGTAGGTTAAACAAAAATACTTTTCTGGTAAGTTCCTCTGTAGTCATAAAATCCACGTGACCCCCTCTCCCAGTTACATGTTCCCTTCTCAGCATCAAGGTGGGTATTCAATTGGAAGATGCTGGTATGAACTTGTATGCCAAGGAGAAATGTGGATCTAAGCTGGAGATTAACACCGAGCACGCTCTGGGGAGGCTGTGCAGTTTACACCTGTGGCTGGCATGTTGGACTGGAGGCTGAAAACTTGGCCTCAGCATTCAGGCTCTCACCTCCTAAGCAAATGTAGCACTAAAACTTTGAAGACAGTTCTGGTCTTCAGCCAGAAAAGACAGTCATCATAAAGAGATGGGAGAAGCAAGGAAAAACAAAGAAAAGAAAAGGGAGGGAATCTTGAAAAAGCACATATTCTCTTTGCATTTCACACAGAGTAGGTTTCTTGTGGGTTTCAACACCCAGCTGCTTCCAGGAACAGAACAGACATGCACGTGCCTGCAAAGAAAAACACAGCTGGAGAGCTAATTTTAGGACGACCAGTCTTGGCAATGTCCCTTTAACAAATGAAGAATGTATGATTTTCATGGATATGTACAAACACCAAGTTCTTACAGTTAATTTAGATAGTTGTTGATGCAGTTTGGTCCAGGTACCACCAGGTGTGCCTGTCAGACGTTACTTTTACCTGGATGGTAAGATTACCTCCTCCTGTTCACAATGCAGTTCTTGTGTCTGTGAAATCCAGTAAAGCATCTCTCAGACAACAGCTACATCTCAGCAGAAAGGAAAAGCTGGGTTTCAAGACTATTTTCTGGTGAAACTGCAGTAATGTTAATCCATCGTAAGGCTGCTGGGTGATTCAAGTTTTTTCTTTAGTTAAAGGAAAAGTGGTCTTCCTCTTTCCTTCAAAGAAGCAAATGCTAATATTTAAGAAAATAAATAAGGGGCAATATGTTTGTACATAGGACTGGATTTCAGAAAGAATGAGACCATCAGTTGCAGCCAAGATTTTTAAAGGAAGGTATTATCTCTGTTATAGTAAAAAATTCCCATTCGGGTTCTGCTGGTACTATAGATGAAAGGATGTGTTTGGAATTTGATTTGAGGGTTATAAACCAAGAATGATCTGAATTTTAAACCTTTTACCTGAACACTGGAGGTGCTCCAGAGGACTCCTCTTTTTCTCATAATAGGCAAACTAACTTTCTTTCAGAGCTGACCAAATGTTCTAGTACCTGGAATCGCTAGTACCGGGATTCAGGAGAAGGCGAGATAAACTTACAAAAAATATCTGGCTTTGCCTATCTCCAGTTTGTTGATACTTCCTGACCCTGCCATTGCTTCCTTTCATTTCCCAGGCAGGGCACTCATTTCTATTTGTGTGGCAATGCACTCTGAACTAATTGTAAAGGGACATGGCTTGTGGTTCCAGAGGGCTGGTTCAGAGCGCTCCAGCTAAACCTCCTCCACTATCCTCTACTGGACACTCAGTGAGAGAATGACATCAAACTACCCTATGAGTCTTGCACATGCAAACCCTCCTTCTCACATCACTGAGGTCCTCTCAAAGAGAGATCTTCCCAGTCTCCCAACTACGTGTGCCACCAAAACAAAACCACAAACTTTATCTTCTCTGTTGCCACTTCCAGTTCACCTAATGTGGGGGACATTCTCTGCTCACAACGGTATGAACAAAGGTAATAGAGACATCCACTCATAGCAGAAACACGGAGCAAGTCCAATGATACACCAACAAGCTGTGATCGAGGACACTAAACATTACGCAGAAAAGATAAAATGGTGCCTTTTGTCTGTTCAACACAAAATAAACTAAGAAAGTGACTGGGAAATGATGGATTTCTGTCCTAAGTGATACATCTGCATTTTGAGGAAATCGGTAAAATCAAAAGCTAGATGTGCAACTCTGCTGTCTGCCCTGTTAGTTCCAGTTCAGGCTTGTTCCAAACATATTTATCAGACACTTCTGTAAACTCTTCTCAGACTGCTAGGTAATAACTTGCATGACACTAAAGGTAATCTCAAATATATCTTTCCTTCCCTTTTTATCTTCCTTAACACCAGAGGCATCCATCCCATCATTTATGTGAGAAACAGACTGGATAATTTATGGAAACAAAAATAGTCTACTGAATTGAAATAAAATGCTTCAATATGTGGCAATAATAATGAATGAAATAAATTCTGTCATCACACAGACACTGAGTTTTACAAAAAAATTTGCCCACACCCAGAGCAAAGGAAAATATTAATTCCATGTGAAACAGCCTCCCCAACAAATGAGATAAGAAAAGCAGACCCTTTTGACAGTCCATGCGTTAAGAGATTGCAGGATTAAGTAATGCCTTCATCCTTGTAAAACACTATTACCTAATTCCTTTCTAATAGACAGGAGCATTTCACATAACAGCATGTCTTCATCAGGTAAAGCAATGCTTGACATAATCTGAAGCATGCATTCTATTAAAAGTTGCATTTCAACTCTGTTTCCAGCTAAACTAAAAACAAAACAAACGAAAAAGTGAAATTATTTAATGCTGGTTTTCTGCAGTTGTGGTCATGAATTTAGCAATTTGCCAGATACAGCAAATATTGGAAAGTATCTCTTATTATCAAACTTGATCCAGCTTGTAATAGACACATTTCTTTGAAAGAGAGTGCTAACACAGGCATGTATGCAAAACTTTTCTGCTAATCAGCTAGTCACAGACTATTCCTCAAATCAAGCGGATTTCCAAAATTACATTCAAAAATCTGATTAGCAAACATTTACAGGTTGGGTTTGTTTCGTGTACAATTTCAAATCAGCTCAAGATGATGTGGCATTCCTGAGTCAGTGCGAACTACCTATAGCAGAATGAAAACACTGTGCCAAAATTACCTGCACCTGTTTAAAAGAGAAGCCTGGACTAAAATTCAGATCAAAAATTTAAATATGCCAGCTGCTTCGGTGGTTGTTCTTAATACTTTGATCTAGACTATTGGAAGATCATTTTTAAAACTAGTTGTGGTGCGTTTAGGATCTGGTATCTATTTTGCCCAACGGGATGCAGAGAAGAGTACTGACAGAGCTCAGTAAAGAACAGATTTTTAAACTTGGTGAGGGTGCTGAAAAGACAGTGAAGAAACATCTAAAGCTGAACTTTTTTTTAATGAAAAAACGTGCTGTTGGTTTGACTGCAATCATTTTGCTCAAGCCTAAAAACAATCCGTTATATTTTTTGTCTTGACTTATTTAAAAAAAAGAAGTGCATATTTCACAACAAAAATGCTGACTTCCAAGTGAAACAATAAACACTTACATTTCTAAATATAAAAGAAGAAACAAATTTAACTTTTAAAATTTTGAAATGAAAATTTATAAGTTATTATTTGGAGTCAAAGGGTTCCCCTCCCTTCCCTTCCCTTCTCAGACTCACAGACAGACGGAGACAGCTGAGATCACTGCTCTTATTTCAGACAGATTTGCTCCAAATAATCACTCTGTTAGAGACATTTCAAGGTACAGCTTGGTGCCAAATGACACTGTACTCTTTAACTGTGTCCTTACCCAAAAGCAATAACTTAACCTGGGTAATTTTTCCCAGCTATGAACAAAATGTGCATGGCAGGATTCTGACCAAATAACTTTCAGATTTTGCTAACGCTAATGTTCTGATGTCTGGGCTCCATAATCTTGACCTGTGCTTGGCAGAGCAGTGCGCATCTAAGGACAAGCGCTACAGGGTTGGCATAAGACGACTGAAAAAAAGAAAAAAAAAAAGCAAGTGGCTGGTTTAGGCTCCGCAAGGACACACGAAACAAAGGCGAGGGATCGGTGGACCTCAGCTCTTCCAAAGCCGGACCCGAGTGCTTGCTGGAGAGGTATCCTCAGGCTCTCATGTACTTCTTACCATGTTCTTACTAGAGAATTTGCTTTGGATCCCCACCAAGCAGCCAAATTACGCTTTGGCTTCTCATGTTTTATTAGATGAAATTGAAGAACTCTGTACATCCAAAGGAGGCCTCCAAATGTGAGCCTGCACTATGTATGGAACCACAGTGCCAGAGGTAAGCATCATCCATGTATTCACACAGATGGGTTATTAACTTCAAGAATGTAATTATGTCAATTTAAATGTCAACAGTGTTAATGATGTCACTGCCTGCTATTTTAGCAGAAACATCCAGCTTCTGTGACTTAGGAATTTGGGGTTGCGTGTCTCTCATTTTGTCTTTGGTCCTAGAAGACAGCCGAGACATCTTCAGCTGCCAAAATTTCTAACTTCCACTTCCGACTTTGGCATTCCTCCACGATGCATTTTAATTTATTCCTATATCTAATTGTCAGCCCATTGGAAATCATCAGTTTAAAGGCAGTATAAAATTAACGTCAAATTAGACAATAAGGAAAGTTATACCATTTGTTTCTCTCCCTTCTCTGCTCATTCAATAAAAGAAGCCACACAGCTTATTATCTGCTGTCCTCGAGGCTACCCGATCCCTGGACCTTGGTGCAGAAGGCACTTTGCCACCAGATAAAAGGGAACATGTTTTTTTAGCTTACAGAAATTCCTAGTGAATTCTGGTCACGTCAGGAGGGATTTCTTTCCCAAATCAGTATTTTTTTAATGTGCATAATTTTTCCTTTTCCTGTGTTATGGCTCTACCCTTCTGTTTTTATAACCTGCAGGAAGCATATTTCAAAAATATTTATTAGCTTATTAAATCAAATTACGCTTGCTCCTGCTGGACCAAATTTTATAGAGTGCCCACAAAAAATCAAAGAGCCTGTGCTGCAGCGAAAATTTTGTAGTGATGGCAGAGAAAACTATTCCCTAATCTTTTTAATTAGCAATTGTAAATACTTCAATTTACTAAATCAGAAACTTTTGGCAAGAATTGCTCTGCCCATTCAAGTTCTGTGGTTCAAGACCGGAAAGGGAAACGGTTTCAGGGAAGACTGGCCAAAATGAATAAGTGTGTTTGTTGAAAGCTCCTAGTAAAATGATCAGCAATCAAACAGTTAACAATATTCACCTGTAAATACCTGTAACTGTGCTTGAAATTTAAAAAGCCATTTGGGTAAATGGGAGAATTTCACATTTCTCTTTCTGCTGTTTCTTGTCTGCCTGTGGACTCAGTAAGTTTGGATAGGGAGAAATGCCCCTCTTGAGATGCCTACCACAACATACAGCGGCAGAGGTCAGCTTGTTTTATGGTCAGTTGCCTCCCACCCCAACTACCCTCACAGGGTAGCTGAGCTATCACGCTGTGGTTTTATTTCACCACTAGTGAATGCTTTTGTCATATTAGTCAACTCAATATGTAAACGCCTTTTTTGTAGTTCAGGTGAATCCAAAATACAACAGGATATGTATTTGCACTGCATTTGATTTTAAAATTAGAATTTATATGCTGGGGAATGCAGAAAAATATGCAATAAGTCTGGGAAGAGGCCTTAAATCCTCAAGGTGCCGTTCGATTTTTTATATATACTGTTCATGTCTATATATGTATATACCTATGCACACATGAATATGAAATCAAAGATTTCCAGGAGTCCAATACAACAGCAACAAGAAAAGCAAACTTGCTAACACTGCAAATTTTGCGCTCAAATTCAGAATTCCCAAACTGTCTGGGAGAATGGTTCCTGAATGCTGGACTTTTGTTGAGCTGATTACAAGCAGGCTTACTAGTTGTAAAATTATAATAGACTTAAAAAACGCTTATGCCTTCACCCACTCGGAATTTGGAAGATGTGAGATGCAGGGATATAAGTTGTATCAGCATTAAACCAGGAAGATCTGGGGGCATGGGGGGGTGTCCTCCTGCTTTTTTGCATTTTCCCACTATTTAAGTTTTGTATTATAAATTCAGGTGTTGCATGTTTTCCCTGCAGACATGCCTTGATGCTCAATAAACAAAGTTGGTTAAATAAAGTGGTTTATGAACTTTTGAAACTGAAAATTTGGGACTTCAAAGAAAGACTTCCATCTTTGTCTTGATTTTCCTCACCATTTCTGCAAATGCATTTCAGTATTTAGCTGCTTTAGAACCCAATCTTGGATGACATTCTTGATTTGAAAATCCAACAGCTTAACAAAGAGCAGAAACAAAGCCTCTCTTGCATGAGAAACAGGGAAAACAAGGCATTTCATCCCCACCTTCACAGCATTGCAGCCATAGAGGAAGTCAAGATAGTCGTTGCTACACCCGAGTTACGGTAATTTAACGTACAACTTGTGAGTGCGTGAGGGGGAGTTTTAGACCCCACAGGTGGCACCAAAACAAGACATCTGTGTGCTGAGGGCATGCCTTGCTCTGCTTTCCCACCAGCTGCTCGGTCCAGGCCACCCTGTGCCACCAGCCAGCGTGCCCTGTCAAGCTAAATCCTTAGCTGGCTGGTGCTCAGGCAGCTTGGTGTCCTGTGCCGGGGTATACAGGCTCCTGGGGAAGCATTAGGATGCTGGAGCAACAGTGGGCAGGATGGCAAAAGCACCCACGGTCACCCCTCGGGTAAAGGCCAGAGGGAGGAGAACAACTGCAGGTATTCGGCTAGTAGCTGAGATACTTCCCTGCCCTTTTCTGTGCTTATGAGCAGTTTGCTTGCGTGATGGGTGCCTGGGGAACAGCGGGAGGTTTCCCCCGACTCCAAGGGCTGGAAGCTGGGTGCAGCCAGCGCAGGAAGCAAAATTAAAGCTGACACCAGGCAGTCTGGTGTTACAGCCGTCTGCATTCCTATTGATCTGAAGGCTTAGTCTGCATTCTGGCTTTATCAGCCGCTGGCATCACGACTGCCATCTCTTCTCTCTCATCCTCCTAACCTGGAAAACACTTCTGAGGGTGCTGAGAGACAGTTATCAAAGATCCACTGCCTAAGAAAAGAACAACATGCCTCAGAAGAAACAGATGCCTGGCACCTTTGAAGAAAGTTTCCTGACACTTTTTCTATTTAATTAAAAAAAAAAGCCAACCTCAATATATACATGATGTTTCGCCTTGCAGATCATTTCAGAACTGCTTCTGACAGTGGTGGATTATAATGAACCTCTTATCAAGACGTTGCCAGCTCGAGACAGACAATGTGTGTATGTATACGCGCAGATTCCAGTCTTGTTAACATCAGAGAGTGAAAGGGATGGTGTGCGGGAAGATTTATTGCAGGGAATTATCCACGTACACAAAACAAAGCAAAACAAGCCTGCATCTTTTGCACAGAGTTTTTTTGCTCCTGATTAGCTCATAAACTGGGAGCACTGACCCAAGGAGTAGGGTTGATGAAAGGGTGATCTGCCTGGATTTTGCTCCATTTGATTTAATTATTTCTCTTCTATAGCTGTCACATACACAAAAACTGTCTTAAAGAATAAAACAAAAATCATCCCACCACTGAAAGAACAATGGAATAAAACCCAGATGACCATGTCAAAATGGGCCAAGAAAGAGCTGTCACTTTCCCTGCATCGCTATTGTATTTTTAAGGTGGAATAAACACATCTTCATATGGGGACAAAGGGTTTAGACAACAGTGTCACATTCGGACAAAACTATAAACTGTCCCTTACATCTTCATATAGCATACTGAGGTGAAAATATACCCCGTTGAGGCTATGTAAACTACCTCATGCATTGCTAAGAGGTAAAACAGCAGCAGGCTCTTAAAGTTGCGCTCTCACCCACGGCTTCTTACTAGAGGCTTGAAGCAAAGCTGTAATTAAACCCAAAACACTAAAGCTGCTCTGATCTTGAATATTTAACAGTTAAATTCTGGGCCACGGAGCTAGACTGTGATGCTACTGAGGCTGGCATTTCATGGCATCAGACATGGAACCACAGCTGTCATGCTGTTATTACTCCTGATATTAATTCTTATTAATGAGAATTGCTTACAAAAAAAACATAAAATCCAGATACTTTCTGTGAATCTCACAACTGGCAGGTGGGTTCAGATAACATGGAAAACCAAACAATCCATGGATCAGTAAGGTTTTACCTAGCCAAATGTAAGCTCCTTAGCTCAACTCTAATATTTATGATAGGCTTAATCCAGTAAACAGATAAATTGGTATAAGCGTGAAAGACCACACAACTGCATGTAGGCAATAAAGACCACACACGTACCTCTTTTCAGGCTTAGCGCATTAAGAAAATAAGGATGTGCCCAAAAAATTTAGACTATTGGACTGAACAAATAAATAGTGGTCATTAGAGTTGAATAATGAACCATGAATCCAAACAAATAGTCAAACTTACCAGGCAAAAGCTTCCACAGTTTATTTTAGCATTGCTTTAATGTCCCTTTCGTGCTAACATAATGGGTGAAATCGTAATTCCTTTCCAATCTATAGAAGGTTTTGTCATTGATTTCTTTGGGGCAAGAATTTGACCCTATGATTTGTAGCATACAAGATCTACAGCAGCTCTTAATACCCTTATGTGAATCTACTCCAAAGTTGAATAAATACAACCCAAGCAGTAAAACACAAGAAGCACAACTGAAAAAAGACAAGTCCATATTAAATACACAAATCCAAGGAAATAAGGTGTTGCTTTAAGTATAATTTGAATCATTGAGGGAGTCCCATGCAGGTATTAAAAAGTTCAGATTCTTCTTTCAAAACCTTTCTGTTAGAAATACAGGGCTAAATCTTGCTGATGTGAAAGGTGCTTATGGGGTTTAATTGCAGAAGTTTACTTTGGAAATCAAGACAAAACGTTCTTCTGCATTCTATGTTGGAGTAAAATGGTTTTAAACCTCTGGTCCATGAACTCTGTAGGGTTAGTGAGAAATAATTGAGAAAAGCAAATCAATTATCAGAGAGCTTAAAATCTACTGTTCAGATGTCTGTACCTGTACGGGGACCTTCTGCAAAGGCAAACAAACTAAAAAAGAAGTTGTAAAGCACTGAAATAGTTTAAAGAGGGGGAAAAAACACAGGACAGTCCTATGGCTTGTTACTCGGACAGCCACGTTAGATAATTCCAATGGTAGTTTCTGGCCTCATCATTTATGTGTAGCACAGGCAGTGATATCCTATGACACATAAAATCCTACTGTTATTGCACTATTCCACATCTCTAATTAAACCTTATCTGCCCAAAGTGCTCCTACATTACTGGATATATGTAAGTGAGCAACTTGATATTTGCATAGAGCCTTGTACGTTCAAAAAGCTTTGCAAACGATAACGAAGTAAGCCTCACAAATACCAGGCGTGTGAAGCAAGGAAGTCACGAATCCCACTTTTACAGGTAAAAAAAGTGAAGCAAACACTTAGATGCTCATGGCCATGCAGATATTCATAAAAGACGACAGAAGCTGCATATAATTCATGCAGCGTAATTCATGCCAACTGCCCATCCCTCCTCTTAGCAGAAAGCTGTCACATACAATAGCACACCACCACCATATTTTACTCAGCTGTGCAAAGGGACAGAGAAGAGGCATGCTAAAACTTTATGTGATTTGGATGACCAGATACAGCAGCAATAATTACTTTTCAAGCCTAGCACCTGCCCCGTTAGTATTATGACAAATCAAGGTCCGTATTTTTTTAATTAACTAGCAATTTCTGATACTTCACCTTTGGGTTCAGCTAAGCCAAAGCTGGTACCAAGCCATGTTTTCAGCACTGGTGGTCAGCTCATCCTCACACGCAGTCAGATCCCTTGAATTCTCTGGGAAGGTATACAAAAACAGATACACAGGAACCTCAGTATGCTTAGAACATTACTTCCCCAACAAAAAAAAAAAGCATTTGAAGACTATCTTTAGAGTTACCTACTAACAATCAGAGAAGTATTCTGAAGTTAAAAGGAGAAAAATAACTTTTGTAATGAAAAAATACTAACTTTCTCTGAGTATCAATAATTTGTTCTTAGGTAATACCTTCCACAGCGTTGCCAGCTCTCATCACATCATTATGTGTTGCAAGACAATCGGGTGTTTGCTTGATTTTTTGAGGGACTCTTATTGTTTTGCCCTCCCCTCCTATTGCATTAAATTACTATTGTCATTCTCCAAAATGGTTGCCACCTCCTCGGCCAGTGAGGCAGAAAGCATGAGTTGGCCTCGCTGCACAGGCAACTTTGCCCTCGCAACCATTGTAAAGGGAAGCGACACTGTCCTTTGAAAAGAGCATTTATTATTCATGCTGCAATAGTGCCTGGAGGGCCCTTAGCAGATAGGGCTCAGGTTGTAGCTGGCACTCTACATCCATGTAAACAAGACGTAGATCTCTGCTTAGCATATAAGCGTATGGTTAAATACAACAGAGGAGCAAAACAGGTGGTAACAACACAATCTTTTGGCTCCTCGAGATGCTCGCTCGTCCCAGCACACCACCCACCTAAGCCCAGTTATTTTGCAGGGTGTCTGGTGCGCCAGGAAGAAGGGAAGAGGGATTCAGGGTGAAAGACTGACATGATGGAGGGCCAGCAGACTCTGCAGGCTCTTATTTGGGGTTCCTCCTGGCACAAGAACTAATGTGGGTTCTTCGATGAAGACCTTCATTAAGGAGGAAAGTTAATGATAAAAGTGATATGAGCAGGCATCCAGGGCCAAGCGTCTTGCTCTCAGGCAGCAACGGGAACAAGAAAATACTGTAGAAGCATGCAGGGGGGGTTGGCCTCTGTTTTTTAAAGACAGGTGAGGTCAAAGAGCAGAGAAACAGCAGCTCCTCGAGCATTGCAGAACAGGAGTGATAATGAAGGCTTGCAAAGAAAATGGAGGTTGCTCTGTGTGTGCACATGAACATCTGAGAGTAACATGAATTATTGGCACCCTACACAGAAAAACAGATCCCAAAGCAACATTTGATGCCATGCGTTTCAGTCCTCTGATACCTCAAAGTAACCACCTCACATGAGTAATCACCTCACATAAGTAACCACCTTTGTTTAAGCAACTAGGTTCCATATTAAAATCAATGAGGCCATTTGCTCCAACTCCTACAGAACAACGGCTCTAGAGCCTCTCTCAAGGACAGCTAGGAAGTCTTTGCTAAACTTCATCTGCGCTGGGTTAACATCCTTTTATCCTGATGCCAGTACTGTCCTTCAGCTCTTCTTCCCATTGCTGAGTCCTGTATCTTTACAGGTAAAAAAACAGTGGCTTAAATTTTGTTTTCCTAGATTGAACAAGCCCAGCTCTTCTAATCGCCTCCTGGGAGATAAAATCCCTGTTTTCCTGGTTGCCCTAGCAGCCTGTCTCTGCTCCATTCTGAGTTTAACTTTTGCCAGTGGAGATGTCCAGAGCCAGACAAAGACTCCTAAACAACAGCCCATTGGACTAATACTCCCCTTCTCCCCCTCTTCACCGAAAATCATTTGTCAGATACATCTTTGCACTTTTTGCATTTTTTTTCCCCTGGTCACATCACTTCAGAGGTTCACTGACATTCTGTGATTGACTAATAGGCCAGTCTTGTCTTTCTCTTTCTCTGTCATTTACAATTGATGGATTCCCATTTTAACATAAATTCTTATTAGCCCCTAAGTGATTGCCCATGCCATTACATTCTATCACTCAGCTCCTCAGGATCTCATCTCGTGTTGCTGAAGGATATTCCATTAATCCCTTGCATTAAGGATGCATCCCAAGTTTATCATCGATAAAGAAGGAGTACTACTTTTTTAAGCTGAGATGATTATACACACAGGTGGGTGGCTTTAAAAAAAAAAACAAACAAAAACAAAGGGGAGGCTACAAAAATCTGAAAAATTCGACCATCCATTTTTAAGCCTTGTAATACAAGGCCGCCTGTACTTGCTCTTATTTTTCAGAGTGTTTGGCAACCTTGCTTCCTTCTGCAGAACCTAAATCCCTTTACCACACTCAGGAAATGATTCTTACATCGGTTCTGAGAGATCATCCTTCCTGTCTGCCTGTTACGTGGAGGAAAGAGAGGCAGAGAGACGTTAAACGTTTTGGCCAAGGTTTCCTGAACAGCTCTAGGCAAAGGGTGCTAATGTCTGAAGACTCTCCTGTCTCTGGAGAGACCCTTATTCCAAATCTGGCCCGCTGAGAGCTGACCCGCTCCCCTTCCTCTCTCTTCACCCAACCTCTACTCAGCTTTGACTCTCAATTAATCATGAGAGATACCTGGGCTTGAAAGAGTCGATGAGAAACAAATCGCCAAGTGTCCTTCAGCATGGTGGGGGAGGAGGACGTGAATATTGTGGCAGATTCAAAGGAACAGCTTGAAAGCAGCTGGAGAGCTTTGCAAAAAAAACCCCACACACCGCACACACACAGAGCAGCTGCATAGAGGGTGCCATGCGCAATATTAATTATAGGCACATTATGGAAGACAATATTCAACATTTCCAGTGCAAAGCGTTCAGGATAGGGACAGCCAGTAACACTATTTCACACTCCCCTACACACCTCCACTAGGACTTGATTTAACATTATAAGGTTCCAAGTCTGTCAAGCTGTGACAATTTGTATGAGTGAGATTTTGGATGTCTCGCTGAAATACGCATTGCAAAGAAAGCCCCTTCATCGCAAGCCTCAGACATTTCAAAGGCTGCCGTGAGAGATGAATAATAAAACTAAGGGAGTGTCCCTAAAACAAATCAAACTTGGCAGGGCTAAGTTTCCTTGTGAAATTAATTTTTAGCATCTTCTCTCCAGCGGCCTGCCTCAGCTGTCTCCCTCTGTGCACAGTTAATGATCTTGTTGAGCAGATAACCAATCTCTGGTTGATTTACAAGGCCTTTTATTGTCTGAACTGTCTATAATTTTTGTAATAGAATTTCATTTGATATTGCAGTAAAACAAGGTTTATTTTACATATTTAATGAAAAAGTGAAAACAAGCCAATGAAGATACCAAAGGACCAATTTGCCAAACTGTTCCGCGCAGGCTGAAATATCTTACATGCCAAATATCTGCAAAGCAAACGCACAGGCTCTCTACGCTAAGTCTTACACTTAACAAAAATGAAAATGGAATAGCATGCTTAACACCTCTTTCACATCATGAATCGTTGATACGTTTTTCCCAGCTACATCGAAAGGATTTTTTCCATCTCTTTTTCTACGCAAACAACAATATATGCATATCTTAGCAGGGTTGTGTGAGGGTTTTAATTCTGCTCTGCTCCAAGAGCCATACCTCCTGATGGGAGCACAAAGTGTCGATATTTGAATGAATCCCCCTGAACTGCTGTAACTCAACACAATATACACTGTGCCAGGGAAGCACGGACTGGGAGCTAGATATTTTAAAGTGATTGATTATGCACTGTGCAAGCACAAATGAAGCCAGTGCATAGGGAGCGCACGTATGCTCAGTCACGGCTAAGTCAGGATTTCCACTAGTGTAAGGTAAAACACACAGGAGCCTGAGGAAACACTTGGTTATTTGCTATGGACCTCAGCATGATGCACCTGGAAAAGTGTTATTAAGAAAATAAAGAGTACATCGGCTCCTGATTCTTCATCACTCTCCCAGTGGATGGAGGCGGCCCCAGAGGTGCAGGGCAATGCGAGGCACAGCCCCACGTCACCATCAGCCCACGCGAGGAGAGCTGGTGCTCGCCCTCCTCAGCAGCAGTGTGTGCTTATGGGGGCTCCAGGGCTGGCTCAGGCACGCTGCCCCGTCCCCACCCCAGGCTCTCTGGCATGCCTTTAATACAAATAACACACAAAACGCCACACACCAAACATACCGAAGTGTGGACAAGCATCTAGGACAAGTTTATGACCATACGAGCACCGCCGGGGCTGGGGGTGCTGCAAGCAAGCTGGTAAGACAGGGTACTTGCAGCCAGCTTTTTCTCCCCGCCACCTCTGCATTTTTTTAAGCCGCTGCACACTGTTGTTGCCTTCTGGTGATTATTTTCACTGCCAGCAGAGTCTTTTGCATATTAGCAGCCATTAATCCCATTGCATCAGCCAGCTTAATTGGGGTAGGCTGTTCTGATTCCCAACCTCTGTCCTCCGCTCCTTCCCCCCTCTCCCACCCCGTGATGTTTAAGGGATGTACCAAATCTATAGTGTTTCTACATCTGAATGGAGCGTATAAAAGCTACTTGGTCAGATCTGGTTAATTGGGGGGACTTGTGGTTTAGCGGTTAGGAATAGGCCTAATCAGGGACTGAGGAGGAAGGAGGGGAGGGAGGGGGGGTTCTTTTTTTATGAAAATGTGGACCTCCCTACAGTAATTCCCCTTCAGCTGCTGCCTCACAGATGGACCTTTTAATTGAATTTTCTTACAGGCCTGAGGGAGGGAGTTCATTTCAGGTCAGGTGAGGCAATTGAAGTGAATCTAATAGCTCTAGTTTCTTTTCACTGGAAGCAGAGGGAAGTGTGTTGTTTTGTTTTTTTCCTCTCCCCACCCTTTCAGCTCAGCTAAAAAGTTTCAATTAAAAATTGAAACACACACATGGTGATTTCCAAGGATTTGTTGTCTTCGTTTTGCCACAAGTGGCAGCAAGGTCAGCAATGGGAGAAATCTGAAGCAGTTTGCATCCTGTTCTGGTTTTGTTCCCCACACAAGGATGAATGCAGTGTGTGCAACATTCACAAAAACAGCACGAAAGCATCCTCTTCTCTTGTGCTGGCAAACATAAGAAATGTCTTCCAGATCTAGAAACCTGTTGTGGATGAGTGACCAAATTAGTCATTGCTCTAGCTTTTTTTTTTTTTAATACCATGATACTTTTCAGGCACAGGAGTCCCTGCCACAATGGGTTTCTATTTAAACTAGTGAAAAATAAGGGGGAGCCATCCCAAATGAAACACTCTTGAGCCCAACTTGCTATGCATGCATTAGACAAGAAAGCCTGAGCTTAAAACTCAAGTGGTATGAATGTAGCTTATACCACCAAAAAGTCTTTCCTGTGTTGATTTCTCACCTTGCAAAGATTTCCAGAGCCAAATAAGGCCTACCAGTAAAAGGACATGTATTCTGGCGTGATATGTCTATGTTAGGGTTTTTCCATGGAGCAATACCGCAGAATTTTCTGGTGTGGGCCATGCCTTTAGCACACCAAAGGTATGGTCTCTTCCAGCCCAGGGCAGGTACAACTCCGCCTGGAGGCACAGGCAGAGGAGGAACGTCAGGTACACGGTGCAGGTTGACCTTGTCCTCTGGGAACATTGCCGCCAGCAGCAGCGGAGCCAGGATGGCTCCCCGGGAGCTTTGCCAGCAAAGCAGGCAGGATTTTCTCAAGAGGCCATCTGGTCACCTACAGCCAGGACAGGCAGACAGCAGGATGCCGCTCCAGGTCATTCACAGGGAAGGACAGGGGACCTGCAGGGAGAAGGAAACCGAGATCCCCTGCAGCTGCCAGGGCAGAGCCTGGAAGGTCCTGAGTGGCCTGCAGGGAGGGGAAGATGGGCGTATTGTGGTCAGAGAGGTCTGGTCAAGGAGCGATGCTTTCACTTGGCTGAAAGCCAGCTTCAATCTCATATATGTTTCATTAGCCAGCATACAGGGCTTTCAGATCTCACAGAATCACAGAATGGTCAGGGTTGGAAGGGACCTCTGGAGATCATCTAGTCCAACCCCCCCGCCAGAGCAGGGTCACCTACAACAGGCTGCACAGGACAGTGTCCAGGCGGGTTTTGAATGTCTCCAGAGTGGGAGACTAATGTCTCCAGAGTGGGAGACTATCTTGCTTCCTTCTTAGTCACGGTGGCGTCAGATGGGGGCTGGGAGGGCTGCTGGCCTTTTGAGGTGAAAATCAGCTTCTCACTGCTGCTCAGGCAAATGCAACTTGAGCCGAGTGCAGAGTGTGGGACTGAATAGCTGTCCTGGACCCAGCAGCGGCTCAAAAAGTAAGCACAGTTGCTCCTAAGAGGAGACCATGCTGCCTGCGGCTGTGTTGCTGTTCAGACCATTTCTCCCTCCTTCAGTTCAGCCTCTGGGGAGTGAAAAACCACCTGCAAAGCTTTGGGGCTCCACACAGAACCTCCAAACAAACCCACTGCCAATGGCCTTAAATTCTCTGTACAACAGTTTACTCCTTCACTGAAAAACCAAGGGGATCAGCACACTCAAAAAGTTTGGAAACTACCTCTTTAAGGATTGTTCTGATGAAAAGAAGATGTCCATGTCTTGTTTTGTTGCTTTCAACCTAATATAAACAAGGAAATCCAGAAGTGCCAATGGTTCCTCAGGTATGAGAGAGACTGGAGCCCGGGCAAGCATCAAGGCAAACCATCCCACCCCACTACCTTACGTACAAAAGATGGCTGGCAGAGCTTCTGCAAAATGCCTCATGTGCAGATTTACAAAATAACAGCATACGTAGGACAGGGACAAGGAAAGAGAGATACTGCAAAGTGGATAACTAAAAGCTAGTGCAAATGGCAAGAGGTTACTGCATATGTGAATTGTGTCACTGATACAAGCTTTTCAGGTCAATAATTTCTAAGAAAAAGCAGAGCACTCCCAAAAGAACATGGGGAGATGCTTATTCAGACAACCTTGGAGAAGGCCACAACCAAACAAACAGAAAGACAGCCATCACAAAATGCACATTGACTGGATCACTTCATGGCTTCATCTCATTTCTGGTGAATTGCTTTGGTAATAATTTATAAGTAAAAATCACATCTTCTGTCAACATATTCATATGTTTTAATATTTCATGTTATAATGATACTTCTTTACTAAATACAACTTCATTTAATTTTAAGTTTTCAAATGCTAAAGCTGCAATGAAATTATTTTGAAACTTTTGGAGGAGGAAGAAGAAAGAGAAGATCTTACTTGGCATAGCTCTACTTGCAATATCAAATAGCAAATGTCTGTATCTGCATACAGCAAATAGCAAATGTCTGTGTCTGTGTACTGCTAAGCTAAACCATAGGCTAAAGAAGTTCCTTTTGCAGTTGAGTCCTTTGTCTTAAACCATTCTGGGTGTTGTAAGACAAGTACACCTAGCATGTGGCTTCCCTGCCGGCGTTCCCAGCATCATCTCATTCACAGGTTTCTTTTTTTTTTCTTTCTTTTTTTTTTTTTAAAAAAAAAGACCCAGAAATGTACATAAGGGCAGCTTGACCAGTGGGGCCTGGGAGCAGATTAAATTTGGGAAGAGGGTCCAACGGAAGCCTTGGGACTTTCTTATTACTATTCCCTTTATGCAGCCCCATTTAGAGGCCCCAAGTGGAAACAAAGGTAGCATCCCACTGCATCCCTGCTGCCAGGAAAAAGGAGGGGTGGTTTAATCAGCCATCCGTATTGCACTGTAGCAGAAGGGGCAAAAAAGCGCACATTTAGGACCAGATGCTTCTCCTTTAGATGAAAGGATGATTAAAGCACTTGTGCTGAAAACTGCAGCGATCCCAGTGTTATAAATACAGCAGTGCATGTCTGACCCTGCCCTTTCACAAGCACAGAGCAGAGTCTGTGGCTGGGGCAAGCGTATACAGAGGTGAGAGGGGGAAGAACAGCAGCAGGGGACATTCAACTAAAAAGCTCAACCCACACAGGAAAATGCAAATGCTTCATTTGCTCCTCTAAGGAAACTCACTTCAGTTTCAGAGCATACCACAGGTACCCTGAAACTTTGCTAGCCAGAAAGAAAGGGCACTGACTAAATCCCTGTGTGGGATTGACTATGGGCAATACATTTGTATTTATCTTGAGACACTCACGTTTCCATGCATAACCAGAAAGATTTCTTTCAAATGCAAGTAAGAATTCAGAAAAAAAACCACTACCCATTAGAAACAATCAGCTGAATGTTACAGAACAGCTGCCTCTGCAGTGTAAAACACGTGCAGGACACAGGGTTAGGGAGCTATCATAGTTCTTGCTACAAGACCTGTTTTTCTTCTATAGCACCCCTTCAGCACCTATAGCAGTATGAAGGGGGGGTTAACATACTGCATTATAAATGCCCATTGGACAAAGATCATATATATTCATTCACTAATAAAACATTATTTCAAGATATTACGGTTTTAACTTTATATATCAAAAGCATTCTTACTGCCTGGGCAGCTTTAAAAAGAAAAAGAAAAAAAAGGACAGATTGACAATTAAGATGGCATTTCAGTATTAAAACAAAACAATATACAAACTCAATTTTCCTTATTGTTCCCCCTGCTGTGAAGCATCCACGCCCATAAAACTGTCTGGTTCTGATAGAAGGGATTAAGTCTTTATGCATGAGACATTTCATGTTTTGCTGGATCCTGAAACAACTATGATATGTAAGTTGTCTCAAGCAAAGGACAGTTACAGCAGTTTCTCAAAACCAGACAGAGTTCATAGAAGCAAAGCAGAAGGTAAAACTGTTTGCAGGCGCTGCGATCCAGACATAAATGAGAGCACATGATGTGACACGCACCATTCAGAGACTAATATACCAGTCTGCTCCGTCCAGAAACGCTAAATTCTTCTGTCAAATGAATTTTCCATATAGTAATTTTCTCAAGATGCAAAGAACTAATTAGAGGAAGCACCTAATAATGGAAAACATAAGCTTTAAAATTGCCAGTAGATAAAAGCCAGGGAGCTAGGAGATTGATTTTTTTTGCATTGGGCATTTCTTTTCTTTTGAAATTTCAGTGTGCAGGGATGAGAAAAATGGGTACAGTTTCCCTTTACATGACAGGAACAATAATTGAGTAGGATTATATGTCATCCATGAAAATACTATATTTATGCCTCATTGTAATCCATTCATTGGTTTATGGATCCAAAGTCCCACGGGTAGTGTCACAAATCCACATAATGTCCCCGAGTAGTGGATTTTGCATTTGGATCAGTGATGTAGCTGGCGGACACAGAAAATGACATGTAGCCAGACAGCTCCCAGGAGAGCGCACAGCCGGGCATGTTGAACACGGCAGCCGGTCCACAGCTCAGGTGGGAAACACAACCTTTGGCTCCCAGCCTGCCAGCTTCAGAGAAGTGCTCTAAACTGCAGACCGTTTTCTCCCCAGCCACCAGAGGTTTTACACATCTACCACTTACAAGTGTCAAAGGCGGCTATGTTATATCTTGTATATCATATGAAGCCATTTCTTCTTTTGCCTAAAGATGGCAGAAGCCCAAGCCTAATTTTATCTGTTGGACTATCTAAAGACATCACTACGGCCAAATCTTATAAACTGAGACTTGTCATTATTTCTTCCTTTATAAATTAGGAGTAATCCTGAAGTAGCACAGTAACATGTGATAACCCTCCCAGTAGAAGATTTCCTGTGTGGCTTTGTACAAGATCTATACTTCAACTTCCCCCTGGAAATTGAGGTTTTGTGTTTTTTCCTGGCAACGCTTTCCTTACTTAGCCTTTTAGGTTGTACATTTCCTGAGACAAAGACCATTTTTCATTTTATGCCTGCGCTAGACTCAGCCAGGCTTCAGTCTCGGGTGAAGCTTTAAGGCAATATCATGACAGTGATTTTTTTTTTAAAAAAAAAGTAGTTGTCAAGACTTTATAGCCACTGCTTATATAGATTACATATGTCTGCTGGTAGAGGGAGGTGCACTCTGGTAAAAAGCTTTCCTCATAAATCATTAATTAGGTATGTACAAAGATCTCAGCTGCCAAACCCTTGAAGCTTCTGTCTTTAATGAAGACAGGAGGAGCAGTTAAAGAAGTTGTCACATTTCCTTAGACATGCATCTCAAATAAAGATATTGGGTGTTGGTCCATTATTGAAAGTTACGATAAAGTAATAAAATTCTTCATGCAGTGTGCTGGCTTGATTGTCAGTATAAACACAGTCCAATACTGCAGTTACAGCTGACTGTGAGCAGCCTATAACTATAATATGAAATCCAGCAATAACTATTGTGCTACAACTAAACAGACTCAAATAGAAAGCAGCAGCCTAGTGCAGTATCATTCCGAAGTGTTCATGCCCAAAGTACATTTCCATGTCAAAAACCCACCCATGGTAACAGTTATACAGTAATGTTCCTACCATAAGCAGCACTATTTCTGTGAACCACCAGTGCTGGGACAGAAGCACCAAGGTTCTACCTACAGTTATGACAGCAGCCAAACTATCAAGATGCAGCTGCGTGGTTTGCAAGACGAAGCACTTTAATCTTAGACTTCAAATTGAAAATCAAACTGGTCATTTCATACCAGAAGTCTTGAATGTAACGTGATCTCAAAGCACATTAAAACTTGAGCAACAATTATTTCAGCTACTTAGGTACCACTGCCAAGAAGGCCCTAGCACTGATCCAAAGTGTGGACTCAACCAGTGTCAGTAGTAAAGCAGGTAACCCTCTCTCGGCTGTCTTGGCTAAGCCTTTCATAGATGATCATTGCACACCACATTTGACACCTGAGGTCTTCAATTTCTAGTATTGCCAGGAGAACCTGCAGAATAAAGCAGCCAAAGTGCTCTTTTGAAAGAAGAGTCCACACTGAAAATGATTCCCAAGTTATGAGTGGAAAGACTGATGGGCAAGAAAAAAGGAACCAGAAATTGAACGGTGTCTCAACCTTCAATTTCCCAGCTTCTTTGCTTTGCTTTGCTGAAGAAAACTTCAAACAAGGTATTTTTAAAGATTTTACCATATGAGTGGATTGACAATCCTGTAACTTGTATTCCTAGTGTACATATGGCTCTTATTACACCCTTTCGTTTCACTTGTGCCACCCGGTAGTTAACACATGATCTATTTCAGCCACTACAAAACTTGAAGAATAGAACCTTTCAAAAGAGTTTTTTTGACCTCAGCGACAGCTAGCGCTTATGCAACAGTATCACTGAAGCAAGGGTGCAGGTGCCGATATCAGAACACTACTTACGATGAAGACTTCTGCACTGCAAGATGTCTAGCTGCATCTGGCATGCCTTGTGCACAGAGCATCTCCTTAAAGGACCAAGGACAACGTGAAGCAAGGCCATCTGAGGAGGAGAACCTTTTGGGAAGACACAAAAGTTCATTATTAGAATTGTACTGGATGTTTTCTCCCAGTTACATCAGTGATGCACCTGCTAAGCAGACTAATAAAGGATAGCAGTCTCCCAGGTACCAACCCACTTTTCATAATTACTAGACCTACCTAAGAAAGCAAGTGGGAGAAATGTTGCAAATCTTACTCAGGTAAAATATATATATCAACTGGAGCTGGGGAAATTCTCTGTATTGCCTTGACCTTGCAGTCCGTCTTTGTTAAAAAAAAAAAAAATTCATAAGCGTTTTATGAAAAGCTATAAGTATGAACGCTGTACACGATGCAGACTGAAAAAAAAAAAGTCATTTTTCTGGCCTTTCAGGCTCTTGAGAAGATGTTTAGACTTGTATATGATAATATTTCTCTTAACTAATTTATACAGAACTATCCTGAGCACTGGGAACAGAGGTGTGAATGGCTCAGGTGTGGGTCCAAAGAAGGCACATCGTCACCCCCAATTTTCTCCCAGGTCCCATCACAGCTTTGCCATCCCCACCCCAAACACCAAACCTTGTGTGTCCTCCCCACCAGGCCCTGGGGGCTTCATCCCGTGCTTAGGTGAGTGCACCTGGCAAAGAGCCAGCAGTGCAAGGGTTAAAAAGTGGACTTTTCCACCCAGGAGGCTGTACTGACTCCTTTGAAGCCATTAGTCTATTGTATAAATCCCTCCTAGTTTTGAGGATTACAGAACAAATACATTGCAATGGCTCTGTAGGAACCTGGCCCATAGGGTCACCCTGACTTTAGTTTGTGCATTATGTCCCAAGTGACAAAAATCGAAGAACATTAAATGCTTCATGAATGTGAAATGTCCAGAGTTTTAATCTCGGGAGCTTTGCCGTCCTACAGCTTGTCTTGAACGCACCGAAATGCACAATGCAGATTGATTAGAGAGGAGCTGGCTTCAGTTGACACACTCACACCAGGCAAATTCAGACAGTTTCAGCTTTAGAGTAATATTTGCTCAGTGTGTGCTGGGGTGGGGTTTATCTAGCTTTATGCATTATAGTAGAGCACATCCAATAAAGACCTACATAATTTATGCAGAAAAAAAATCTCTTCTGTTAAAAGAAAACCTTAAAAAAATAGGTTGGTCTAATAACACACTTACAGACCCTTCATAGCTGAATGACACCAAATAACTACACAATTTCACTGCGCTTGCCTCCAGGTGAGAAAGATATTAATGGAATTTATGAGCAAGAAGAATAAGTTAAAGACTTATCAGAGTCCCTTCAAGACTATCACATGACAAATAATCCTAAAGCAATTCTGTCCTCGTGGTCGAAAAAAAAAAATGAGAGCGCCATTCTTTCCCTCTCCACCCATTAATTTAGGCAGTGGAAGCAGAATTTCTGCAGCTTCCCTCACCCTCAGCTCTGCCTCGCTCTGTTTCTTTTCTGGTTTTTTTTTTGGTAAGCTAGCAGAGCTTTGTGTTGACTTGAAATTGCCTGACTTCGACAGGTAAATTCTGGCTGATTTTATCTACTGTTCAGCATACTCTGCATTAGTTGTATTTTCCACTAAATATTTGGTCAAGATTTTTTTTACCAAGACAATTTCCATTCCTGGCAGAGACAGAGACCCTGGTAGCACTTTACTGAAGGATGGAGGAGAAAAGGAATATAACAGGATTGAAATGCTGCCATTTAATATTTGAAAGAGTTAATAGCAGCTGGAAAATACAGACACTTTCACAGACACACAAACATACTCTACAGTATTTCGTTGTTTGCTTTGAAGATTGTCTGGCATTTGTTAATTTTTTAAAATAGAAGTATTCATGAAATTATTGTGATTTTTAAAAAATTATTCTATTTGCATTTTGTTACTTATCCTCTAGGGCATAATATGTTGCACTGTCATAAATACATACCTTAGACATTTCAGAAGAAATAAGCATATATTCTGTTAAATTTCATTTGAAGAAACATTTCACAAAGTTAGATTTCACTTTTCAGTGTGATACCAGGGCTCATCTTTCCTCCTGCTGAACACACTTTTACATTAGACAGTTTATCATTTTAAAGGAACTTTCTGAATTTATGCTTTATGGATTTACTGAAAAAAAAAACAAACAACCAAACAAGTATTGCTTCCCAAGCCAAGGCTTTGCAAAATTGCACTGCAATGGATATTTTCAGCCAATCTGACATCTTCCTACAATAACATTGTAACATAACCTTATCCCAGTGGGGATGGGAATGCGCTGAAATCTCTCTCACCACCACAAAGATTCCCCCCTCTTGCCCTGATAATGAGTTTCAGTCCATCTAATCTCTTTCTCTCAGAGATCCTATGAAATAGCAACCTTGCTCCAAAAAAGGAGAAATTGATATCTTTATAGCCCCATTTCTTGCACACCCGGTGGTACTGTCGCGATGCCCGTGGTGCTGGGGCCGTACCATCAGGTAGTGGCAGCAGCATCTTGCCAGGCAGCTGCTGCCTGGTGGCTGAAGCAGAAGCTTTGCAGGTTGTAACTGGGTCTCAGGGTTATCTCCCCTGTGAAACGATGGAGAAAAGCCCAGGCAAGCACCCAGAACTGGAAGCAGTGCAGCCACATCGGTGAGTAGCCCACCTGAGCACTCAGGCTTGGCTTTGCTGCTTTTCGGACCTCTGCTACCACCTTCACGTGGCACTGCTTTGCACTGGGAGGATTTTCAAACTATCCAAGAGATGCATGCTGTATCGCTACAGCTGCTGCACAACATAGCTACTCTTTGTATTACCTTGAGCAATTCGCTTTGGTTATTTCTAAAACCAGGGGAAGGAACTTGCCAGGCTTCCAGAGGTGCTGTGAGTTTTCCACAGGCATGGATAAGTGCTGAGGACTGCTCCCTGTGCTGAATGACGAGTACCCACCACAGAGCTCACTGAGCTCCTACAGATGCAGAGGACTAAGGAGTCAAGAGAAGAGTAAGATCACAAGCCTCTCACGCTGCAGTGATTTCATTTTAATCCAGTGCTCCACTTCTCCTCTCCTTAATACGGACAAGTCCATTTTTATTAAGGGACTCCATTATTCTTCCCCCCCAACTCCACCTTCCTGCAAAATGTTTTTTCCTCCAGGGCTATAGCAGCAGCTGGCACACTATTTCCTTCTGAGGTGTAGCCAAATAATAGCCTTTTGGAGGGGGATCTGTTTCATCTCTTTTCTCCATACGGTCCTTTCATTTGAGCGGTTTAATACACTAATTTTCACAGTAGCTATCTGAGTGTTTTTCCTTTTCCGCATCTATTACTGAAATGAATAAATGCGCACAAGGCAGCGAGACGCAAGAGTCAGTTCAATATACCAAGGCTTTATTTTGAGATTTTTTTCTGGGTGACCTGCAGGGGGGAGGGGGTTAGCCTTGCCCAAAAATTCATCCCCTTGTCTGGAGTACAGGGAAGTTAGTCATGCTTATGTGAGACAAGAAAACAGTCTTCCTCCAAGAGTATACAAGTGCTTTTTCCCCTTGTCTGAAGCACAGAGAAGTTAGTCATGCTTATGTGAGACAAGAGAACAGCCTTCCTCCAACAATATATAAGTGCCTTTTCCAAACGGATGCAGCATCCCTGGTCCAGAGGATAGCATTTGCTGTAGTAAAACTACTTCATCTTGGGCTACAATTTTTTACCAAGATGGCCATACAGCAAAGCAGATGCAGGAAACTTGGCAAGAACTATATATGCAAACAGATAGATAGATAATGCTGGAAATATCGAGGCAGGAACACACAATAATAAGTGATGCTCGCAGAAGCGTACAGCTGTGCTGTCAAAGACCTCCTGTTGCAGCCTGGCCTAGGAGACCTATTACAGCTGAAAGTGTTTCAGTATAACTGGATCCATGCTAGGGGATTTAAACTGTTTAAAATCTACATTGTTGCATGTGAATTGCTGTGTACCTGTACATAAAGCAGAAAAACAAAGGAGCAAGGTCAAGGAAGTGAGAAACCAGAAAGAAGTCGGTAGGCAATGGAGAAATATATACTGCCTCCTCCCCTCACCTGCCACAAATGTTTCGTGTTGAACAGCTCCCCAGTAACAGTGAACAATTTGGAGGGACATGGAGCAAATCAACTCAGGAAAGCCATCTTCTACCGAGGAACATGATGATGGAAGGACACAGCGAAGCACTTTGCCTGGGAATTTGGGAAGGCAAGATGCAGGTGGCAAGGGAGGGTCAGAACCGAGGAAGCGTGGGGTGTAAGAGCTGTCACATGAGAGATCCTCTGGTATCCAACTGATTCCCTTTTCCTTCCATAAGATCAGTAACACGGACTCTCCTTCACTCAGCTGCCTGTTTACACAATGCCTGTAAAAGCATCAGGTCTCAGAGATACCCGCTGTTTTGTCAAAATTGCCTGAAATTGTTAGAGGTTCAAAACTTAGACAGATGTGTAGTGACAACATGATTTCCTAAGGCAGATAAAATAAGACCGATCTGTACAATGAATTAGGAAAGGGCAGTGAAATAAAGAACAAGTAGGAAGGACACTTGAATTTGATGTGATAAAGGACATAAACTGTGGAGGGATTTGAGGAGGAGATTGACATGAGAAGAACAGCAGATTTCAGAAGATAAATCTTTGCAGTGGTATTTTGCATTGAGGGAACGTGAAAGTTGAAGAGGCCAAAAAGGAAAACAAAGGCATCAGTACAAAGGATTGCAGGACCCAGAGCGTCACTGTCCACAATGATGTCATCAAAATTAACAGAGTTGGGTTTTACTTTGAGGTAGAAAGAAGGAAGCGTTCACTAATCTGCCCAAAACTGCTGTAGCCTGTACTGGTGAGACATTAAGGTGCTCACTGCCAAATGCCAGGTGCCCTGCTTTTCCTCTGCAGAACTAGGAACTGCAGATCTTTATTTATGGGCAGAACAAACGGATCATTCAAAATTGCCCAAACAGGGAAAAAGCCCCCATTCATGTCCCAGAGAACTTATAGCCTCAAGAGGGTATACATGAACACACTTGAAAATATTTGAGGCACGCCAGGATGCATTTCTTACACCATTCAGAACTGACTTCACTGCTCAATTTGCACTCCCTGCAGCATGGCTTGTGAAGAGAAAACAAATGGCATACCAGACCACACAGAGAAGCAATATGGTTACCAGCAAAATATTTATTAGCTTAGGAAAAGAAACACAAAGGCTTCTTTTCAAAATTTGATCCTCTCCTTTCTATCCTTTCCTCATGTACATAATTTTCCTTGCCTGGACTGTTATTTTACAGCTATCCACTGCACAAAGTTGTAGTTTATTTAAAGTGGCGTTTTATAGTGAAATCCTACTCCCATTATTTCAAAGTAACTGTCCTAATTCCCAAAAGCAAGGCAAGAAATGCACCTCCAGAATAGGCTCTACCAATACCACGGATCTTGAATTTATCCTCATTGGCTGAGGTCACCTCATTACTCAGAAGAACTGTATCCAAGTGAAGACAAGGGGATGGGAAATATAGCCACCCACACCAAGTAACAATAAATTCAATTTCCTCTGCAGTGCTATTACGTATTTCCCTCTCATAGCTCATATTTTTCATTTCTATTCCCTTAGCTCCCACTGGCTGGGCTTTTAATGTTTCTCGCACCAAAGGTTCTCTAGACTCTTTTTTGCTTTCTACCCAACCCTACCCCTTCCCTCTGTTTCTTGTGCTCTCTCATTTCATCCAGTCCCCCTCATTCTCCCTCTCTCTTCCCCACTCTCTCCAGCTGCAGCAGCTTTTTCTGTTCCTCTGGCACAACATCACAGGGTGGAAGCTGAATAATAAACACGCATAACACACTAAACCGCTACTCAATCAGTATACAGGCTGTCAGTATGTACTCTGACTACTCATCTATTTCTAGAGATCCCGAAAGAGCTAAGGAGGCTTATGCTATTAATATACTGTGGAAAGAGTGAAAATTCCCATCAGAGGCCTTAAACGACTCCACAGCCCCGCAGACAACCGTCAGCCCCTTCCAGCCTCTGTGGCACTTCTAGGGTTTGTGCAATTTTCTGGCTTGCCAGGGTTTTACATCCAAGCGAAAGGCCTCAACTCGCACTCTCTTTGCTGGAGTTGAGCAGCCTGGAAGGAGCATTCACAAACAGCAAGCATAATGCCAAGGAGAGAGAAGAATAACCAAGGAGACAACTCACTGCATTGGCTCCTCCGTTTCTCTGGCAGGACTCCCTGGCTTCACTCAGAATATGACTGACTTTGTTGCTTTCAACATTTTCTTCCATTTCGAAATATTTTACTCATTAGCAATCCTCCTTATGCTCAGAACAGGAGATACCAATCAAGTTCTCTTCTTTCCAACCACTAAATGCCTTGATGCCGGCATTTGAAAAGCTGCCCTCTCCACTGTGCTTATCTTTCCAGGATTTTTGCTGTACTCCCCCTTTCTGGCAAATCTCACCTGCCCTCAGACATTTCGGTACTGTTTTCTAGGCTGATTCATACATACAACCTTTTGCCACTAGGACAATCCCTCATCCTCAGCCCTGCCTCTGTACCACACATCTTCCCGTCAGCTTTCACTTACTTGCTTTATTCAGCCCTTCCTGCTCCAGCCTCCTCCAAAGCCATTTTTCAGTCAATTCTCTTTTCCTTCACAAAGTCTGCCCATATCCCAAACCCAGAATACTTCTTCAGTGTCAACATCATCCAAAAACTACCCTGCAGGTTTTATCCTCACAAATGTGTCTTTTGTTTGGGCCTTCATTTATTTGTTCCTGAAAAATCTTTGGGGCTCTTCCACATGTCCCACCATATTTCAGTCCCCACTACACACAACTGCCAGAACGGTTTCACTTTCATCTCTGTTTGAGCCTGTTAAAATTCCCTTCACCAAACTTCTCTGCTTACTCCCCATCTGTAGTTGGACCAAACGTAAACATCCAGTTTCTAAATTCAAAGCTTTCTAGTTCAGTTTCTCCTTCTTCCCCCTTAGTCAAGCCCCCTGGCATCCCTCCTCCACCAGCTACTGGACAGGCAACCAGCACAGCGCACTGTGCTTTGTGAGTTCTCCTAAAGTGAGAGGTCTCCATGCCTAAGTTTCTCCTAAGGGCCTGCTTCTGTCATGCTCCAATACATCCGTTGATGTGGTCCATGTAACCTGTCCTGTTAGGCCTTTCCTTAGCTCCCCGCTGCTGTCTCATGTATCATTGTCTTCGTCCACAGATTGCTAGTTGCTGCATCTAGACATATAATGCACGTCTGACCCCATGAACACGTTAATATCACCACCAGTTCTCGGCAGACATCGCAGTGATGATGATGCACTGCCCACTGAAACAAAGCCCACAGAAGGCCTTCCTGAACCTACCATAAGCTGGAGAGAAGAGTGACCTCTCACCACAGTGAAAACCAAGCCTCCAAGAACAACTACTCTATGAAAATCTCTAAAGCTGGCAGCATCCCTTTGAATCAGGACTAGCTGCTAGCCCAAGGGAGACAGTCATCATGGAGCAAGAACATCACACTGTGTCAGCAGTAACGCTAAAAAGCCAACCTTCTTTTTCCTCTTCCAAGCAGTGTGCTAGAAGACACAGAAAAGATGTGGTAGAGATAAGTGTTAGAGTATTTGTGATGTTGGCTGTGGCAACTGAACCGCGTGACAGTCCAAGGACATGCAGCAAAAAGTGAGTCAGGATCTGCCAATCATTTATTGACTTTTCAGGCAAAAAAGGCAAAGGAGCGCCCCGCACCCCTATCTCATGTGAGTGCTCTTGTAAAACAAACCACACAGACAAACAGGATTTGTAGGATCAGGCTGGATTGTTTCCAAAACACATACTCAGTGCAGAAAGCTGCAAGAAAACGAATAGGTACTGAGGGGAATGTGATAGCTTATTGTCCTGACAAATCAACAGCAGGACTATTTGAGGGGAAAAAAATGGTTGAGTTACTTAGGACAATTTATTAATATAATTTTTACAGGGATAATAAAAAGATAAACCTATCCTACAGTAACTTAAGTAAAACCAGAAACTGCAATCCATGTGAAGCTATCAATGAAAAAACAATGCATCACAGTATAACTCACATACTGATACCTCATTTTAAATATCAGAAAAAGTTCACATTATTGACTAGTCACTTCTGAAATGCAGTTTCAAAAAAGAAAACAGCGTTTTTGCTCTACCAGAATGCAAAATAAATCTACTTGAACTTGTATTTTGAGATAGGTAACAAAAAACCTAAGGGGCCTTCACATTTTATTAAAGAAAACACTTTGTTTTTAGGCTGAGAGTTTGCTTTTTCCTTTTTAACAGCCAAGTTTCAATGGAGCATTAGTTTTTATAGACAATATCAAAGCCTCCGTAAACACAATGCTATCAAAGGAAGCAATAATAGATGTCATCGTATAGTTATGTGAACTCTATCATTTTGGGGGTGGTACTAAAGCCCCCTGACACCCAGACACAGACCTGAAAGGCATTTTAATCAGTGAACTGTTGTTAGCTAAGCCCCCTCTTCTCCCCTGGCACAATAATCAACACACCGCCTTTCTTGTCTCCCGTCTGGGTCTGACTCTTCTCTTCATACGGGAGTGGGATGAGGTCTGAGCCCTCACCGACAGCAGCGCTGCCGCTCCAGGACTTAACTCCCCACTGGTTCAGCACGCGAGGTAAATCCTCTCTTTACCCAACTCCATGGCCTGGCTTTTTTCCGGTGCCCCACAGAGTCACCCCATTCCTCATTGCTACTCTGACAGCTCTCATAGGCCCACGGATGAGTTGGTTATTTCAATATCCACCCTATCTCTGATAAGGAGGGCAATTAGATTAGTTTACTGCAGGCAAAATCAATAGCAAGCATCTGGGGGGCAGATTAGTCATTACTAATTAGAGGTTTTAGACATTATTCAAATAAAATGTATGAGGTTAATCAACCAAGGTGGAAAAAATCCATAATATTCTAAGTCTGCCCTTGATTCGTCAACCCAGCTCACTTTGGAATTAGAAATGGAATGAAATTCCTGATGCAAAGGCAAGCTTTTCTAGACTGGGATAGATACAGAGAAGGGCAGTATTATTTATTTGCAGGGGGACAAGCATTTCTTTGTCAGATCAGAGGTACAATACCAGTTTCTAGACATTTAACCCAATTTGCAAGGTATTCGGGAATTTATTTGAATAAATCTGACAAAAAACAGTCATATATTTTAAGTCTACTTACTCTTAATAAATTATTTTAGTTAGAGCTATTTATTTTTAAAAGACATATTTAAAAAAATTAGAATTATATATGTAATTAACCACCTATAATTCCACAGGAACATTTTGCAAAATTAGCCGGTTTTTATATTCATTTAAATACTACTTATTCTTTAAAATCCGCTATTATATTTGGCATGTAAATGTCTGTTTCAATACATACTTCATGCATTAATTGTCAGGCCATATAATGTATTACTTTAATATTGTCAGATTTGATTGCAATTAGATAATATGTTCAAACATGAACAATACATTTTCAGGGTAGCTTCCTTTGAATGCTCATCTATAGAACATTTTGCTTAATAGGAATTTCTTCTGTAGACTGTTGGAATTTTCATTGCTGGGAAGGATTATTTCTCCATGCAATGAAATATCTTTTTCCCAAATACATATTCTTAAGGAGGAATTTAAAGTACAGCAGGAAGATGAGCATGTCATCTTAACTGTGAGCATGAGATGAGCATGTCATCTATAGTACACTTGAAAAATGTCTTCCTCATTCTCCACAATAATCACAAAGTTATAAAGACAGAAAAGTTGTTGTATTTTATGTGCCTAAAAATAAATTTAATTATATCTTCTAAGTAGAATTAAAGAAAGTATGCACAGACACTTTAAAAAGGCTTTCTACTTTAGAGTCAGAACAAGGATTTATCATTTATTTATTTATTATCTTTGGTCAGGGAAAATACAAATCAACAAAACAAAACCTGTAGTAGGACCCAGCTATCCAATTCTCCCTGTTCAAGGGAGAAATTGTGCAGTTTGGCACAATCAGCCTAAATTAGCCAAACAACTGAAATTAATTTTTCTTGAACTATCTGGATTCAAGCACATCCTTCCAATATATAAACTAAAATACAGTTCATTTTTAACTACATTTCCAAGAGCTTCAGTGAACCAGGGCTTTGACGAGAAACAAGAAGAGGGAAAGGAGAGAAGCCGGAGTCCCGCTCCGGTCACTGTGCCCAGTGGATTTAGGTCCAAGCCTAGGGGCTGACTTTCTGCCCTGATCGGATTAGAGTTCAATAGCAACACATTTGTGAACGTACCTTGGTGTAAAACAGTGGAGACCAAACCCTGTCTGCACTGTCACCCCTGTGAATACTGGGGAACAAAAGTGATATGAAGGAGCCTTAAATGACCCCAAGCTAACAGTGCTATGTATAGTTTAAGTGCGGAAAAGCAATCAGGCAGACAACAAATTCCCTAATTCCCAACGATTCTTTGCGGCTTTGGGCAGGCAGAAGTGGATGCCTGCCAGCGCGTGGGATGTCTGTCACAGCCTGAAAAATATGCTGAAAGCAGGTTTTGGTTAAACTGCAGGTGTTTTTTCAGATCAGCCTCTGAGATCATACTGAGGCATGGTGCAGCCCTCTCCTCACAGCTCTCCTCTGCACGGGTACAACACGGTGCCGGCCGTGGGGGTTGCCATACCTATGCACAAGCAACAAAAAACGTATAGGTATCTTTCACAGTTCAAGGGATGGACTTACAGTCTCAGAGGTAGCTGGAGGTTAGGGTAAGAAACAGTGCCCCTCTCACATGCCACTGCTGATCTGCTGTGCCATCCTCTGCACCAAGGCACACGTTATTCTTACATAGGATTTAATTTTTACGCTATTTTTCCAATGCCTCTAATTTTCATATCATCATTTTAGGCTTTTTTTTATTAGACTACAGCACATTTTTCAGATGTTTGCCACTGCACTTTTTTAGAATTTTTTCTCTTCTTTACAAAGCAGCAAATACTTTTGAACTCACAAATGCAAATGCCAATTTCAAGATGGCATTCAATTCAAGATGGCAATTGATGGCATTCAAGAGCCCCTCTTTGGCACCTCACATTCATCTCGTCTCATACGGATTTTATACAGACTGGCGGAAACCTCATGCCAGAGCAGAGTGAGGCCATTAGCATTACACCAGTATAAATGGCATCAGAAATGTAATTTTATTAAAAAATACATTTCCATGAGAAAGTAATATCTCTAGTAACACACTTTCTGCATAATCCATTTTTGTTTCATATTAGGTCCCTGCAATAGTGTAGTATAGTGTGATTACTACTATATTTATGCCATTTTCTTTGGCTGCATTATACCTAACAGCACAGATCTTGGAGAATTTATATTTCCAAAGACTGAAGTACTCAATTGTGTGACATATCCCCAGCCTCTCGAAGCAAAGCGCAAAGGATATCTTCCTGAAGCCAGATGACCAAGATTAATAAAACCATTACCTTGTTTAAAAGCTGAACAGGGATCCCATACCACTGGGATGCCCCCTTGGGTAGAGCTCATGGTCTGGGGACATGGGAAACCTGCGCTCCTGGCACAGTATTTTTGATATCTGTCTGCAGAGGTCCCTGTGGTTGCCAGTGAGTAAGGAAAGAGGTAGAGAACTGAATGTTAAGGATCACGAAACATAATAGGTCTATAATAGGCACATAGAATTTATGCCCTATTGCAACATCTTCAGTATTTACCACTATATGCATAATAAAAAACACATTATCAGAGGAACTTCTTTGTCTTTCGGTAGCTGGACATACAGAATTAAGAGCAAAGGTTCTGGATCTGACAACTGAGTAAAGCTTTCCACCTTCTCCGAAATAAACTGTTTTTCCTGTGTGGCTTCTTGTGGGAGGCCACAGCCTCAGGAGTCTATGTAAAGCTCAGGATTTTGCACAAAACTTGGAAACTGTGAACTCCGGTGAACTAAATCTTTTAACTTCAGTTCACTGAAACTCACAGATAAACCAACTCATCCTGCAACCACTGGTAATCCAACAAATAGATTGGAAATATAACTACATGAAATTTCTCTAATTCAGTACAGGTACTAAATACCTTTATTTGACAACAGTAGGAGATACAAGACTACATAGATCAAAGCTCTGAGAAATTCCAAATAACTTTTTGGTTTTTAAGTCATAACAAGTAATTAATAAGATAGCAATTAAAAAAAAAAAAAAACAACCCAAAACAAAACAACACTTTAGGGTTTCACCTTGGTAGAAAACATCAGGAAACAATTTCCCCATCCTGTGAGTTTTTCGCGTTGTCAAAACATTTTCCAGTCCAAATTAGGACAAAATTAAAAATCTTGATAGGATATTCTGAATTCTGCTTGGTTCAGAGAAAAATGTAAATTTGCCTAATTGTGAAGGGTTGCACTGGTACTTGTTACACAAGTCACATCCAATTGCAAAACCACACTCGTCACACCAGTTTAACAATTATAACCACATTTTTTCTTCCTTAAAAAAAACCAAACCAAACTTCTCTATTGCCTCTTTCATCCAAAAAGTTCTAGCTAACAAACAGGCACTTTCTGATTAAAATCATTATGCTAATTTTTTTCAGTCATGTTCTCCATAGGTTTAATATCCATCTTTCCTGAGGGTTTACAGTTATGTAGAGATAGTGCAGTAAAAATGAGACTACTGAAAAATCCAACCTGGACACATTTACGATCCCCTCTTGTCTTTCCCCCTCATCTCTGGTGACCTGAGCTTATTTTAGACAGAGGCACCCCATGTGTACTTGGTGGGTGATGCTGAAGGATGGAGAAGTTCAATGTGTACCCCAAGGGAATTTAACCCTTGGTGAGAATACTCAATCCTGAACTGTATGATGCTGATCCCTACATAATACTAACAGTGTCCAATAAGTGTTTTTCGGAATAACCCAGTGGTGATGAAACCTGAGCTAGCTTCATCAAATGGTGTCTAGCAAGTTCTTTGACATGAACACGCTACCCGAGGGCAAAAACCACAATGAATTTCGTGCCATCTTTCCTGCCCTGAGATGAGATCCTGCAATCATGAACTAAATGGACTTAAACTTTTGTATATAAACATAAATCGTAGATGAGTGACCTGCATATATCCATATATATCCATATATCCCTGTGTGTGTATAGATTTAATAGATAAAAGTAATAGTAATCTGAGTAAGATGCAAATGGTATGGAATAAGGGGTGGAACGTCCTGGTTTCAGGTAAAACAGGACCAATTTTGCTCAGTAACTTTGCTTCTCAGCTGGGCCTCTTCTAACTACTGAAATTAACAGCATATTGTGCAGACAATGTTTGCTCTCTCAGAGTGATAAGACCAATGTTTATAGTTGATGCCCAGGCATGGTATGCAGAGAGGCTCTTGCTTATACTTATGGCTATAACACACCAACCGACTTTGTTATTTGCCCCGTTGGAGGGTCAGAAGCAGAAAGGCGCAGTGGGGTCCCACCTGCGGGGAGGAGTGGACAGGACAGGTGACCCAAAACTGACCAACAGGGTATTCCATCCCATCTGCCTCATGCTCAGTATAAAAGCTGAGGGATCAAAGGGTCAGCCCTCTTTCTTCAATGGCTGACGCCTGAGGAGGATGTCTTGCCTTTGATCCCGATCCTGAATACAGATCCGGAATCCAGTTCCCGTCCATCACTGAGTCCAGCCTGGGACTGCCCCAGTGCCAGCTGGTGTCGTGATTGTCATCCTGGGAGCTTGGTTTTGTATATTTTTCATTATTTCCTTTTTATTTTATTATTAATATTTCATTAAAGTAGTTTAGTTCCTTCTAAACTCTTAAGTCTCTTTTTCCCTCCTCTGCCTCTCTCTTTGAAGAGGGGTAGAGGGGAGCATCTGTCAGTCCCATCTGGGGTCCCCCACGTCCCCAGTGGCCAATTTGGCCTAAACTACGACACCATGAAAACATTGTCTAATCTGGTCTGGGGAGACGGTTTGAAGGGGATTCCCTTAAGATGACCCATATTTGGCTGTGGCAGGTGAAAGCTCTCAGGAAATACTGTGCACTAGATGAAGTGTAACGCTTTCATGTGTTACACTTGCGGGGCTTATATGTCTACCAAATATTTAAAAGTGCAGACTCAAAAAGAACTACTGAGTTTTATGAGATTATAATTTTTCTCCTCCCACTAATCTGTGCCACAGGCTATATACTACTTCTTCCCTCCGTTTTTCTTATAGGAAACAGCCATGCTACTACCATGCTCTTCACTGGCATTCCCTCTGCTCCACAGGTACCAACCACATTTTCTCTCAGACAGTTTAGCTGATTAACATTTCCAGTTAATCTCAGAGCAATTGTTCTCAACCTGGATTTTGCTTTGATGTCTGCTGCTTCTCTGCTTTAGACCTGCTTAAGGACTTTCATGTGCCAGAGAGCTGCTGCTTCATCCCGAGAGGACAGAGCTGCCCCAAGAAAAGGTCCCACGGTCCCACCTCTCCGACAAGCCCTGCCTTACTCCCACGCTGAACATCCACCACCAACCCAAGAGGCAGCTCAGGTGCAAAGGGATAATGCACCCCCTAAAACCCACCATGTGAAATGGCCTTTCGCAAAATCTAAGGTAGTGCAGAGACTTTACCGTAACTTAATTGCTTGTTGGCTAATTACAACCGGCATGATGGCGGGCCACAGCACCGTTGCTAAACTCAGCTGAAAGAGCCGTGCTTCTCGGCGTGACTTGGATCGTATAGTTCGGTCAGTTCCCATCATCCCTTTGTCCCTCATATGTCTGACATGTGGATGAAACCTTCCCTATTGTGCCTTCACTTTTCTGGGAGAACAAAGGGGAGCTGACAATGAAGTGGCTGCCAGCCCATTGCCACAGTCCATATATCCACACAGCTGTCATTACGTAGTCAAAGCAGCCGTGCTAGCAGGCGAGAATAAGCGGCCTACATGAGAGACAAGTGGGCTTAGCTAGAAAAGCTATATTATCATCTACAATACACATCCTGCTATTAAAATGCTATTAAAGGGAGGGGAAAAAAAATCCCCACATGCAACCCTGTGACCTCAGGGAACTTTGGTAGCAAAGTGCACTTAAAGAGCAGGCTTGGAGGGATTCCAGTGCATGTCCTTTGCCTCCAACTATCCTGAGCAAACACCTAGCCCCTGCCCTAAAAATATGCAAAGGCAATTCTGTCATTACGTAGGTATGCCTAGCACCCAGGTTTTCTGTTGAGGAATGTATCAGTTTGCTAAGGTAGTCAGGACTCCTCCTGTTGAGCGCTGACATGTCACATCAGCAGATTTCTTGTTTACAGAAGTGGCAGATTGTTAATGTGAAGGCAATTTCCTGCATTACAACAAAATCCCATGATATATTTCAGTTGTTGAAAACCTGGAATGAAGCAACAGCTCTGTGATATGGAAATGCCACTGAGAGCTAAGTGGTAGCTGGAACTACAGTTTATGAAGTAACTAAGCAAAAAAAAAAAAAAAGGAAGAAAAAGAAAAAAGCAGCTCCCCATATGAAATAAGGTCCCCTGTTGAACTACTACTCACTCCCATCACAGATGGTGAAGAGTATACAAGCCATGGGTTTGTTGTTCCTGGTTAAAGTAAAAAGAATGGAAATTCACGGGACAGCTGTTCATGGTTTACCAGGATAGGGTAAAACCTCAGAGAAAGCTCTTATTAAATTGCTCATATGGCCTTTCAACGCATATAGGTTGTACACCAAACTGCAAAGTGTGGGGACAAATGGAGATTGTAAGCGGGACCAGGACTGAGGTCACATGGGACTTCTGGTGCTGCTATACATCCACCTCCTCACCTTGGGAAAGTCATCTCAGCACTGAGTCTCAGTTTCCATTTGTAAAATGAGAATAGTGATATTTCTCTTTGGATTGGATATTGTCTCTTTGGATTGCCTTAACATTTACACAGAGGTTCTAACACCCTGTGACCTCAGGGATCTGCCTGGAGACTGGCCAGGACTAACCCCATCACCCTCCAGCCCTGCAGATGCTGCACTGGGGGCCGGGAGTGTGTGTGCTGGATTGCCTGGTCATTGCTGCTCTCACACCCACACAGCCACACTGAAACCTTGGCTGGTAAGAGCAAGCCTAGCTGCCTGGCAGCATGGGATCCCCTTCCCTTCAGGTGCTTCTCGAACATTTAATTGCCAGAAACAATAAAAGTTGCTGCATAAGCTCAGAAAAAAACCCAAACCAAACCAAACCAGAACTTTCTTAAAATAATGCTCAGGCTGATGCTGAAGATTTCTGTGTCTGGACGGGCCTTGGTACTGGTGCGGCAAGAGGTGGGGCAGTACAGTGGGACCTTTCTGGAGCTCTTACTGCCTTGTGTGGACGACTGATCTTGCATCATGCTTCCAGCAGAGAGCATAGGGCCAAAAAAGATTAAAACCACACATAAACGAGATACCCATTTTGTCCAGTCCATTGCTCTGCTCACACCCCCTCCTCTCCCCTACAAAGAAATCTGTGTTCTCGGTGCCTCCAAGTGGCTTCACAGAGGTGTCTCAAGGTCTCTCCCCAGCAGTGCCTCATGGGTGTCCTTGCTCCCCATCTATGCTGTCCTCTCCGTGGCAAAGCTAAAGGCCTGGCTTTATCACAGTACAGGACCATTCGGCAATAACTGCTTTTCGACATCATCTGCTTCCCTGTGTACTTTCTTGCTCAAGCATCCTTTCAGGATGGTGACCACATTGCCAGGCAACTCCACAGCCCTCCTGCTGATCTCAGGAGTCTTCAGTTGCCATGACCTTCCCTGCCATTTCAAAGTAAATGCCCCAGGATCTCTGAGATCCTGGGTTGCTTCATCCCTGCTCCCTGTACCTTCCAGGTATACCTGCTGGCCTCTCCTAACCAAGGTGAAAGAATTTTCTCCTTACATCTCCTGCTTTTCAGGCAGCTCTTCTGCAATGCAGCTGCCTTACCTCTCTGTTTCTGTCATAGCAAAAAAAGAGGTTTCCTCCTTGTTTCTAGCATCTCTTTGCGGTAATTTTGTTCTCTTTGGGGTTTATATCCTAATTATTCTTTACTGAAAATATTTATACTTCATGTAAAAATTGTAAGCCAAATTACATCACAGTTAAGATTATCTTCTGATAATCAAACTACTTCCTCAACAATGGAAAGCCCCCTTTCCCTGTTTTCAGAAAGGGTTTTTCCAAGTTCTCAAAGCAGGTATAAAGTCACCCCCACACCCCCAAGAGAAGGATTCAGATTTGTCCTGAGGGGATTAACATCTCAGCTCATGTTTCAAGCCTACTTATCAGGGTAAGTCCATCTTTGGCTGTGAGCTTCATTTTCCACACTAAACCCTTTTCTTCCTCCTTCCTCCCCCAGACTCCTGCCACCCCATTATTTGTCTGGGATGGTCCCCAATTATATGACAGCTTTGCAGTTTCAGTAAACCCAAGAAAAGTCTTTCTTTTCTTATTCCAAGCTACTTAAGATACACTGAAATAGAAAGTGCTTTGTGCAAGAATGTCACACTGCCCTCCTCCAACCTCAGCGAAACACATGAGCACTGAGGTGATTTTCGCACCAGCTCTCATCTCTTCCTACAGAGATTTGCTTGGAAAGCAAAGACTGCTTCAGCAGGCTAGAACAGAGACTTCACAGGTTTTGTTTGAAGCATGGAAAACTGATATTTTTTTTCTAACAGTTGTTCAATAATGTGCATTGGGGGTACAAGTACCTGTTTGAGGGTGAAGACGAGGAAGAATGAGTCATTTAGCAGCTTGGATTTCCATTGGGGCCAATATGATCAAGACAAAGTCTTGAAACACAGGACAGTTTTGAAACAGCATTTCATAGTCTACCAGACAAATGACACATTGGTTGGAGCCATGCCAATTTATACCAGCATCAACAATGCTTCTGAGAAGAAATGGCTCTAGGAGACGGACAGAATTATTATCGTTTGCTGGCAATCACACCGCTTGTGCAATATTGTCATAATGCAACACCCGTCTGTGTTTCCACACGCAGCCAAGCCAGGACAGCGGTTCACCACCATCAAAAGAGAGATCTTGCTCCTCTCCCCTGCTCCTTGCATCGGGTCTAGCACCCACCAGAGACCTCCATGAGTGGGTTCAAGCTCATCGGCCCCACTGAGGACCATCTCGTTCTGGCGGACTTGTGAACTGAACCGGTTCCCAAGCAGTGGCTCAGGAGCACCAGAGCTGGTGCACGGTCAGAGGTGGAGGCACGCTGCCAGGAGATGAAGCGGAGGGGTGTTGGGAATTACCCATCCGCATCATCCTGCTTCCTCATACCGATCACCACATTTGAGGGCTACACTCTCTCTGTTGCCCTGGAGGAGGGGCAAATTTTCAGCCACACACTGTGGCAGACAGGATTCAGCTTTACCTGTAGTTTTCCCCAGAGGTGGAGTGAAGGGAGAAGAGAAGGAGGGATGCATTAATGAAGAAGAAAGCCTTTGATCGCTTCTTGCCACCTCTGGCAACAGGCCTTGCTACTACCCAGGTTTATCGGTTTTGAATTCAGGGTTGTCGCTGCTGTCACGTTTGGTTTTTATTTGTTAGTGCAACACTTTAAAAGCCCAGAGTTGTACAGATTCAGCAGAGGTCAAACAAATTGTTTGCATTTTTGCTATAAAAGGGGCGTGAGGGAGAGCGAGACAGATGGTAAATTGGCTGCTCGGAAGCAGAGCTTGAACTTTTTCAATCACGTCTCCCTCTTAACTCACAGCTGGCGAAACTCTCAGTTCTGCTGCAGGTCTTTCAGTGGGCAGATCAAATCCAGCAGCACAGAAAACAAAACTCACCAGAAGCCACGCAGGGTAAGAAATTATTTCCTAATAAAACTACAAAGCCCAGAACAATAACTGGGCAACACTGACATGTATTGTTGTCCTTTATCACAATCTTTTTATAAGCCTGGTTAAAGAACAGAGATGCAATTGTCCTTTGATGTCTTCGTTCAAAGGACTTCACACCAGCTTCCACCAGTGATAAGCCAGGGAAGGGGGAGAGGAGAGGCTGAAACACAACAGAAAAGGCTTAGCAAGTAAATACCTTGTTACACTTCTGTACTTCTGGAGACACTGCTATAAAAGATACGGCCACAGAAATCACAAGTCGGATGCGAGACAAGCAGAGCAACTTGCGCCAATGGCAGTCACTTCAGAGCTGAGAGCTTCTTGGAAACTCACCAGCAGTTCACCAAGGAGAGATGTAGAGGTAAATTTAGCCTTGCTTGTGGGCACCAGGGCTAGCCCCACTTAGAGGCTCCCTGGCACTGACTTTTTCTTTGTGCTACACCAGCACACACAGCTGGGGCTTCCCAAACTATCCCTGGTGGTTATTTGGCTTCCCAGCTCTTTCACAGTGAGCTGTGGGAGAGATCACCTGTCCATGACTGCAGCACCATCACCTTCACACCACTAAACGCTCACCAGACACAGAGCAGAAGCAGCTTAGGGACAGCACCTGAGTAAGTGTCTAGTTTTCTTCCACAGTGACAACAAAATACTGGAGGATGCATGATCAAAAAGAACATGGCACTGTCCCCACCAAGTTCACAGTGGAACACTGTTTCTCACTGCGCTTGCTTCTTGCTCTGTGTCCCTGCTATGAGGCAGTAATTTTTGGCAGAAGTGCTGGAGGAGATGTTTGAAACAGTCAAATCTACCAGAGATCCTCTGTCAGAGGCCTAAATCCCGTATTCAGAAGCAATGTAAACACTTAGCAGCCAAGGACCAGATGCTCTTGAAAATTTTGCTCCACATCATTCACTGAAAAAGCTACTGATTGTAATATGACACACTAAAAATAATCCCCAATTTGGAGTTTGCTGCTGCAGAATCAAGAGAAATTCCAGCTTGGCTCCTGCTCCTGTTCACACAACACTGAATTTATACATTAGGGCATTGAACTATGTTGACATCACAGGGACTTTTTTGGGTAATGATCGAATTAGCTGCCACAATCTGAAGAGTCCAATAATCAGTCTGATCCCAGGTATTACCATTGCCATTTTACTCCAGACACAAAGAGAGTATACAACTTAGCAAAGGTCAGACGTGAAGTGTGTGACTGACCTAAAAATTAAACCCATATGTCCCTGTCCCAAGTCCTAACCTTTCAGAGTGAGCCCATCCCTCCTCAGAGAGGATGTTGACCATGAAGATGTGGTCACAGCGTGTGGAGACGTTTCACGTTTATTATCATGTCATGGCTGAAACCTGGTTTTGAAAACTGTTTATAAATGAGGACAAGTTTCTCAATAACATAGGCCAACCAAACAGATGTCACAGTTGCTTAAGTGTTTTCAGCATGTCTAGACACCACGTGGTGATTAACACCAGTGGACCACGCTTCCACACGTGCTGAGAAGAGCAGAGCCCAAGATATGGTAGATGTACAGAGGAAGGATTCTAGAGAATGCAGATGAAGTCAGAGAGAGAATCAAGTGCTTTCTCAAATCTTGTGAATAACTGTCTGAGCCTCAGCAGCACCCAATCAAGAAAACAATTAAGACTGAGATAGACACTGACCACAACTCCTTTGTCAGGATCATTGTAAGGTGCTGCCAAAATGTTAGCCTCCCTTGATTACACACACAGCCTGGCAAATGGCAGAAAGACAATTCCCAAGAGCAGCTGCAGCGAGTGCTCCAGCTTCTGCAGACTTTGGAGCATAATAGTTCAGAAATTGTATTAAAACCAAGAACAAGGATTGTGAACTAAAGCAGTGACGCGTTATGCTTCCTAAACCGCATGCAGGAAGGGGAAATGGTGGATCCTGGAGGAGCCGGCAGAAGCACACAACGTGCCATCTACTACTTCTGCTGCAGCGAGCCCTGCTGGGACCCTGTTGGGAACAGTGTGGTTCCCTCCACCTCCCGAAAGCCAGGTGCTTCACGCCGGCACTGACAGATATGGCATCGGTTCTGCTTATCCCACACTTTCCTGCTCAAAGCAGCATCCTGCTCTTGAAAGTCAGTCTCCCTCTTCAGTTAGCCGCTAGTCTCACATGGTCAGACATGCACTGCAGATAGTGTTAGCTTTATGATTAGAGCTGTCTGCTGTGAGACACATTTTAAAATTCATGACCTTTCCCATCAGAGTTCAAAACCGGACTGGCCTGAAGATGAAAGACTGGCTTAGACTGCTTCTGTAAGCTGCTTCTCTTCCTTCCTCCCCCCAGTATTTCTCCTTCAGCATTTACTTCCAATTATTTTACAGGCTGTCTTCCATTAACTGTGGTTTTAAAAATTGCTAATGAATTGAGGTAAATTAAAGTTCATCGGTATCTGAACCAAGCATGTGTTTCAACTTTACAGTTATGTCTGACTATCAAAGGTATCTTCTTTTGTCAGGTAGAAGATGTCCTAGGAAGGCTGCAGCTGGCCAAAAGAGATAGAGCTGAGTTTTGAAGGGAGAAAAACAAGAGGGAGAGCGCTTACGTTGGCTGTGAAAGAGGTATTTGCAGAGGGATTGGCCATAATACCAGTAAGATGAAGGAGGGGGTGGAAGAGGGGAAGAAAAGAGGAGGAAATGCAAAACCAGCCACAGCACACGCATTGGCACTCGTGCAGTCCTGGAGACCTTGCCAATGGAAATTAAAGAGGAATGTGTTTGCTCCTTACCACAATTAGAAGCAACCGAACTAAAAAAAAAAATCCTCCTCTCAGTGGGATTGTTGTCATGAATTGTGTTTTACCACTCTAATGCACTCCCACTGCTGGCTTTTTCTCAAGGAAAATCCATGAGAATACAAATGCATTTTCCTAATTTACACTCTGCAGACCAGGACGTTCCTGCCAGTTCCCAGCAACTGCATGAGCCGCGTTTCCTAGTCAGGCTAGCCAGAAAACAACAATTCATTTTGCTAGGCACTTTGGGACCGAAAACAAGACCTTCTGAATGCAAAAAGGGGATTCTCTCTAAATCTAAACCACGTGGGACCACTCATTGCCAGCCACCTGGCAGGGAGGCGGCCGCAAGCAACCACCAGCCTTTGCAGAGCTGGCCAGGGCACAGGGATCAGCAGCGAGGTTGCCCTGAGTTGTGGGGAAGTTGTACATCACCTCAGATGGAACTGCTGCTTCCATGCTGCTCCTCTCCCCCACTGTCACCTCAGCCCCGGGAAAAGCCACTGGCCATTGCTGGGATGCCACTTGCCAGCTACCAGTGCATGCCTTCCCAATGTTGCCTCTCCTCTCCTTTCCCCATGCACCATTTACAGGCGGCGCTGCACCGTATATTGGATCCACCCCACGCACTGTGTCTCCAGCTGACCCAAGAAGGCCGAAGCACATGTCCATGTCCACTGCTTTCTGGGGCCATGGTCACCACAGCAGGGTGGGGGGAGATCCAGGGGAGGTGGGCAGGGGCAGTCACAGACGGTGGTGCCCCTCAGGGCCTTTCGAATAGCCACCATTGAGATGATGCAGTGTAGAGCCATGCTCAGCCCATGCTACCTGCAAATAAAGGACGAACCAGTAGTAAACATCACTTTTGCAGGATTTACCCATTGCGTGAAAGCCATTACATGTGCACCTATGATCAGCTTCACCCTGTTCTTTGCTGGTGATGAAGCTCATATTCAGGGATAGCTTGTTACCTGTCTTAAAGCTAGAGGTGGCAAAACACCCATGGGAATCCCTAGATGGCCTAGCAAGATGCATGGCCATCCAAGCTCTTCATCCATGTTGCGTGCGGGAGTGCAGAGAAATGATTCCACGCTGGCATTGGACCCATGGAGATTAGCAAAGCCACTGTGCTGCTAAGTAACATGGAGAGAAACCATGGATAGATAGTCACACCGATGAGAACCCAGGCAGCCAAATAGTGTCTGGTGCCTGATCCTTGCATGCTGCTTAGTTGATCTGAATGAAACAAAGCCTCACATATGCATCTCTTGGCCTTGATCACTGGTATTTGCAGATCCCAACAGCCTTGGCAGGGTGACCAACATTTTCTCAGCTCTGGAACTAATAGTTCTTCCGCCCTCCCGTCCTTCAAGACCCAGCCTTCATGATTCCCACTGGTTTCCAGCCCTCCAGAGATGCCAACAGGACATGCCTGGAGGTTGAGAAGTGCATGGCTTTTGTGCAATACTGAGCAGAGCAAGCCTTTAAGCATAGCTCAGCTGTTTATAGTGGATAGCCATAAAAGACTACCTAAGATATCAGAAACTCAGAGCGGTGACGGAAACAACTCAGGTCTCCAGGAGCACTTAGTTTTTCATTACTGTTTTCCTTCCCTGTTTCAAGCTGCAGGCCTCAGCAGTTCCTGAGGGAGGGCACTCAACAGGACTGAAAGTAGAGTGGCTCATCCCAGAGAGTGTATGAGGAGTTTGAGGAGAGGAGAAGGCATCCAAGGAGAGACTGTGCAGCTAAGGTCTTCATCTCCAGGAATTCCTGTATCTTCCTCCTCTGAAACAGCATACCTGTTCATATGATCACATAGATTATGTGATGACTCCAGTCCTGCTCTGCACCAGTGGGTGCTCACCTGGCATTGTCTTCACTCCTCTTTTCAGCTCAACATCCTCCCGTGAGTTACAGAATCACAGAATCACAGAATAGTCAGGGTTGGAAGGGACCTCTGGAGATCATCTAGTCCAACCCCCCCGCCAGAGCAGGCTGGGATCCCTTCCCGCTGCAGTACATGCTCATGGCCATGGTCATTATGATTTGCCCAGAGAAGACATTTTTTTCCAGACAGAAAATAAAAGTGGTGAATTATCTCTCTACCTTAGAGGAGACAGAGCTCCTTCCTCTTTGCTCAGTATCACAGAGAGCATCATCAGTCCCTCAGTAAGGGCAAGTTCTGCCAGTTGTTACCAGGGTGATGCTACTAACTCATAACCTCAAATAAGATACAACTTAAAAAAGCAGAGACAGTTTGCAAAGACCTGTGTCTCTATCCAGTTTGGCATGACAAGCAAGGGCTGGCAGCGTTGCATATCTTTGTGCAGATGCTGCACAATGAGAGATTGATTCATGTCAGACCAGGCCAAGTGTAAGCATTTCTTTACCTCAGCTGAGCAAGAGTACCCTTGCCATTGCTCTGCATAATGCAGGCTGAACTTATGGACGGGGCAGTGACTGAAGCCACAACATCCAAGAAGCCTGTTCTCCGGGGAAACATAGCAGGTAAGGGGTGTGAATTCACTTTGCTGAGTGGAAGTTCAAATTTATCACCCTTGATATCTTGCCAGAGGTTTAGTGTTTGATTGATGAACACCCCTCTGAGGTGGGTAGAGGATGAAGATGAAGATCTGCCTCGGTATGCATTTCTGCATGCTTTTTTCTATTTAATAAACAATGATTGGAGTTAATGACAGTGCCTTGACAGAGTTTGTTGTCTTAAGCTCAGCATAGTTAGAGGTGGTATGGAGAGCAAGATCCAAGCTTCCCACAATAAAGAGGACCAGGATAGACAACAGCCCAAGGGAGTAGTACGCAGAACTGTGTGTCAAAAGAAGAAAAGTAGGAGCTGTAATATAAGCCACGGACAGTCCATTTCATCCTCAGATCCACACATCTGCAAGCCAGGGCAAGTTGGGAACATGGCAAATGACAGGGGGTAAGGGCCACACCATGCCCAGTTGCCAGTGCTCCCCAAAACTGGTAATGAAGTCTCACAATCCCCAAATAAGATGCAACTGAAATAGCTAGGGATAGCTTGTATTGGCGTGTGACCCTGACCCTTCAACATGTGAAGGGTAACAAAGAAACACCTATGAACTAGGCTCTTTCTGTCCCCAAGGCTTCTTTTCAAGTGCCTGTTATTTAAAAAGAGCCTGGCTCCTGGGAACACTGGGAATTCTTTGTTCCTCAGAGGCTCTTGCAGTCCTTGAAGGTAAATAAATAAATAAATAAATAAATCACCCTTAGGTGAAGGGAATATCCTATTTCTGTCCTGTAAACTACCTTTTGTATAACAGCACAATGTTCACATTTTGAGACATATCTAGTTTCTGGCACTGTTGTGGCCCAGAATCGTCCATTATTATTTCTGCATTCTAATAGGTCCACCACAGGGTATGTTCTTTGTGCTTGGTCCATACCGCCCTGTCTAGGAGAGGACAATCTGCTTGATTCTCCAGTTATTGCTGCTTTCAAAGTGCTCTTCATCGAAGACCTGAGTAAGCCCAGGAACTATCCAAATAATGCTGGTGTGAGCCACCTAGAAAACATGTTTTCCTGTTGTTGTCTGAGAATGGCTTTGGACTGAAACTTTATGGTGTCCCTAGTTTGGTGTTGGGATAATTGCGTTTTTTTGTATCAAGGTAGCTGGCATCAAAAAGGTAGGTCCCTGATATTGTGACCCAACAGGGAGGGCATTTTCCTTAGAGGTCCAACTAGAGAGAAGATAACTATAGGCAGAGACCAGCCCAAACTCCTGGTAGCAAGCCTACAAAAGCCCAAGTCCAGCAGGCATCCAAGAGAAAGGCAAACGCTCTCATCCCACATCTACTGATGAAGAAGGACGTAAACATCTGACATCCATGAACTTGGAGCACAAATCTCAGAAAAGGAACAAGAAATGGTCAAAGATATAAGTGATAGGAAGCAAGATCCAACCAGGCACGCCAATCTGCCAATACAGAATATGATACCAAATCTCTATCAGGACTAAAGCCAATATTCTGTTACCCTCAGAACATTCTCTAAACAAATTTGACCCAACATCATTGAGATATTTGTCTCATGTTGCTGAGGTGTTTCTAATCCAATCCTAGATATTTTACCAGGCATTTTATCCTAACCGTAAACGTACATTTATTCTACTGGTTAGGGCAGTGGCTTTTGATATTGGAGACGCGGGTTTGCATTCCTGTCCCAAACTGAGCAGCGGCCACCTGATGCTACACCCTGATTCAGCAGCGATGTGAAAGTGAGATACTACAAATATGCTAGTCCAAAAAAAAAAAAACCTAACTTATTTTAGCAGATACATACAGTTGCTACTGAAGTCACTATTTGCACCCATTTCCACCTGAGCTGAGCATGGTTCTAAGAATTTGGAGATTTTTGCAGTGCAAGTGAAAAAGAGAAGCCACCTAATATCATACCTCCTTAACCCACTTGCTTTCACGCTGCTGTACTAGTAGACATTTCTCTTTTAAAGGAAAAAAAAACACTAAATGGAGAACAAAGATGACACTGTACAGAAGTTTGAAAAGAACCTAAAGAAATTCTGAGCTCTGCAAGAGAAGTCAATTCTCTATTAAACTCCGCAGGGTGGTTTGAAGATTCAACAAAGAAGTTTGTATCATTCCCTCCCTTACAGAATTCAGAGCAATTTTTACAGCCCCCTATTTAATTACCCTATATCCCCACTGGTTTCTTCCTCTTTACATTCAATAAATATTTTTCACATGGGATACCAGCATTTCATTGTCCGTTCATAAAATGGCAAAATGATTGCAAATTACATGTTTTCCCCATTATGGATATTTTATTTACTAGCACTCACATTACAACACACCATCACTGAGGAAACTGTTGAATTTGTTCCAGAGGATACTAAATAAGGCCCAAAATAATGACGTTCTGAGAACAAAAAAAAATTTTCACCTCTGTGTGTGCCAAAGCATATTGACCTGGCAGCCACAGGGCAAATTTCTTCCTCTCCTGTGCAGATGGGATGCACCAGGTGCCTTGCGCATGCCTTGTTCCCTATCACACAAAACAACTATTGCAGAAGGAACATTAGCCACAGCTTCCTGATGTTGTTTGGCTGGAAGCCTTTGATCTACACCCAAAAAGACCACTCCTAAAATCCAAAGACCGTCCCAATATCCCCTGCTCCTCAGCAGGTAGCTTCTCTGCTCTGAAGCCAACTGGAGCACCCACCAACACTAACTGGGGGGAACATATCCACTGTGAAGCAAATGAAGGCAAGCATTTACATCAAATAGCAAAAGACATTATTTCACCCACTGCTTGCACAAAGAGAGGATTTTAAAATAAATTTACTGTAGAAGGTAGGAAGGAATATGAAACATTTGTTGCATCGGATGCGTGTTATACACCTCGGCACATGTGCATTTGTCAGGTCTATGTTCTTCCTCGTTAAAGGGTTTCATTTAACGGAAACTTTTAAATTTTGTTTATGGATACATGGTTCATATCTGTGTCCTCACAAGAAACTGAATTTGGGGAAATCTCAAAGACCACGAGCAGTCTTTTTCCAGAGAGAATATCATTGGTGGTTTTTCCTGTGTAAGAGATTTCTCCCAGCTTGTGCACTGATCACTTGCACAGGCTCATTTCAGTTCCTCTGTAACAAACAGTCGTGTGCACTCTGTGCTGAGTAAGAAAAATCAAGCAGCAGAGAAGAGATTGTCTTCAGTGTGACCTGCTTCATTTACCATCGCCCAAGCTTGCTGGGTTTTTTTCCACTCTGCCCTTGTCTCCTCTTCCACCTTTGAGTCTATTAACACCTCTAAGAGGAAGAAAAAACGTGCAACTCTTCTCTCTTAAATTGGAATACATGATGAATATATCGTACATACAGTATCAGACTAGCTTCACGACCCTCTTCAACAAAGTGTATCAAATTCTGCGTGTTTTAAAAATTCCATCCTCTCCTAATTTTATTAGCTACATGCTAGCTCCCAAAGGCATTGATGAAGACCAGGGTGTCAGGCTTCCAGACAGTGGCAAACAGCAATAGGGCAACATCGCTCAGTCTCAAAAAATGTATGAGCTCCAGCCTTATTTAGACTCTAGTGTAGAGTTTTACAATTACAGAAAAGTGAATATGCAGACTGTATTAGCAAAAAGCTGCAGCCAGTTTCCTGCACATGATAAACTACCTTAGCTAGAGGAGATCCTTATTACTACAATAATTTCCATTTTAGACCCTTTCACGACTATCACGAGGCAGGGATGCTACTCTCTGCTCTGCATTTCTACCCAGTAAGTGTCTGGGAGCATATGACGAGTGTGGAGCAAGTCCAAGGCAGGCAGAGGGGACTGGGATGGCTAGGTAGGTGGGGATGGTTGCCCAGCGCCATGCAGCTAGTCAGCAAAAATCAAAGGGATCAGAGCCTGGATCTCCTGAGCGTCAGTTCAGAGGCATAGCTGGGAAACACTTGCTCCCAGGACCAGATGGAGGGCCTGTGCTGCAGTGACAGGATTGCACAGGGAAAGGGTTGGAAAAAGAAGAGGGAAAAAAATCTCATCCCTCAATACACATGGCCAGAGCACACAGGGCACCCTGCCTGTGGGGGCACAGTCACTGCATGGCCCTGAGCCCTTGGTGGCTGGTATGTGTGGCTGAGGTGCTTCACTGTGCTGGTGAGGAAGCCTATGCACGGTGGCAGCCTAGCACAAGCTCTGCCCAAACTGGCACCGTGCACCGTGCACGTTCCTGCTATACACAACTGTTCTGCCCAAGCTGCGGATTTCTGCTCCATTTCCCAAGTTTTAGCTTATGTCTGGCAGATAGAACAGCATCCATCAATCAAGCTCAGCAAGGCTGTTATCTGCAAGAGCAATAAGTTTCTCTCCGTACTCTCTCCTCCAGCTGCCTCCTCGGCCAAACCAACTACGCCAAACCATCTTGGAGCTCTCAGGGCAGGCCCATATGTCCAGCATCTGGAGAAGGCACACAGAGAGCGCAGCCTGTGCCTTGCCAGGGCCACGGTAACTGTTGGAGGTTTTCTTTGCCAACACAGCCTTGATCTGGATCCTCATGCAACCCATTAAAACGCGCAGACGGCAGCCACCTCCAGGTCCCTGCAGGAGCTCCCAGAAACCCTAGGACAACACAACAAATGCCACCTGGAGGAGCATCTCTTCTCACCCTTTTCATTGAAAGGATCCCCAAGTGATGCATATCCTGAGATGACAGATAACATTGATTGTTGGAAACTCTCCTGAACATTACACTACTGGGATCTTAATAATATTATCCATAGTGTATAATGTATTTAACCGCATCTAGGAAAAAAAGGAATACTTAGTGGATTTTGCTATTAAAGCGTGTCAGAAAAATCATTAAGAGCAGTAAATTATGACAATGAGAGATAATTTTACAAATGAAGGCCTGAAAATGTCTGCAATTTCATGTTATGTTTGAAAAAGTATCAGAAAATGGAAAATAAAATGCTCATAAACTTAAACCACAGAAATGAAAGGCTATGAAGGCACATGAAATAACAATGTTATATAGGGGTAAAGTTACATATGCACACAACAGTTTTAGGAGTCGCATCTCCTAAGAATAGGGCTAATGAGAGGCTCAGGCAAAGCAAGCAACTGCCTATGGCAATTTTCAAGCCTGCAGAATGACTATTAGTGTTATCCATCCTTCTTTGCCTGTGCCAGCACCCCAGAGCCAGGGAAGCAGACGATGGACTGGGGGTGGAGGGGTGGCCGCCCCCAGCCCCAGCAACTGCCCCACAGCTCTCTACCAACCCACGGCAGGCAGACCAAGGAGCTCCCCAGTAGATTCCATCCCTGCTCCATCTGTGCCCACCTTCCCCTGCCTCCTCCAAGAGCTCCCTGTCCTGGCCCCACGCCAGCTTCCGTCCCTCACCCTTTACATGGAAACACTCAATGTTGCCTGTGCAGCTGAGGAGTTTGAGCAATTAACCATCGCTATTTCAGGAATAACATTTGTGGTGTCGGGAAGCCAAAATAAACCATACCTTCTGAACTGATTTACTGTCTTTCATTTTTTCTGGAGGAAAAAAGCAAAGCCGTGCCAATACTACATTACTCAGCATTAAAACTGCTAGTCTGGTGACCACAAGACTTGTGCTCTTCCCACGGATTTGCTACCTTTTAACTTTGACCTGGGCAGACTGTTTAATCTCTATGTTTTAATGAACTCATCCTTAAAACCAAAATTAGACTATTCACATGAAGGGCTTTGCATTTTTCAGATGAAGGCTTGGATTAAGTCAGTAACTATATAAAATTAATTTTTCACTTCAAAATGGAGGGTGCACCAACTTAGCCTTACACAAATGACTATGAATAAATACACACACTTAAAACTCACTGTAAGAGGCAGTTCAGACTTGAGTTGAAGAGAAAACGACTGTAAGATCAGCATAAAATGGATTAGGAGAAGTTTGAAAGAGAGGTTTGAAAAAGAAGTGTGATTGGCATGCAGAAGGTGGGCAGATTTTCCAGACACAGAAAGCAGCATGAGAAAGACTTCCAGCGCCAAAGGAAACAAGATAAACGGCCTACCAAGCAAAGAAAAGTAAAAATGGGAGCTATGTTTCCAGCAAGATAGATGTCACTGTTGCTCCCACAAAATATGTGCAAGTATTTTGCAACATCTGTTCTCAGAATGTCACATTTCAGCAAGAATGGGCATTGCCCGCATGTGTAAGAACCTAACGTGCACGTATTTGTATTTTGCATGGGCTCATCGTGTTGGTGCAACTAGAAGCTGATGTTTGAAAATTTGGCCCCAAATAGTTTCACTGGAAGCAGAATGCAGACAGATTTTCATGAATCTCAATGTGTTTTATTTTTACGGCACTGTCTTTGCTGAAACCAGCAGAAGTACCATTACCATGATAAGCTCTGTTGTGTGCCTAACCAACCCCCATAAAAAGCAGGGCACCTTAATTTTACATTGGAATTAATTTATATAGTAGCAGACTGTAGGTCCCACAGTACCTATAGAGTTGAATATCAATATTATAACCAAATGCAGCTGCAGGACTGCCACTTCTTGAAGTTGCTATCACATCAAATGGGAGTGCTGGCTAATCAGAAGGCTGGGACAAGAAACCAGATGGGGAAAAGAAAAGGAGCGGGTAAACAACTGCACAAAGGGCTCGTGGATCATAGCTATAGAGAAGCCTGAACAGTATCAGAAAAAATGGACTGAACTGGGATTTTATTTGGCAGAGAAAGAGGTCCCTAATTTCATGAACAGCTACCACACTCTCTCCACAGGATTTCTGCCTTAGCCAGCTTCAAGGATTCCGCAGGATTTCTGCCTCAGCTGACCCGGTTCAAGAAGCACAGGGAACTGCTGGAGAGGGTCCAGCAAAGGGCTACAAAGATGATTAGGGGATTAGAGCATCTTTCTTATGAGGAAAGGCTGAGGGACTTGGGTCTTTTCAGTCCAGAGAAAAGAAGACTGAGGGGGGAACTTACCAACACTTATAAATAACTAAGAGGAAGGTGCCAGGTAGATGGGAACAGTCTTTTTTCAGTGGTGCCCAGTGACAGAACGAGAGGTAATGGGCACAAACTTGAGCACAGGAAGTTCCATCGAAACATGAGGAGGGACTTCTTTACTTTGAGGGTGGCAAAGCACTGGCACAGGCTGCCCAGAGAGGTTGTAGAGTCTCCCACTCTGGAGACATTCAAAACCCCCCTGAATGCTGTCCTGTGCAACCTGCTGTAGGTGACCCTGCTCCGGCAGGGAGGTTGGACTAGATGATCTCCAGAGGTCCCTTCCAACTCTGGCCACTCTGTGATTCTATGATTCTGTGACATGGAGGCACTGAGCATGAACCAAGATGGAGCAGCAAAAGCAGTTGCTCCTTCTGTTGCTCCTGCTTGCTTGTCGCAAAACAGGGGGCTGAGACTGGAGACTGCAGTAGAAGAAAGGAGAGCTGACAAACGCTGACCTGGGGAGCTACATCTGCCTGCTGGAGGACTAGGTGGGTCTCAGATCAAGCGGCTTTTAGGACTTCTCCAATGCAGAGCTCAGAGTACTTCCTCTGAACTTGGCAGAACCATTTGCTGAGCAATGGCGACCAAAATGGAAGTCAGTGGGCTGTATAAAATGCAGACATAGGAGTAAGGTGATAAACAGAATGTAGTCGGGGGGGGGAGGCGGGAATAAGATGTCTAAACCTTGCATTTGCTTTGACCTTGATCCTGCACCCTTTGCTGCGGCTTCCACCTACAACGTGAAAGCAATGCTCTTCCATCTCATGGTTCTACTATGAAAATAAACCCATTAATATTTTTAAAGCATTCAGGATACTGTCATGCTGAATGACAGCAAAAACCCTCTGAGGAAATTAATAACTCTGTCTTCAGTGCAGTATCTGAATAGGATGTTGGAATTAAGGGATCAGCTCCTCCCTCCCCCGTTAGAAAATGATGAAGAAAAACTACTGAATAGCTGCTTAGTGAATGAAGACTGTCAGTCCCATGAACTGGATGAGCCACCATCCTGTGAAGCTCATTTGTAATTGTGTCCTTAAAGCCTGCACACCTTCGCAAGGCAGCCAAGTCAAAGTCACACTGGCAGCTCAGCTCTGGCTGCAGTTTCAGTGAGGGCTGGCAGGGAGGGGTGTGAGGGTCCACATGTACAGCACTGGATGAACTATGAAAAACTATGAAAATCCAACTATGAAAAAATGCTCCTGGATCCATCAGGACAGGATTTTGTTCTCTAGGTTCACTGCCGCCAAAAAGTGTATCATCCTTACACATTTACAGCCTCTGCAAGGCAAAACACCCACCACACAATACACAAAGAGCTCTGGAAGGGACAAGATAAGGCAATGGAAATGGAAAGAGTTGAGTGGCAACAAGCAACACACCTGGCCAGGAGGGAACCCCTGGGAAGCAAAGTTGAGGGGAACAACCCTGAGGCTCAGGCGGGGAAGTTTACTGGGGCATGGGGAAGAGGAGTTGAAGCAAAGACGAGGGCAGGCTGCATGGACCAGCGCTGGGGGAAGGAGATAGTGGAAGGGGCAGCCAACAGCAGCCAGAGGAAACTGCACCCCATGAGAAACAAGATATGCAATTAAATGACACCTGAAAAAAACTATGCCTAAAAGCTATGATGGGGTGGGAGAGCCAGACCCCTCCTGTACGGCTTCTTAAAATTACTTCCAGTAATGTCTTAGCCACAAAACTCTACCAGCTGATGTTAAAACCCTGTACAGGAAGGCTCTGAGCAGACCTCGTCCAGGCAAGCACTGAAATCCAGGTGGGAAGTAGCCAGCAATCTGGCAGAGGATGTCACGAAGCCAAATCCTTCCCTGTCATTCCTGGGATCCTCGAGCTCCTCTCCAAGACAATATGGCTTCCCCCAGCCTCGTCCTGCAAGCAATAGTGCAGGGAGCCCTACCTTGCACGTGGGGCAGGATGCCCAGCCGATGCTCTCCACGAAAGAAGTCAAACATCAGAAATTAGCACCCGTCGTAAATAAACCACCACGAGCTGAACCAAAAGAAGCCGTGACCCCAAGCCCAAAAGCAGAAAGCCATTGTTGTTTCAAGGGCTGGGTTTGTTCCCTATTGTGAGCATGGTAAATTTTTATATACAGATCTCCCTTTCAAAATGCCAGCCCTTTCCTAGGCCTGCACTTTGAGGTGATTGTTGCTATTTGTGAATGACTTGGGAATTAATTAATGTAAAGCCAACTGGCTTATAAATGGTTGGCATTGTGAACAGCCCCAGAATCATGGGGAGAGCAGTTTATGTGGTCAGAGCCACATTCAGTGCTGTATGTCAAGGGAGAAGATTTATTATCACAGTAGGTCCATTTTCCAAAAGTTTGCAAGGGCTGCTTTATAATGAAGGGGCACTGCTCACAGCACAGTCAGCACCTATTTTTTTCTAGGGTGTATTATAAATCCCAACCAGAAGAAGAAGGTGGGGGAGGGTTATTTAGCACTTAGGGAATGGAATCTCAGCATAGGAACAGCATAAATAATATATTTACTACGGAAAGAAAGAAGAGAGGAAAGAAAAACAGAAACAAGACTTTTTTTAAGAAATAAAAAAGAATACAAAGCAGTAAACTTTTTTCTATCCTGATTACAAGAGTTGAACTCCCACATTACAGCTAATTAAATTAAATGAGCCTACCAAGCTGGATTATAACCTATAAATATTTTTGGTTGCTTGCCTCCCTCAGAAACTATATTTGATTTAAAAATATCACAGAGTAAAAACAAATAGCTCATAATATGGTTTAGGCACTTAATAATTAGAAGAGGGGGAAGGAAAGGCATGCATACTTTTGTATAAAAATAGTCAGTTGGGTATTTTTAACTAAAAAACAATCCTGAATAGACCAAGGCAAAGCAGACAGTGGCAGTGGCCACCAAAAACCTCCCCACTGATCTCCAAGTGAAGGAGCGAGGTTGTGCCTCAGGCCATGTCCTTGTTGGTGGGCAAGGGGCTGGGAAGGGGCCAGGGTGGCTGTGGTTGGTCACAGGGCCGAATAGTGTTTGCTCTGGTGGCGGGGAACATCAGCAGGGCAAGCTGTGCTCTGTGAGAAGCCATTTAGTCCCATCTGTACGTGTGACACTGCAAATTAAAGGCCCAGTGGACACTGATGAAATGGGCATGGTAGAGGATGCTGCTTTCGATGTCCATCTCTGCCACTGATGGCTACACGGCCTTGGGCACATTCCCCAGCATCTGTGCCCAGGGCAACATCCTTCCTCCATCCTTTCCTGATGTGTCTCTTATCTTCTCCAGCTCACTCCCTAATTTCTTTTGCAGTCCGCTGCCTGCAGTAATTTGGCTACTTGTCCTTGGGGCCAGGGACAGTGCAAGGAGTCTCAGTAGCTGTGATCAGCCTTACTATCTCCTTTTTCCCCGATGGGGCTGGTAGGGAAGGGGATGGAGTTGCTGGGTTTAGGTCAAGCTGACTGACAAAGAACTCTCCTGCATGCAAAAAATCCACTGAAGCAGATACAGCTGACAATCCCCTCTCCCGCCACAGTTGTCTTATATCCTCCCTGCAACTGGGATGTTTTAAGGCTCCCGGACGTTTGTCGTGGGTTTTTACCCTGAGATCACAGTCTCACAGTGATGAATGGATCAAACAGCTCTTGCTAACTGTGCACACACAAAGGCATTCATAGGAAGTACCCTATGATTTGCCTGACAAATATTACACCAAGAAAAATATCTATATTTAATTCTCCCAGCTAAACTGCATGCGTGTTATGATCTTCCCTAGAAAGCTTCGCTATTGTTGTGCTTTCTCGAAAACAGAATAAGAAACTATGATGATAGCAATAAAAATTATTATGCTGCATGTTCTCTTCCATCTTACAGCAAAATTCCTAAAGCCGTTTAATAATCATCCTGTATTTCTACATAGCAGGGAAGAAAATGGAAGGTAAAGTGAAGGAAGCCAAAGAAATCCCATGAGGAAAACTTGAAAATTCATGCTTTTCCCAAACCACAAGTGAGGAACCAGATAGCGTAATGTATATAAATGAGTGCAGCAGCTCTATTTCATGCTAGTTAGACCATCAGATGTAGAGACCATCATTGCCAAGAACTCCCATGTAGTTAGTTTTAAAAAGAAATCTCATCTACGATGAAGTAATTTTCTGAAAAGGTGTTTTTTGAATCACTTGTCTAGTCGGTTTCCATAGAAGTAAGTCATCCTGTTCTCAGAGCAGTCTAAGAGTCACGTTAAGATCCTGACACCATTCACAAGAGCTAGAAAATTCAGAAATTAAAGATGCTGCTTGTTCCCTGGGACACACCATGTGCGCAGACTTGGTTACATTCAAATAGCATCTTTTTCTTTAAAAGAGAACTCTGACAAAAGCTTTCCACCCCTCTCTATTAATGATAAGAAAATAGAGGGGGAAAGTAATAAACACCGTAGAACTGAACAGACACTCTAAATTTTGTGGAATTTCCCTCACATTTATAAGGGGATTAAATGCAGGACTTTTGAAAACCAAAACAAGAAAGTCCTTGCCATACTGTATTTGCTTTCTTTAAGCTTCGTGACCAACAAGAAAACCATACTTACCATGTCAATTATTTTTACCAACAAAAACAAATCTCCTGCGCTGAAAGCCTGAGCCACTAAGAGGTTTTCTCCCATTCCTCAAGCCCTCTCCTCCATCAGCCTGCGGCTGGATGCCCAGCTGCTGTCCTGTCTACTGCCAGTAGTGGGGTTTCTCCTTCCTACCCCTTGGGCACCCGTTACTGCCTGCGGTGGCAGGACCAGTGTTGGGGACACATGAAGCTGCATGAACCAGCTCCTGTCAGGAAGCGAAATGTTTGTCACGGTAGTGTCTGAGGACTTCGCTGTCTCTCCTGGAGACCTGCGTCAGCATTTTGCAGCACAGGTGCAAGGACGTAGCATGCAAATGGTGCTACAGAAGCTATGGTGTCGTCGGGAATTTAAACCAGGCCTTTGAATCCCGAAGTGGCATCCCAGTCCCTGGGTCACCCTGCCCAATCAGTGCAGAGGAAAAGGAAAGGGGGAGTGCAGTGACAGCCTTCAAAAATCATCAGCTCCTCTGATGAAAAGTCACCTCACACTAGAGGGAGGAGCAGAAATTGTAGCTTGAGCCTGTTGATAAGAAGAAAGTCCAACCAGTTGCTCTCTTATTTACCAAAAAAAAAAAAAAGGGCAAGAAAGAAAAGAAAGAGGGAAAAAAAAGCAAGAAAGAGAGGTTTAATTGGAGCATTATCAGAGATTCAGAAGTATTAAGAGCCTGTTCAGCTGTGCCCTTGCTAACAGGTGTCCCCAGCAGTGAAATGCAATTAATATGGAGAGGATTTCTGGGAACATGGGGATGGATAGGGCAGCCAAATAATCCCCCATTAAAACTAGTGGGCTGTTTATAGCTAGTAGTCCAAGACAATTCTGATAAAAAATACAAACATTCAGGTGGCACTGGGCTTGCTGAAAGGTTTTGTAACAAAATTATTAAGCTTTTCACACCATAGTGGCCCTGATGCTTCTGTAAAGCCCTGGCAAGGAGCCAGCAAAGCCAAAAACGCCCCGCACTGCCGCATTACATGCTAAAGACCACTTTTCTCCTGCCTTATCCCCTCTCTCTGTTGCCTTCCTGAGTGTCCTGGTCTTTACCCTCTTTCGTTTTCTTTGATCTAGTTCTCAAGAGAAGAACATCTGATCCCAGTAATCTCAAAAGAGCAACAACAGTGGGAGGCCCATTAAATCTCATTTTCAGCTTGTCCTGAGAAATTGAGAGGAGGGAGAGGACGAACAAGAGAATCCCAAGCATGGTAGTTGCTGTAAATAAGAGAAAACAGAGAACACATCATAAAGGGAAGAAGTTGTTGAAGGATCAGTGGTCCCAAGCTAGAGATTATTAAAGGGGAAAGAGAGAGAGAGACACCCCAGCTGGTTTTCCACAAGAAGCAAATGTTTGCAGTGAAGGAAGCATGAAATAAAATACTGGGAAAAGCCTGCGCTAATACAACATCAAGACTGCAAGTGTGAATGCAAAGAGGCCTTTGAGGGCCATCATTACACATCCTGTGCGTTAACACTGGAGTTGGACTAAAGCAGGAATTGGAAACCTGAAACCTTTCAATTATATTCAGCTCTGGAGGCTCAGAGACACACCTCCACACCCCAGGCTCGGATGCCCTTAGTTCTGGACACCCCACAGGAGTCACAGAGAAAACATATTTCCACTCTGTATTTAAATGTGGGCAAATACAAGGGAGTCCTTCAAGCAAATTAATTTTATCTTACAGATTTTTTTGGGAAATAACCTTGCCAGGCTAACTGGTTGTATGGGAGACAAAATACAGGATTTTCAGGGGTGGAGGGGAGGCTGAAGTAAATTAATCCCTATATAATGCAATATTCAATACACCTATTTACTAGATGTCAGAAAACCAAGACACTGCTATGAATTCAGTAAACTCTGGTTTTAAAACAGTGATTCAGAGAAAGGGTGTTGCAGATTAAAAGACACCACACAGGTTACTTCTGATCTTCAAAGTAAGCTTGGAGCTCAGATGACCTACGCATTTGTGGATGAACGATCCTGGGAAGAACCTGACTCCGTGCACAGTCTTGGCACGAGCCTGAAAAGCCGCATGGCTGGGACCCCATCAGCACTTCCTCTGTACCTCCTGGGGCTGCTGAGGCAGCTGATGAGGCTCAGCAACTTCTAGTAATTAAAGAAACAGGTGGAACAATATGACACTATCACCCAGGAAATTAGCACGCTTCTTTTTCTGATGCCCTTGTGCTCAGATGCTTTCCTTTTATTCCCCTCCTCTCCTGCCCCCCCCGCATCCATCATGAAAAATTAATTTCCCTTTACTGGAGTTCACAGGCAGGAGGGGAAGTTAAAAATAAACAGCTTACATGCATTCATTTGTACCAGGGAAAAAATCCAATAATTTCAGGCCTTAGTGTATCTAAAATTATGTAATCATGTCCACTAGCAGGGTGGAAACATTTTAGCTAGCAAACAGGGGTGCAGAGCAGACGTACTGCTGGAAGCTTAAAATAGCAAGTGGCAGACACTCAAATAAAATAACCATAGTGAAACGTAGAAGATTAGAAGGGAAAAGGACACAAACCAGCTATGACTTGACCTTGGTTTCAGTTTACTCCAGTTGAAACAACTGAGATACTTATAGCCCTAAGCCTCACCATTTAGTCAAGAATTGCCTGTGATGAAAGCAGTTGGAGGGAAACATTTTTACACACATTTGTCTGCTCTAATTTTCCTCCAGCTGCTGCCTTTCCAAATTTGATCTCCAGACAAACAGCGTCAAGACAGGTGATATAATAGACCAAGCTAAACTGAAGCGACTCTGGCAGCCAGCACACAGAAATGATATCCAGCTACCTAGGGTGAGGAGACCACTCCATGCTAGAGAATGGGGAAGGCAGATGAGCTTTGACTCAGGAGCCACCTTGGCCACTCCACCTCAGTCAGAGACACCATGAGGACAACCCACAGCTGGGGCTGACCTGCCCTGTCCTGCCTGCTACTCGCCGCCCCCTCCACCCCAGCCCAACTCCCAGATTTGGGGCTTCTGGGACGGGCTGCGTTGGTTAAACACAGCTTGGGATGCAGTGTCATGATCTGTGTACGTCCATCTCGGGTGGAGCTGCCAAAGAACAAGGCAGTCCCGCAGCTGTCCTCCCTGTCCTCTTTGCCTGGTCTGCTTCTCTCCCCCATCACCTCCTCCTCACCACAGCTCTATAACGTCAGGGCTCATCCAACCCTACAGAGGCTGTGTCAAGGAGCTCAGAGCACAGAAAACTGACCCTACAAGGAGAGCAAAAGTGTCTTGGTCAACACAGCCCCCTGAACAAAGGACACAGCAGAAGACCTGCACAGTGATGGGGTCTGGAGGGGACAGCCCCCCCTGAGAGTAGTCCGCTGTTGGATGAAGGCATCTGTACCGTAAACTGGACCTCCTCGGCTTTTCACTAGAGACATCCTCTGCTCATCGTGCAGCGGTGACATTGCTAGTGCCGAGGCGAGGGGAGAAACATGAACACTGTCCTTTCATCTGGGAGTGGATTCACCTTCCTCTTTTTTGTATAAATAGGCACTGAAACTAAGCGAGAAAACAGGCAAATCCCTGACCTGATAGCAAAGCCTACCCAGACTGAAAGTTGCCAGGCTCATGGTTCCCACTCAAGCGAGCTGACAGTGTTCTATACACACCATGCCACCATGCCACAACCAACCACCGAGGCACTGGGCAGGAGGCAAGGGTTGTCCCTCATCACTTTCATAAATCCACCCCTCATGTTTCCCTCCCTGCTCCTCCCTCCCCTCCGTAGCATCCCCTACTGTCCAGCAAAACCATCTCCACACTTTGAAGGCATTTGGGTATAACCAAAGCTGTGCTTGCTGGCAAGCGAACAGTTCCCTGGGACAGTCCCTCGGCACCGGCGTGTTTCTGTTTTGCTGAAAGGTACAAGCCGTGCTGTTTATCCCGCGCTTGTATGGGAGCGTGTTTGCATTCTTAAGAGCAGTGGTGCAAGTCACTTTCCCTGGGTATTATCATAAAAAGCTAGGTTTCCCCCAATTGCTTTTCTGTGCTTCACAAGATTGCCACTTTGGGTTTTGTGCCGGGGCAGCGGGGGTGAGATTAGCTTCCCAAAGAGAATTAAATCCATAAAAGAGGTAGAGGAGGGCCTGCTGGTGCTATTCAGGGGCAGTGGGAAGATACACTCTTCTGCAGACAGAGCTTCAGAGCATGGCCCCCCTAACCTTTATTATTATTCTTTCACTGCCAGGGAATTTAATTGATCAAAGCAACCCAATTCTTGGCACAAGTGCTTGAAGCTGCAAATCTGTTCAGACCTTGAGCTTACAGCCAGAAACCCCCTAAAATTGCTCGCAGGTTTTGCACTCAGCTTCTAAAGGGAGCATGTCCCAGCACTGCAGTAAAGAGGCAATGATAGAAAATGCTGAGAAAGAAGGAGGCGAAAAAGCTGATTAGACAGGCTCATAAGGATTTGATCTCAAGTGGGCCCACTTGGCTCAGAAAGTTTGGACAATTGGGATTATGTCAGCCCCGCAAGGCGGGAAGCCAGAGATGGTGATGGAACACCGCTGCTTCCTCAAGGCTGTTGAACCTCAGCAGCACCTCTGGCCCAGCAGCATTGTTTCGCCACATTTATTTTAGCACATGATGAGGCAATTCCCACCAGGGGTCCGAGGTCAGCGCTGCAAAGGCCTCTTCAGCTCCTTGCCTGTTTTGAAGATGCTGCTCCCACACCATAAGCAACCACCTCAAAACCAGGGGAAGAGGCACAAAACAAAAGAATTGAGAAAAAATTCCAGCCGGGGGGGGCACGGAAGACACAGGTCTGTATAACATTGCTGCCAGGCAGGCAGCACCCAGTCGCTGCAAGGGTTTGATGGGGAGCACTGGCCACTGTGCAGCGTTTGTTGCCAGTGCAGGCAGACAGCAGCAGCAGCCGCCAGTGGCTGGGGCGCTGCCACCAACCCTCGCCTGTTTCTGTTGGCCACCAATGCCCTCAACCCTGCCGGGACATCCTGACTGGGCTGCTTTGATTGCCGCTTGGCTGTTGCTGGTATCTATAAACACCACCCAAATTACAGCTCCCCTTAAAACCCCAAGTGAGTTACTAAAACAGCCCAAGATCAAGAGCACAGACCTGGCACAGTCCTGGAAGCAATTAGCAGGGGCAGGCTCTTAAAATTATCTACCTAAATATGGATTTCTAAGAGAGAAACCGGAAGTTAGCAGAGTGTAAACTGTTGTCATGAATATTTGAGTGAGACACAGACTGGAACAAGGGTCTTTTGGCCTGTCGGCTGTAAAGATGCCTTTTACACTTCCAAAACATCCTCTGTCACTCTCCTTCCCCACCCGTTCTTTGCTCCTGTGCCTTTTTCCAGCCTGACTCTATATAGAGTCGATCACATCTGAAAGGAAAGCTGCCTGTGTTTTATGCTCTTCCTAATTTGCAAGAAAAACAAATGTAAATCACACCTCACATTTGCAGTACTGCAAAAGAAAATGTTAGATTTAAGGCTCTGATATGTACAACAGCAGAATCAAATAGTACAGTCAGAGTGACTGGATACCAGACAAATGATTTTATATTTTTTTAAGGTCTGCTTGGGGAAAAAGAAAGGCTTGAATATGAAATACCATTTCCCCTCGACTCACTTAGTATTGTTTTGCATTAAAAAGGAAAAAGCTGCATTGTACAAAGCATGCAGCAAGCTGTGTGAGTGGAGTGTGTATGTTAGAGCAATGTACTGAGCATCACCACTTATTTATTAAAATTTTGATATGAGGTGAAACTCAATTTAGTTGATGTCAGCAAGCTGCCTAATGAGGTCTGGTTTTATTTTTTTAATTTTTTTTTATGAAAGGGCAGCTTTGTGCCTCCTCTAATCAGCTTGACAAAGGACATATAAAAACGCAGAGATATGTAAATATTACCGTAATTACCAATGAGAAACACCACAGACAAATGTAGGGAGTAGCTGCAGATCTGTCTGCAGACGTAATGGCTGAATATTGTGGGTTACTCATTCTGCTCTGGAAAGGAAGGGCATTTTGTAAACTGTAAACCACTTTGATCAAAATCTAAAACCAACCCCAAATTTGCAGCTTTTTCCCCAGACTCAGACATATTCAGAAAGTCCCTCTGACTAAGCATGATCTATTTTCCTGTTCGCTAGTGTGACAACCACAGATGCGTCCCAGTTTATGAGCTTTCTGCTAGGCCCGCACGGGGGCTTTTTCCTCCTCTAGCGGAGGGGTAGAACTGCCCTTTGGTCCCAAGCCCAGAGCCCAGATTGCCAAGTCTACCAAAAGCCTTAGAGGTGGCAGCAGCAACATCAAAGGTAGGTGCAAGGGAAGGTATCGCTACTAGCCTAGGAGTTGCGATGCAAATTAAATGATGCAATATAAGGGTATGTTAATGCCTGCATTAAGCCTCTGAACATGCCCAGTGTGAAATGTTTCCAGAAGCCTAAGCAGATTCATTCTCAGCTGGAGGCTCATATAATTAATAAAGGCACTGTGCCTTCTCTCCTGACCCAAGTGACTAGGTACCAAACCATTTATAGCTTTATAGGTTAACACCAACATCCAAAAATGTATTGGCAACTTGTGCAGATCCTGGCACATTAGTGTGATGTGTTCCCAGTGTGAAACACTACTTAATAAGCGGGTCACTGCATTCTGCATTAGCCTCAGTTTCTGAGTGGGCTCAACGTATAGCCCCATGTAGAGTGTATTATGGCGACGACATCTCAAAGGGACAAAGGCATGGATAACTGAAGCAAAGTCCATTTGAAAAAAGAAAAAGTAACCCTGTTCTCACTAGAGATAAAGGCACTTTGAAAAAGGCATGGTCACTGTTCAGGCATCCTGGAGCATACTTCAATCTAACACACTGAAGCAGTTGACGTGTGTTAGAGGGAACAATGGTTGCTCCTTCATGTAACAGAGCCCGTACAGATTCAACCCGCTGCTCCACAGCAACAGTCCCCATTTCCCCACGTGGATGAGCAGCCCAGCTCATTCTCAATGCCAGTCCCAAACTCAGCTAGCTCATGGGGGACTGCTTCTTTCCTGGAAGGGAGGGTTTGTAAGAGTAGAGAAGTGATCTAAGAAGCTACCAGCCCTTCTTCCAAGTGGAGGTTGCTTCTTGACAGGCAAGATTTCGTCATGCATGGGCCTCCATAGTTGACTGCAGAGCCAGCCCAGTTTTCGGTGAAGAAGATCTGATAGGAACCAGGTTGACTTTCCACCGTGGTGCATCAGAAAGCTCAAAGAATTACTCGGATAATTCTGTGCAGAAACCAGTGTGGGATGTGTACAATGCTAAATGCTCACATTCGTGCAGTAGCACATCGGAAAATGGAAACGGTACCTACCAGCACAGACCAGTGCACTCAGGTTCCCTGGGCCAGACAAAGTCATAAACTAAACGAATGATCTATCGCATATGTAGTGCATTAGAGCTCTTCATTAACAGAGGGACTAATCAATTTATGGAACTCATGAATCAGTAAAGCTATTACTTATAATGATTATTGGCAAATTAACATATCAGAGTGTACTGACCCCGATTCATCTCCCATGTATGCCTACCCATACACAGCCGGTAAAGTGCCCAGCACTACTCGCTGCATTTCCACTCTGCTCAGCTAGACTGGGCCCACTTAACACCGGGGTTAAAAAAACACTGCACAGTCAGCCTCCAAGGTTTCTGCTTTGGTAATCATACATGTGCATAGACTGTACAGAAGACGGTAAAGCAAAAAAACGTGTTGAATATATAGAAGATCACAAGCCTTGGCCTCCGGGTATGAGTTTTAAATCCACTCAAGGGTTACACAGAAGTAGACACAGTGGCTGGGTTCAACCCATGAGAAAGAGCGATCCCTTGCCAAATTCTGATGCTGATCCAGTTAGCCACTTAATACTTGCTCCCATTTTGAAGGTAACATAGTCCAGCATATTAATTTGGACCCTGCTTTAGCCCAACAAGGATCCTAGTGAGGAAGATGATCTGTTTACACACTAAAACCCCTGGGACCAGACTGCCTGCACCCCAGTAGCGCAGTGGTCCTATGGGCTAAATCAACCGGAATGGGACACATGCAAACACTTTCATGCAAGATTAAAAATTTTTAAAAAAGAAAAAAAAAGTGGTATTATTCAAACTGGACTCAGCCACAGAGCACAGTAGGCCACATGTATAAAATGATCCTTTATTAGCGATCCTGTGGCTTTAAACCAGAGGAGACGTGGGCTTTGAAATCCTACAGACAGACGATCATTCCCTATTTAATTCTACTAGGCTTTTTCACAGAGGCTTTTTACGGTCTAAACTGACATTCTTCTCTCTATTCATTACCACATTCCTGGCCTAAAAACTGTATGACAAGGGAAAGGAAGTGGAAAATTAGGTTACAGTGCAAACAAACATACTGAAAACATTGCACATTTGAAAATAAATTAAGTTTAACTATACTTTGCAAAGGTTAACTTCATAGGTTTTATTATTAGAAAATATCAAAACACTGTTCATTTACTGCAGGGCTCTCCTGCCTGCTGCTTTGTTTCTGGGTCATGCAAGTGTCACGAAGGGTCGGCTCCACATTACTTACAAGCCACGCTTGCTTAACAAAGTAATCCACAATCTTTCCAACATTCACCCGCTATTAAGCGCTCTCGCATAGGGTATCACCGACATCAACAAGGCACTAGTAGGTTCACCAACACAAGGAAGCTCCTACCAGCTGAATCCTTGGCCCTCTGAACAAACATGTAAAGGGCAGGAGACTCCAGCCCACCTTAAATCAACATTTATCCACTGAAACCAGAGGAGGCAGGCTGCTCTAGACCAGTGGAAATCCCATCATTGACATTGGTCATATTGCTGTTTACTGAATTAAGGTTTAATCAGAGGTTATCATTGGCTTTGCTCATTCATCACGGGTTATTTTTGTCCTCAAAACAACAGCCCCACCAATACAAAGACTGGCCAAAATTGCAGGATATTAGTGCAGAGCTCTGTACACTTCTCTGACCTACAAAGATGAGTGTTTTGGATGTTGGCCAGATGCACCCCTCAGCTCCATGCTGATGCCACAGAATTGTGCAGTCCTAGCCCTTCTCTCCCTTCCTCTGCTCCAGTTTTCATGGGAAGGGTGTAGAAGCATCAGAGACCCTTGCATGTTCCAGCCAGGTCACCATTCAGGAAGGTCAGGAGATGACAAACACCACAACCCACTATGTCATGTGTTCACAGGTCAGTTTAGAAACCTTTATGTCTCTGTTTCCTATGTATTAAATTCGGACATGTACATTTGAGGTTATGCACCCCAAAGAACAAGACCTTGTTGTGATGGGGGAAAAGCGCCCACATTCAGTTAGCAATCTGGTTTGAGGCAATGCATCAGACATGACATAACTGGGAAAAAAGCTCAGTGTTCAGAGCTACACAGGGTCTTAATGGGTTTCATCTTTGTGTGCAAGTTAATTGTCAGTCCCATGTCCTGGTGCCATCACTCCACAGCCCCTCTTGCTGAAAGCTGCCCAGTCTTCTCGACTAGCACTACAAACATGCACGTCTTAATCATCACCATCTTAAATGGACTCTACAGGGTAAACCGCAGAAGCCCAGCTGCAATATTTACTTTTCTGCAACGAAAGTCCCCCAGGGAAAAAAGAGGTGGGGATGGGGAAGGGACCTTTTCTTTCTTCTGTGCACTCAGTGTAATTATATTCCTAATGGTGAATTTATGATATCTTATCTTCTGCACAATGAATACTCTATGTGGGTCAGCAGATTTGATATGACACTAAAACCAGAAAGTGGCTCACGGTTAAGCAAAGCTGGAGAACTGGATGGCCAAGTTTTTGTTCTGTCAAGCACCAACATTTCATCACCTTGAGGGCATTATTAAACTTGCCAACCCTTTTGCTCCTCTTATTAGTAAGACATTTCCTGGAGAACAGGAAAGGAGGAGGGGAAGAGGCACTAAAACATACTCTCTAAAGACTTGAAGACATTTGTCCATTTTATGACTCTTATTTGTTCTTGCTCTCTCTGTTCTTCCCATTGTGCTTCTCCCCCATTTGGATTGTGTTGACATCGCTCCTTTGTTATCTTCCTAAATTAGCTGTAATGAAGTCCTTTGAGCTACATGTGCATGCCTTATTTTTTCAGTTTTCGCTTCTCCGAACCATCCCTATTCACTTTCCCTCACACTGGAGCCTCCCTTCCCCCAGCCCACAACATGCTTTTTAATCTGCTTTTCATTTGCTCCCTTTCACCTTCGGTTACCCGGTGGCCAGCAGCCGGTGTACTTTACAAAATAAATTACATTATAACTGATTCTCATTGAGAAGCGATAGGCACCCACGTGGATAAAACTGAGCATCTAGAGCACAAACCATCTGAAATTTCAGTGCCCAAAATACAAGAACAAAGGGGGAATCAAAAGAAGATAGCAAGAAAAAACCCTGAAAGGGCACTTGTAATTTCTGGCACGTGCAAACACGTCTAAGGGACGTTTGTAGCCATAAAACCACTGGACTGCAGATCATGTAGCCGTACTACAGCAGCCCGTCTGGCCATCTGACCGTCACTTGACTAGATTGGAAGCTGGTTTTATATAATGTCTTTCGTAATCATGGTATTTCACAGCACTTTACAGAATAATGAGTTAGCATACTGCAGCTATTATGCACTTAGCAATAGCGCACAGACAACCTTGCACATCTAGAATCAATTTTATTGAGAAACTGATGCGCAGGGCAGACAGGTTATTCTCCGCCTTTTTGTTTTCAGAAGTGTCACGAATCTTTAGCTTGCCTCTTGCAAGGCAATATAAAAGCCAGACTGCATCTTCAAAGAAAAGGTATGTTCTTACTGAGTGATAGCTTGCTTAAGTGGGTGACAAGGACTCTACATCCCAAGAACTGCTTCCTATTCCCTATTAGGATGAGAGGAACGTTTTGATGATTAGTTACTATGTCAAATAATGTGATTTTCATCATCCTGGATCTACTTGAGAATTTGCCTAAAAATATGCATGAAGTGGAATGATTGAAGCAGAAGATGGAGAGGGTACCATCCCTGAGTGGCAAGTCCCAGAGGCGGCAGCAGCTCCCTACATAATCTAAGATTTGTACCACTCTGTTAGCCATCTTGCTGGATATTTACATATTATTCTTCTATGCACGCATGCATTAATGCACGTGTGTACCTACAGGTAATGTTACACTGTGTGGCATACCCCATGAGTTTGTAACACTGGACCCATCCATCCTTCTCCACTGCATGATTACTGTAAGAGCAAAGCACACCACTCTCCAGGATCCCTTTGGCTGGTGGGAAGCCCCTCACTGACTGCTTCTCTTTCTCTGCAAAGTATCTGGCACACTGTCTTTAGCGATGGGCCTAAATTCTTCTTCTGGTATTGGTCTCAGCCTCACGCATCTCCACTGACTGAGAAATAAGATGGGCCAGCAGCGACTACACCTTCCTGCACAATGTCCTGTCCTGGTAAATCTACCAGCTGAAAAGTTTGTTTTGGTTGGAAGTTAACTCACAACCATTAACTCAAAACAGAGCCCACAGCTTCCAGCATACAGTCATAATAGGACCCAAAACCTTATTTTTTTCTAAGTTCTTTAACATGTTTTTTCTTGCTTAAATGAAAGGCGAGATCAACACTAATAGTGCACTACTTTTGAGTTTTCATTATTTTTTATTTTTCTGAATGCAGGCTGTATTCAGATTTTTTTCTTATCACTCCATTCCACAGTGGCTTTGTAATTCTCCTCCATGTTTCCCAGGAGAGCCATAAATGCCCTGCAAGACCCCAGCAACGTTTGTAACAGCGATTATTAAGAAGGGACCACAACTGTTAACATTAGATATCCTTTAATTTCGAAACAATAGACTCAAGAAAGGCAACACAGCCCAGTCTGCCCGCCTTCCTCTTGCACTTTGTCTAGCTCGTCATTCTAAATGTTGAGCTCAGCGGAGCAGGAGTTGTTCTCCCTCCCATAGAGGACCTAGCACACGGAGGCCCTACTACAGAACATATAGAGCCTTCTGCGTGATACAGTTATGAAGCCATACTGATGGTGTGACAATTTCCCAGCCGCACTGATAGCCCGCTTTCAAATGATGCATAGTTCTTCCTATCCAACTTGGATTTCACGTAAGAAAGGTAATTCCCCAGCCTATATGGTTACAGTGAAACTTTCAAAACAAATACAATGCAGAAAGATGTTGTGACAAGTTACCTACAAACCTGGAAGATAATACATCTCAGAGGTCAAACTACTCCATTTAACCGAAAGAAGTGTTAACTCTTACATCTGATAAGAATATCAATGTCACTATTCAATATGTGACACACTGTCTTTGCAGAAATACAAAGACAATCCATTTATCCATTAGTGCAGGGTGTCACATCAATTACTGAGATAGATGCATCAGGGAAATTCAATTGCTCTCATAGATTTTTCCCAAAGTTAATGTTGCATTTGCTTCAACCCCAAAGGAAGGAAGACCGTCCCTTCCTCATTATTTAAAATGTCCACTGATACACAAATAAGAAATCCCAGCCAACTTTCAAAACTTCATGGGTGCAAAATGCCTCAGTGGTGTCCCGCCAGGATCTCTGTTCCCCTGCAACTACAGGGCAAACACTTGCCTTGAGTTCATAGATCCGCAGTGCAATTGAAAAATGAAGACTAGAGCATCAAGCATTATTGATACTTAGCCCTTCCCTGTCTCCTCCCATGCATGCATCCAGCATTATCATCACCATTTTAGACACAGGAAAGCTGTTATGGCTGTGGATGCCTTTGTGCAGTAGAAGAGCAGAGCTGGTTATCTATCAGACAAGATTTGTAAACAGGGTGTGGAGCAAAGAGTGACACCAAAGTACACACTAATGTGACATTTTCACCTTCCTTTCACACACACACACGCAGCCTGAATTTATATGCAGTAAAGCACGTCGTGCATTTCTTTCGATAGAATATTGGGTGGGCCATGTTGAGTTTAAAAATCAGTGGTGCCAAGTATGTCCTGAAGGGAGCTGCAACCCTTGATGCCCAGTTTCACCACTGCAGGTGTGAACCCCTTCCCCCACCCACCATGGACTAATTCTCATCCAGGTGACAAAGCAGCACCCTCAAAAGCTGTGCTGTTCCCACAGGTCATTGCAAAAGCTGATGTCTGGACAGGTCAGGTAGCTTCCCAGTTCTCATATGGTCCTAGCCCAGGCAAGAGGTGAATGCAGAGGACAGTAAAATTGCTTTCGAGGGCACTGGAGCTGCATTAGGTGTTTCTAATCTTATTAGCCTGGCTTTATGGTTTGGAAGTCATACTAAAACCCCCAAGGGCCAAGGCCTTTCACCAAACCTGCAGTGCCTTACAACTCTCATGCAGTATCCTGGATCCATTTAAACCCATTATTTATCAGCTTCTGGAATCACAGCTGACAGAATACCACAAGCAAGGCTAACACTGGCTTTCCCAGGACTGGCAGATGTCAGAAACACTCAAAATCTGGTGAGAAACTTCTACCTCATGAGATTTCTTCAAACCAAGGAGCTCTACGTAACTCACTCAACTTCTTCAAGCACAGCTTAGCTTTCAGGTCCTGACCTTATCTGGAAAAAGGTACCACAAAGACAAATATGAGATGTAGTGTTTGAGAAGCAGCCAAAACTTTTTCAGACTACAGAAATACCTCGTTCACTCTGAGTTTGCAGCCCAGGCCTGTGTTTTACTCTATTTAAAGCAGTTCACTAAATAAGGCGGGGGGAGGGAGGGGGGGGTGTCATATTCTACAGAAATGCTTCAAAAGGGCAAAAGGCAAGCTGGACTTGTTGATCTTTTCCATTCTACATCCTTATAGGAGGACCACTCTCTGGAGAGCTTATCCATATTTCAAAGGATAAGTTGTGATTCCTGAGCTGATTTCAGTCTGGATCATTTCAGATACAAGCGTGCGTGTTGGCACAGTTAACGAGAACACACCCAACAGCAAAGCAGCTCTGTTGCTAACGTTTCACCGTTTGTATGCAAAGTATGCACTTGCACATTAGTCACACCACTACATTGTAACCTAAGCGCTTGCATGGTTTACTAGTACACCAAGCACGTTTCTTTAAATTTTGGAGGTTGGTAAAGTAATCCAAAAGATGGAGCTTCAGCTCACTTGTGAGCTCCTCTGCTTGAGGAACAGCTCCTGCTGGATTCCTCAGCCCACATCACCCCACACGCCCCAGCCAACTTTTTGAGGATGAAGGGGGATGGAAAACACATCTGAGAAACGGGAATGATACTGTGCCTCTTGTCCCACAGTCCAGTGATTCAAACAATCTCTCAGGAGGCTGGAAAACCCCCTTCAGTTCCCTCCTCTGCCTCAGAGCCTGAACGCATACCCCCACCTTAGAAAGACCCTCATCCCAGTAAGATGGTGGGTGTTTAAGGATTCAAATCTGGCATGAACCACCCAAAATAGTTCCCCTGCTTCAGCAGAGCAGCTGAACAGGGAACAATCAAACAAGGTTTTGCAGAGCCCTGTTACTTGTATCTCACCTTTGTCAAACATATTTTCTTAACTCTAAACTTCATTTTACCACCCATTTATTAATTATTGACTTCCTAATCAAGCACTAGCAAACAAGGCATTAAATAAACTGAGCAGCAGTACTAAGGCATTTGATAAACCAGAAATAACACATCAAAGGCTACAGTCTCATGGTAATACAAGTTCTAGTTAAAGGCCTCCCCACACATATACGCCTTGATCTGTTAAGGTTATTAAAACAGCAAGCACAGCTGTATTTTTAATAAAATAATTAGCTCCTTCAGTCTGTTTTGAGTGATGTTCCTCATTTTAGATTCAATTTAAGCTTCATCCCGTCCAAAGCAGCATATGATTGCAAATTATCTATATCACAAATGAAAGTTACAGTGGTATTTAAAAACTAATTATTAACTCAACATTGTAATGCCTTGAGCCTGTAAGGCGCAAGAGTCCTTGAAGGCCATTGTAATTCACAGGCATCAAGGTGTCATACAGCCTCCTACAGAAAGCTGTGAGCTACAACCCTGCATCCCATTGCAGAAATGTCCCCAGAAAGCCCCTGTTTTAAAGCATTTGACACTTCCTATAGACAGCAGGCAGCCTCTGCCTAGCACAAGTTTGTGAACTTCTCTACAGCAGGGTTAGTTTAAGTAATAATAATATTTATATTCTAAAGAACGCTGTTTAAATACACCTCCCACACAATGAGATTTCCTATTTTTAGAAGGAAGATGCCTGTGCATCAGAAAAAAAATGAGTAGCAAAGATCAGAGCAGGGAGTTTGAAGTCAAAACTCCATTTTTATGATTTTACTGCAGCTGGAGAAGGGGAGATTTCATACTTTATTTTAGCCACCTCCAGTTGCTAAGCACCTTTCACACAGAAGTCAACAGAAATACTGAAATCCCAAGTGAACCTAATGAGGTCTGTCACAAGCACTGACTACTGCTGGGTATGAACTAAATGCCCTAAACACTGAGTACTGAAAGTCAGCCCATCTGTAATATGCATATAACTCTTTGCCTGACAGAAAGGGATCAAACTTCAGTTCCTCCCTCTCAGGGAGCGCCTGATGAGCAGTGCTGCATGCTGCTCCATCAGCGTGAGCATGGTGCTACCCTGGGCTCACCACCCAGCCCCGTGCAGGGCTAGCAGACCCCAGGGCATCACCACTCGGAGGCAGCCCCTGGGCTTCTCTGGCTCCACCATCCCACCTTTGGTGCAGGTCTGCCCCATTCCCTCAGGTCAGTATTGAAGCGACGGCCTTGCACAGCGGTGGGAGACCCTGGTGCTTCCGTTAAGAGGGAAGCGGCACAGCTGTGAGCTTTTCATGGAGAAGCACTGGCTAGAGGCACCTTCCCGGCTTGGCTTGGGTAACCACGCCACAGCAGCCCCCATCCTCCCTGTAATGGGAAATCCTGTTTCTCCCTGGTAGCACCGCACCTTGCTTCGGAGCTGCCTCACAGCCTGCAGGGACTGGGCTTCGTGCTGGGAGGAAGAAAAAGAGCACTTTGGAAATCCTACTAAACCCGCTTTCTGAATCTGGGACAAGTCATTAATTATTTTATGATAATAATGCCTGAGAGTCAAAGATGACCAAGTAAGGTGCTGAAATTAGAGGGTTTTATCACAGCAGCGAAATGGAGAGAGGATGCAATTGCAGTTTGATGTTCTTTGCTGCTGTTCCCTTTGATGGAGTTTCTTCCTGGCTTGTAGGGCACCGACCTTCCCTCACTCCTTGCAGGAATGTGTGGCCATCGTGTTCATGTCTGTAATAAAACCCTACACCCAGGGCCTCAAACAAAAATAAACTTTTCACCTGGAACAGAGCAAGCAATCGGTGCTGTTTGAGCACTTTTCGCAACTGGCAGTTTTTGCACTTTGGCAATTTTATTCTCTGAGTCCAGAAGCAAGTAAGTAATATCTTGCCCTGGATAATATATTGAGAAAGGTAAGGTGATCATAGAAATTGCTAAAACAGAAGAGGTGGCAGGTAATGGCATCAACATGAAGGTATAAATTCGCTGCAGACAGGACATAACTAAAGAAAGGAAAATAGGCTGTGCAATGGATGTAAGCACTGAAAGAGATGAAGACACAAGAAAAGTTAATGTCCTCTTACAAAATAAGAACTGGACTTTCAGAATTTACTGAGATACTGGTTATTTATATATACACTCATCTAAATTCACCTCAAAAGTGCTCTATTCTGTAAGCAGCATGCCAAGAATTATTAAAAAGAATATATGTATATTTCTTTGTATTTACTCTTTTCTGCCAGTATTTCACATAAACACGGGGGGTGGGAGTGGGGGGGAGGGGGAAAGGGAAGGAGGTGGAAGCAGGGAACACACACACACACAAATAAAATGGTTGAACACTGTGCAATCCTTTAAGGTTTTTGGCTCCAAGATTTTTTGTAGCTGCCAAAAAAAAAAAAAAAAGGCAAAATGTTTTCACTCAAGCAATCAAACAGCACTCATATCCTACTTAAACTCCAGTGACGGACTGCCAGTAATGCTCTGCGCTAACACCAAAGGATAGAAGATACACATAGACCTAAAAACCCACTGGTTAGCATTTTCTCTTATCTGCTTATTTCTCACAGGATCCTATGCACTGATGGAGATTATATTGCTCCTTCATGTGCTAGTTGTACTAAACTTTTACAGCTTCCAGCACTGGTGAAAGCGTGCGCTAGCATTCAACCACTTCCCTGTTGGTTATCCTGAGCAAGCCTGCACTGGAACCAATTTATTCCAGTCCCTTTTTATGCTGTTTCCCTGTAGACAGGCTGCACACAGCCGTGCTGAGAGCTCCCATTTTTCTTTGCACAACAGGTCATCAAAACAGCTTCTCAGTTTGTCAGCAAGCACCACACATGGATCATAACCAATGGACTGGACCTGTCACGTAGGGAAAATGCTGAAAAGATCAGTTTTCCTACTATAATACAGCCCTGTCATATAAAACTATTGCAGTGATTATCCCGGAGGCTTGGGACCATGACACATGGGTTCTCCCCCGTATTTTACCACTTGCATCTTCTTGTGGTTGTTCTTTCCGTATCTCAGCAAATGTAAATCCTCAGGAATGAAAAACACTTAGGGATTCATTCCTCCTGAGTTCATGCATGTTTCAAAAATAAAGAAACGACCCCGGTGCATAACTTCATGAGAAAAAAAACGTGCTTTCCTTTTGAAGTTTTGCAGAGAACGTATTACCAGAAGTACGTTGAGGTAGGCAGGAAACATCACTTCTGTGATGTGAGACTTCAAAACAAAAATATATTCTGTTTTCTGAAGTCCTGGTTTGGGCTGGGTTTTTTTTGTCCGTCCCCACCCCCCACAAAGCTGCTGTAGTTCAGAGCTATCAGCTTTGTTTCATTCATGGGTCCTGGCCCAGCTCCAGAGGACTGGGCGCTCTCTGATAGTGCTGGATACTTCTTTAGGAGATGTTTAAAAGCTCCATCAGGAACACAGTGGTCTGAAAGTTTGCCAAAAATCTGACTGACTTTATAAGCTCTATTAGTGGTCAGCCTCACTAGCAGAGTTTGTAAGCACTGCCAAACTGCTCTGGCTGCAGTTAGACATGCTGCTCTGGCTGCAGCTGATGCAGGCTAAGAGTTGTCACCCCCCCAGCTCTCCCGTAGCTTGTCACCACTCTCCTGCCAAAATTTACCGCCCCCTTATATCTGACAGCGCAGCTTCACATGCAATCACCCTCTCGGCCAGCTGTGTTCATACAAGCCGGGTTGAAAAACACCACGATTAGAAATGCTTCAGCTAACCAAGGTCATACAGCCAGACGTGGGACAAGGGCGACTGCGAGGCGGCAGGCAGGCTGGCAAGGCTGTGAGCTGCAGCAAGCTCGGGGACCAGGCAAGGTTTGGGGGCAGCGAGGAGCTCAGTGGTGGGTCCCTTTTCAAGAAGACCTGAAAGGAGAGGGCTCTCCTCTTGGAGGTTTCCAGCAGCTCCACCCAACACAGCAAGTCTTCGACCACTGCAAAAGGCTGTGGCTCTTCTGTTTCCAATGCAATGCTGAAAAATACACAGCCAAAAATCTTCATCTCCAAAGACAAAACCTTTTGTTATCTCCAGGCAATTTCGGACACCAGGAAGCTTGCATACATTTCTATTAATAGCAGTAACAGATTATCTAAAAGGAACGAAAGGCAGCTAATACTAAACTTGGTGCATGGGTTAGTCTGTAGACAAAACATGTCGCCTGTTTTGTTGTAACTGTTCTAGCATAAACACTAGATATTTAAAGAACAAACCCTAACTAACAGTGCATTTGGGTGGGGTTTTCCTCCCTCGCCCCCTCCAAACATCTAAAGCTGCTCCATAAATTTCAGTCCTGCTGTTTCCTAAGAAATGTATTTTGGGGGCAGGAGGAGAAAAAGAGAGACAAGGACAGGGGCTGTAGACCACCCCATCAGCACAGGCCCAGGCAGCATATATGTGCCCTGAGGCACACAGTGCAGCCTCCAGATCTGTATTTCAACTGTAGGATATGTTAGAGTGACTGAAGCTGTCCAAAGGCCCCCAAGGATATATATCTACCACAGAGTGATCCCTTCCATCCCCCTCTCCATGTACAAATACTTTCACAGAATTGGCTCTCAGTCTTTATTGTGACACTCTATTTTAATTAAAACACACAAAGCAGACAGATGATTCATAAGGAAACCTCCCCAACAATAACAAACGTCCAACAGACATTGCTTGGACTGGCCATCTATCTCAACTATTAAATCCTTTTTTTTAAAAAAAAAAAAGCTAGAGAGCTGAGATGCAGGCAGCCCTCAAAAGCACCTTTATAATTCATCTCTTCCCACAGCCTACCACAAGACTACTGCAGGCTTGCTATACTTAAACTAGTGCTTGGACTCCTCTTTCTTTTTCTACATCTAGTTGAAGTTGTCCCCAGGACACCTCCTACTGCCTTCCTCACCACTGAAAAACTGAAACAGAATAAAAATCCAGCGATCTCTTACCACCATGGCTTTGGAGGTAACTCTGAGCGAGGGACCTGGGTTCATGAAAGAAGACCCTTGCTCCCCAGAAAGGGAGCGATGCTCGCCATCATTGGAAAAAGCCAAGAATATTATACAGCAAATGAAGGTGACAGCTGCACGGAGAAGCTCTTCCCTTACAAGATCCCTATGGGGCCTCACCTTGCAGTGAGGTGCAACCTGTTTCCATGGGACTTCATCTTACAGTAGAGCAGCAACAGGAGGTGCCACAAGGCTCAATGTCCCCCAAGGGTATAGCGCACTACCAGCCAACTCACTCCCTCTTCCACTTCCAGGATCAACAGCCTCCCTGGACAACCTTCCCTCCTACAGGACAGCTCAGCTTTGAGAGGACCACCTCTCCCCAACCAGCCAGGAGCCATTAGCCCTTCCACCTCTTCACCACCAGAACGAGGACAGCACCTTTCTAGCACACAGGAGAAAGGAGGGAGATGTGATTTAAGTAGGTGAAACTGTGGCAGTGCTGAGCACTGTGGGTACCAGAAGTCCCACAAATTTGTGGTTCTAGTGGCCGTGATGGTGGCCAGTGTTGGTATGGCATGTATCAGCACGTCCAGCTGCATTGTAGACACACTCAGAAACCAAACTTCTGTGAGCTATGAACTGCTGCCCTCATCTCAAGATGATTCACTCAGATGCTAAAACTTTAAATGTCACTACTGTTAACTCACAGCTCAGCAAAACATGCAAGAAAGACTGGGAAGGGATGGATTAGGAAAGCCTGCACAATTAGCGTGAGTCACAGCTCATTTTGGCACCACCAGTGAATAGGCCATGCGCCCACCACTTTTTCCTTGCCTTCAAGACTCTGAACCCCAAGGCAGGCCATCTAAGCCCATCTACAAAGCGCCTAGGCTTCAAAGGGAAGCCAAACCCAAACGAGCCAAACAGAGCTCGTGGGTGTATTCCAAGCCCACAGAGGGAGAACTCAAAGGGTCTGAAAACATTTGCACAAGACTGTTTATCGTAAGAGAAACATATGATTTTCCAGCTGTAGCCATCTTCATGGAAGCTTAAGGAATTCTTGTTCACAAAGCCTACACTACCAAAGGCTGAATTTCTGCTCCCCTCCAAGTCAGATATTTGTTACAGCCCTGTCTTTGCTGAGCAGACTTCTAACTGGAGCTTTCCCAGTACAGCTACCAAAGTGTATGACCAAGTCCCGTCTTCCTTGACCCAGCTTTGCATCTTACACCAAAAATTAAGGTACAGGCTCAATAGCCACAATGCTGGATGGAAATGGAGTTTGCCAAGTTGACAGTGTGTCAAGCATGCATCGTTTTGCTGAGGAGCATACAACACAGCGCCTGTTGATTTCTGTTGAGCGCGGGTGAGAAAGCAGAGCGGAATCTCTATCAAATACAATGGAAATAGAGATTTTTGTGGTAATGAGCAAGGAAGCTATTGCTGCAGGCCAGCGAGCAAAAATTCATAGCAGCCAATGGATGTAGGGCAGAGCAAAGTGCATGGTTTGGAGAATACAGACAGAAGAAAATGATATATGCTAACTACGGGATGTGCCATGGAGAGGGCAGTGCATGGACAGGAAAAGTCCTTCATTCTTTTTAAATTCTAAGACTGCCATGACTACAATACAATTTTAACACCATAGCCATATTACCAAAGGGACTGAAAACTTGGAAAGCTTAGAAACAGCACAGCACTGTCTTTCTTGCATTTTGAAAGAGTCTTGCCATGACTATAGGGAGATTGTCAGTAAAAAAATTGGGTATGGTACCACTAGGCAAGTCAAGGGTGTAAGAAAATGGGATAGGAGACAAACAAATGCACTTACATGCAAACCTATAGTAATGCTCTGACTTTACATCTAGGTTATCAAGGCCTCCAAACTGAAAAGAGAGGAGCTATGCAATATCTTTGCCATCTCTCCATTAGGTAAATGCCGCAGCACTGTGTTTGGAAGTGTTGTGCTAATCAAGGCATTGTATTTAAAGATTGCATTTTTACAAGTCCAGAGACAAATCAGTCTCAGGTCATTCCTGATGCTCCATTATATTTTGATTTGATTGCATTTTATTCCAACTCCAGCTTCACAGCTGGAAGAGCTAGTGACGTCCTCTTAACCTGCAATAGTATGTGACCTTCCTGGAGAACTATACAACTGTGGGCCTGAGCCTGCAGGTCCATGGAGACCTTAATTAGTCTAAGCCAGGGTTGTGGCATGCCAGTCCTCCTCCTGCTTGTGCATTCCCTTTCTCCTTCATCAGTGCTGGGGGTTGTCCAGTTATGCGGTGAGCTGGCTTGCCACCAGCAGCAGCAAACTCTGCTCCCTGAAGCAGCTCACTCTGCAATTACAGGAGCAACAGTCTGGTCATTAAGTTAGAAGTTAACTGGTCAATACTTCAGTTGTGGTTCCAGAAGGAGTAGGCACCAGTGGTGTAGTCAACAGGTTTCCAAGGTCAACCTATACATCTATTAAAGAAAGCATAGTCTCTTTTCCCTGACCGTTGTAGAAAAATCTGAACAGATGGCTTCTTTGCCCAGCTTTTTTACCCAAAAAGCACTTCATATTTTTCTTCAGGACCATGCTCCTGGTGATTTCTGACACTTACTCCTCTCTCTCACACTCAAAAACACAAACACACATACATCCTGCTGGGCTGGAGACCCCTGGACTTCTGCCCACCTACTTCAAAACTAGTATCCTGTGCACTGGGCAGTGTCTTCTGTCAGACTAATTCAGCCCAAATTAACTACTACTTACCTTTCTCTTCAGTGAACACTGCTGCCCACCACTTCCAAGCAGATTTCACCTAGCCCACATTTTGAAGTATTAGAGACTATGGGCAGACCAATTCTTCTATTTGAAGAATTTAAACCAAACCCTCTTATACCTTATGATAATGCTGTTGATGCTCAACACGGCTTTATTTGGTTGGGTTTTCTGTATATATATCTCCAAAAAGATACTTCCCAATGAAAAATAAATCTTGTTTAATAAATAAATAAATCCAAACATCCACTCAGAAATAGATTCCCCCAAGTCCTTTCCCTGTCACTGAAGCATGATGTTCAATATTGCCCTTTGCTTTTTGGTATGCTGGGAAGAAAGAAAATGGACCAAGAACATTTCAGATTTGTTCCGTGCACAAAGTCATGTAAGCATTGTTGATATCTATTGCATATGTGCAAGTTATGTTTGGATACAGGCTCCAGTGCCTCACAGCTTTCAGCCATACACAGACTGACAAAGGCAGAGACAAAATAGCTCTTTTCAGTTTCCCACAACACCAATGTCATTCACCCTAGCACAGTCGATCAGCATTTCCCCGATTCCCAAGCATCAAAGAGCCTCTTACAGAGCTGAACAATCCTTGTGACAAGACAGCTTGGGGAGAGAGGATTTCCCCAAATCCCACATGAATTTGGGGGGCTGCTCAGTCCCTGTGTTTACCTGTCATCAATTCCTTTTTCTCTTAGGACATCATAAACCATCAACGTGCCAGAAAGTTGCTGTTATCACTCTCTGCAAAGGGCTGGCTTGTTTTCTGCTATGCAGAGCATCAACATGAAAGAGCCCTTGAGCAGGTGCAGACCAATGTCTCTTGTAAAGAAGTTGCCACCACCCCCCAGCATCTCTAAAGTAAATGCACACAATAAGGAGCTGCTATGCCTTGGTAGGGGGTGGGGAAAGGCAGGAGGACATTTATCCTATGTTGTTAAGTCCTATAAAGACATTGGGTTAGGTTTATCAGCAATGGATGCATTCGGGGTTAGGATCATCAGGACAGGAAGATTTAAAGGGTCTCTTATTTCCAGTGTCCTTCCTCTTTTTATGGTGCCTTTCTTTTTTTCCACAAGTAAATTAAAATTGTTGCTGCAGTATTGCTGACCTCTTTCACACAGGGCATCAAATCTCCAAAGAGTCCCTTAAAGCCCTGTCCTTTCCCAGTGCTGTATCCTATTAGTGCACTGACCCTTTGTGCATCCAGCAGAGCTGCTAACCAAAAAATGCCTTTGGAATCTGAAAGCTGCGGCACAAAGGCAGCCCTTGGTTTGAATAAGGCAGAGCGGAGGGTTTATTCCTCCTTGGAGTGAGCTCTTCTCCGTGGCACTGGGGTTACAGCAAAGCAGGTGAGGAGAGAGCTTAGACACTTCAGCAGATAAAATTCTCCTATTAAAAAGGGAACAAATTGGAGTCTATATCAAGGGTTTCCCAGAACAGAGCTTGCACCAGCTGACTTTGGTTGCATAAGCAGCCTCAGATGTAGCCAACTTCCCAAGCCTAGTTCACCATGGGGGAAAAACTCTGGGAAAAAAAGTCTGGGTTTGAATCTAGATCAGAAAAACAGCAGTCCAGTTGTGTACCACAGAAGGGCATCCCATTCAGAATGTAATAAAGGGAGTACTTAAAAAACAAAGCGTCTTTCAGGTGTTAGAGCTACATAAGCTTTCTTGAAATGTTTCTTAAACTTAAAAGATTGGAGCAGAGTGCCTATCAACTTTTAAATAAAATGGTGTGAGTTGGTTTAGAAAGCAGCTTCTTCCTTCACGTCTCCAAAAGCTTTTAAAAGGAGCAGGACATATCTACACACAGAGAGCAAATAGATGTCCTAGATTATCTAGGACAATGTCAAAATACAGTGACTGTTCTGATGAGCACCGCTGGTCTTCGGGAAGAAAAATCGAAGATGAAGTGGTATCCCAGAGCAGTGAATTTTCTCTCACAACCTGTCACAAATCAAGGGCCTTGAGCTGACTTATTTCCAATATCACAGCAGAAGACTGATAAGAAAGAGGCACTGAGCCACACAGCGTAGTCCCACATCCTGAATATTTGCTTTTCTTTCCCTTCGCCCACCCTCACCAATGAATTCTTTATGCAAGATATTTTCTTTCTCAGTAAGAAATTTGTGGAAAAAAGGTGAAAGACAGCTGAACTTCTGAAGATTACTATCCTATCACAAACAAGAGATCACAGGAACACAGCTGTGTTTAGTATTTAACTTGAAAGTTTTTCTATCTACAGTTTCATCTGCAATTATGCTTCCCCTTCGATCCCCACCAACCACACTTTGTTCACAGGTCATTTAAGACATCTAATTTCTCTTATCCTTCAATTCAGGTGCTTAAGATAGGAAATAAAGCCTTAAAGATTGGATGCCTATACCTATTACAATACTTTCCATGATCTGCCTTTCACATTGTGTTTACCACCTTCCTTCAACAGCTAAGTTCAGAAGCCCTGCCAAATCTTCAGACAAGTTAACAGGAGGCTTACAATGATATGTTTCTCACTCTACTACTGGAGTCAAAACAGAAGTCTGTTTTTCTTCCTTTCTCCACCTCAACACTTCTTATTTATGTATTTAACTAACCTACCTGGTTGACCGACTGTGCCTTCCTGCAGAAAACAGAGATTTCGGTGTCTGGTTCCTTCCCTTCATGCAGCCCAGAGGAATCCTGGCTCACCCAAATCCCTGAATCATCTTGGCTGCAAGGGAAGCATGGGACAAATCCCATTGAGCTAATACTGAAAACACAGCACTCAGAAGAGCACTTCAGTTACAGAGGCTTTGAATTTTCTGTAAAAGATTTTAAAAATACTGGAAAAAAGATATGATCCTTTAATATTTAATCAACTTTGGTAACAGTACCTCATCTTCAAAATAAAAATTAAACATGAATATTTTGTGGTAATTTGCAGCTATTATTTGTTTCCATAGCTGGGAAAAAAAACAAAACAAAACACCAAAACCCAAAACAAAGATACATACTGTGGCCTCTATGTGGTCTAAAAATATACTTCTTATTGGGAGGTTAACTCCTTTAAGTGGAGCCAGGAAAGGTACAGCTAAAATAAGAATATTGAGGGCTAATACAGTGAAAATAATTTACTCTTTCCCCCCCTTCCAAATACTTCTATGATCACCAAAGAGGGTAAACCTGGGAACAGACAGAGGGGGAGCTAGATATGCCACTACTATCACAAGCTTAGTATCTGCACAGATCAACACATTAAAATCTTTCCATACAGATTACATGTTTCTCCTAGCAGCAGACCTTCTGCCTTTACAGGAAAGGCTTCTCTTTTTCACAGCTCTGCATTCACATAAACCTTCTCTTAGAAGGAAGGGTTCTACTTCCTCAACTATTCTGTGGTGCTTCAGTCCTCAAAGAGAAGGGGTTTCGACAGTAAGAGGAAGCAACAGATTTTCAGTCTCCCTTTCTTTTTGATTTTTACTGCCTACATTAGTCAGCTGTGCCCATGCAGCATGTAACATTCATATCATTAATAAAATAGTCTGGGAACATCCTTGGAGGCAGGAAAATAAACCCGAAGCGTTGATTTCAAGCTTCAGCTGGAAAAGACGCCCAACATCGACTGCACAAAATGAAAGATGAAAGCCAAGGCCTTCGGCAACATCCACACACCAGTGTCTCTAGCAGAGGGCTCCCACCTGCTTACGTTTGTTACTCCACAACCACAGAACATCACACATTTCCACTGCACTGGGTTCACAGCACTGGTTCAATGAAATCAGCAGGTGACTTTGCTTACAGGCCACCAACACTGGTCCACCCCTCCCCTTCTAGCCTCCCCTACTGCAGTCATGGCTTCAGCAAACACCGCAAAGTCACAGCCATGCTGAGGGACCTAAAAAGCTGTGAACAAATCCAACTTGGAGCATGAAGTTAAGAACTACAGCTAACAAAATCAAGATGTTTCGCCCAGGACTGATATGAATGTAATATAGCTTTTAGGAGTAATGTTTTTCTCCCATCTGTCTTCTTACTAGGCACTTAACTAATTAATGACCTGAGCAAAGTAGAGAGCAAATCCACTTCAAATTCACCTGCTCCTGCACCCCCTATCTAGCAATTCTCCTGCTGCAGTTCACCCTGTTTGCAGTTAGGTATTCCTCCATTGCTAGAAAACAGGTGTATAAATTTTTGTTATCTCAGGGTAAATAACACATTTGTGTTTTACCCTGATCTGAGCATACAAAGCAGCAAGGCAAACCGAGACCTTCGCCAACATCCCCGTGCCATTGACTCTAGCAGAGGGCTCCCACCTGATTGCGTTTGTTACCCCAGAACCACAGGACTCGTTTTGCATCCTTTTCAGTGCTGTCTGTTCATTGAGGTCAGCTGCAGAGAAGCAGCACTGTAAAACTAGAGAGCTCTGTTGACCCGTTGTCACAGGACAGGTCGTATGCATCAGTTACCTTAGGGTTAAAAAAATACATCCCATGTGTCTTGGTTAAGAGCAAAGAGCATGCCTTCGTTAAGAGCAAAGAGCCTGCCTCAGAGCAGCTTCTTTCTAAGCTATGGCAAAATAGAGGAAAGAGAAATGTACAGGCAGAAGCCCCAGAAGTGATCAATGCAACTGAAAAGGATGAGGCAGTTTTCATCACTTTATTGCAGAGCTGGCTGCTGCAATCAGAATTATGACATTCAGTCTGTAACTCTGCAAGAGGCCTCATCTTTGACCCTCTTCTTGCTAATTATCCCCTCATACAGCTCACATCAAATGAGACTTATCAGGAGCTCCAGCTGCACTCAGTCACCATCTTGGTGCACACATGACTCCTGAGGACAAGCAGGCAGAAGCCAAAAATAGCTTCCTCATCTTATTTACACAACAATCATGAACGCTGTAATAAACAAATAAGCTCTGATGAAGCTGCTTTATAAAATTACTTCAGATTTAAATATTTTATCTTCCACTAAGAAGGATAAGCAGAAGTGCTAGCACTATCTTGAAAACAACAACCAAAAAGAAAATCATAACTGCTCCGTTGTTTATTTCTAATGTGTGTGTGAATGTTGAAGATAATCAGAAGCATGGAAAAAGAATTATTTCCCACCTTTTTTTTTCCTTCAGTTCTTAATAAGAAGTCCCAATCAAACACGTTTAGTTCTTGCCCTAGTTGGCACAACCTATGCTTGAGTCCCATTGACCTTAATAAAACTTAGGCAAGCACTTAATTTATCTTTTGATTTAAGTGTTCCCCCAAATTAGAGTGCATAACCAAAGACAAAATTAAAGCACAGAGTAAACTGCAACAGAAGTGTGATCCCAAGTGAAGGGAGTTCATTCTTGGGGGATTTGCTCTCTGATTTGTCCAGGCAGTCAGATCAATGAGTTAAAGGTCTATGAAGGAGATAGAAAGTCTTTATCCTCCCATTATATTCTGGGAAGCTTCAGTTCAGTTTTTTGTTTCATGTAACTTTTATTGAGTTCCCATTTCAAGCAATTTCAAGGTTTTTAAGGCTAAGATTTTGGAAATGGGGGAGGGAAGCTCTGAACCACTCATGTGTTCTCACAGATACCTTGGATCCAGATGACTGAGCATGCATGGCAAAGGTGACTGGACTTACCTTATCAGCTAAAATGTCTTGTGATGTTGATCTGTTTGGTAACAGAACTGCGGTGAGCAAGCTGCTGTAAAACACAGGGTAACCCCTACAGCTGGAGAAACCACATGCTGCACAGAGACGGTGGCAATATCACACCAGCCTGGAAATTATCAAAACCTGATTGTTTCCCAAAAAGGGAACAACTATTGAAGCCATATGACCTCTGAAAGTAGCACAGGAACTTGTGGGGAGATACTCATTTTAATCTCTGGTGGCGCTATGAAAGTTCTGGTAGTCCTAATTTTTTTAAAAAACACTTTGTTTTCCCTGCATGATGTACTTTAAAATGAAAGTGGGCGGTCAGGAGTTTGTGGAGACTGCGTTTATGCAGCTTTGAGCTTTACGCGAGGGAGTAGTCATGGAGGACTCCTTTTGGTTGAGCATGCATGGACATCTGCTGTAAGGATCAGGCCCTAACAGAGCAATCAGGACACCAAATCTCAGAGTCATTCATTTCCACTTATATAAAGTACTTCCTAAAATCTGAAAGACTCAGAAACTGAGCATTGCATTTGCACATTTCTGTGCCAGCACAACATAACATATGCTTGACACGTCTAGAAACATTATGGTGCTGCTTCCATTTCCTGCCAACCACGACAACTCTTCCTTTATCTTCCTGATTTTAGGTTTTGTGAATTGTTTCAGTGCAGGAAGAGGAGGAATAGAAGAGTACTTTGGTACCTGGGAAAATAAAGTGTTTAGAGGAAAGAGGCAAAGCATGTGTTCTCAGGATCAGTTGGCAGAGGAGGCAGAAAATACCACAGAGCGTGACACAAACTGAGAAAAGATTTTGTACTTGCTTTTCATTTGTTCCCACAACAGATGCATGCTGGCCTGACTCAAATACTCCATGAAGTAGCAGCCATTGCATATGCTTCCAGATCTGTGTCAGCCTAGCTGAAGGCAAATGCGCTGCTAGCCAAACACGAGCTGAAGAATCAGCACAGCAGCTACAGCCGGGATGGCTACACATCCTCAAAGTCCCATCACAGCCTTCAGAGCGGAAGAGTCCTCTCCCACTGCCTTCAAGGCTAAAATTGCTTTCACTTGTCTCCACTACACGCAGCAGTAGGTTCAAGGTACATATCAGCATTGGTAAACTCGGTATTCAATTTTAGGAAGACCACAAATGGAGGATCCACCCTTCAAACAGGTTCAGAATTGGGAGACAGTCAAACATCTGAAAGATTTGATCCTTATCTAAATGATTCAAACCATCTGAGCACCACACAAGCCTGCACAAATGGACTGAACTCCCTAGAGAAAGTCCTTTCTCATGAAATTTCAAGTATTTCCAGCCCTGGCTTGGCAAGAAGTAATATGAGAGCAGACTCCCTTGTGGTATTTTGGTATTTCTGATTCCAAACACAGCCAAAAAAAGAGTGAGAAGATGGATTTCAATACATTATCTGAATGTATTAGACATATAAATTATTTCAACATTTTTTCTGATGACAAACCCTCTAATACTTTTGAGCACAGACTCAGTAATCTTGATCTATGTGATGGCTCAACTTTACTATATGCTTGAAAGCCTAGCTTCTAGGCATTGAGTTTTTGTTTGTTTCAAAAATAAATGCATCACATGGCAAAAGTGTCTCTTCCCTCCTTCCAAAAAAATTAGCCCGGTCCAATGGCAGACCACTGCTCAATAGAAAGGCACTAAATGAGACTCCACTGACATTTCTACAAAAAGAAGTCCTCTGCCTGTTACACTATTGGCAAGGTAGCTCTAGCAAGGGTTGGTGGGAACCCATGTACTCTTAAAGGTCAAAGGGGGACTGGCATCTCTAAATCTCAGGGCCAGTTTAAACAAAGTAATAAAGGGCATAGTCTCAGTCTCACCAACCAGGGAAGCCAAAACAATGTGGTATTCCCCCCCAACATCTAAAAAAGGTACAACCAAAACCAGAAATTAATGCACTCTTCTTGATTGGCTATAAGGGGAAAGCCACATTTTGGAAGTGTGCATTTATATCCAGCAACTNTTACCCGGAGTCTGAATCCTGAAGAAGCCCACAGTGGCAAAAATAGGATAATTGTAAAATAATAGCTCATGGTGTTCTCACACTTTTTTTTCCATGCTGCTAAAAGCAATTCACTCAATCAGCAGTTGGCTATCACCAAAATTCCCTCCTTCATCTCTATATTCCACTTAGGGAGTAGCAAATATAGGGCACTCAGCTCATAACTTTCATTTTCTTCAAGCAAGAAAATTCTTATAAAAATGAAATCAGCCTCTGGTTTAATGGCCATCAACTGAGCACAATAGCTATGCTGGGAACAAGAGATCTTGAAAAAATTCCCTCCACGACTATAGGGCTGATTCTCTAGTATTAAATGATTGTAGCGTGATTCCAGATGCAGAAAAGCCAACTCCTTCAGGATGGTTTGTTCTTGATTTTAGCTAATCCTCCCAGACTACAGACTATTCTGTAATAAACCAATCAGCAAGGGGGCTCCCAGGGTGCAACACCCCACTTCTTAAAACTTGGATCTGCACCCAGTCACGCAAACTAGTCTCGTCCTACACGAAGGCACACGTTTGCACACCCACTGCTAATTTCCCCAAAGCCTTTACCACGGACATTCTGGGAAAGTGGTTATCTTCCATCTGCAGTTTCTTTTCTCAGCTGGTCTTCATAATCAGCTGGCTTCCCTGTACCCCTGTTGATCACAGTCAATATTTCTATAGCATGATCTATAAGACTGCTTTAACCTGGCATGAGTCTGGACATTTTATACTTTTTCCACAGCCTCTTTGACAAAAGGTCATTCTTCCCAGAATATACCAAGGTGACCCTGCCTGAAAATAATTCAGGACCCAACTGCCTCATTAAAAACAAACAAGGCTAGTTAAAAATAGAAAGAAAAAGGAATTATCTTTTACTTTTTTTTTTTGTTTTAAACACACCCAGCAGACACATCTGCTAAATCGAAGCTCAAGAGGTTCAGTTTGGGTTTATACAGCAAAAAAACTTCCTGCAATTACAAAGACCAGGTCCTTTATAGCAGTCATCTTCTGTGCCTGTCTCTCCAGACACCCTATCAGTAGGGCAGTCTCTCCTTTCTGGAGCATAATTCTGTCTCATTGAAATAACTATAATTCTACTATGCCCTCTTGCAGTTTCCATGGACCAGATATTCCTCCCCACTTTTCAAACCCTTCCGTGACATTATTATGCACAATCAGGATGTTGTGCTCCATCTCAAAGGCAGCTGAGGTCTTTGAGGATTAAGAAAAGGTGCTAGGTAAATGTTAGATATGTTACTATTACTTTAATTAGGTGTCCATCTACTAACAGCTCCTTACTGAAAGCATGAATTTAAAACTGGGTTCTACCAACTTCCTGCTCCAAGCTGCCCATCGCCTGCCAAGGCATCAGGAAATTAACTGGAGCCTGAGGAAATGGGAGACAAGGGAGGATTCTTTGACCACACGGCAAACATTAATGCAGAGAAAAAAGGGCCCCTTTCAGAACCAGCATCCTGGTTTTGTGGATCCCAAGTGTTTCATCTCTCAACCTACTGCCTCATTCTTCAGAAACTCCAACACCTGAAACGTGTCTAGAACTAGGGATGGATGGAGTCAAGTCATTCTTCCGCCAACAGCTCCAAATACTGCCAGCAGAAAACATGAGAGCTGTCAGAATTTTGACTTTCCTTCCCCACTCCCTCCATGACAGCCCACCAAAATGAGAAGTATTTCTGGAAAGCCAATGTAAAAGACCATGCCAATGGAGGAAAATCCCCAACTGGAGCACTGACCAACAGTCCCAGATGTACTACCTGACCAAGCTGACATGAATTTCACTTGAGCTAGCTAAATTTACCCATAATTTGCAAACGTTCTCAATTCATAAATCAGTAATGATTCAGAAGTGATTATTGCAGCATTACATCATCTTATAAGAACACATCACAATGCAGCTGCTTGCTACATGTGTGAGTATTTTATGGATACTATCCACAAGTCAAGGAAAAAATATTTTCTGCCAGGACCTACCAATTATTAACATGCTGAGAGAGTAAAGGTAATCTAACACGAGGACTGATTTACCCTTCACCTTTTATAAGTTATGCTTCTATCTGCTTAAAGCTCCAAGTCAAAGGAGCCTGGCACACTCTCTCAAACAGTTAATTTGAGTTTCCATCCCCAAATACATTCTTTCCAATTTGGCACGGTGTGAAGATTCTCTGTAGATGTGCAATACGAGTTGCTGCAAATCAGGACTCAGGTGCTTGGCAGGTATCTGCATCCAAAGTTCAGATAACACCTGGTTGTATTGTCCTGCCTGTAGCTAGAATGATGATTCTCTATCTATCATAAGTTCAGGGGAAGCAGAAATGCAGACACCTGGATAACGACCATACAGCAGACTTACAGAAGCCACTGGGTCTTGAAACCTTGCAGGAAGCACTGAAGTAACCGAGTCTCACAGTGTGGTGAGGAGATGATCAGCTAACTTAGCTTGCACTATTTTCCTTCTCTGCTCTTGGACAATATGGGTTTCCTATCAACTATTATAATAGTCTTTGCTGAATAAAACATACCAGGTTTTCAAGATTTTGCTTTAAAGGGTCATGTGATTTTTGTGTCTTTTTGAGGTTTAACATTGCAATCCCCCTTGGCAATTTTTCTATCAGAGGTTCTAATACCTCTGGAGACAATATCAAAATTATGCATATATTTATGATTACATACAAAGCTGGCACCATTCAACTGTTAATCTGTAGCCAAGAGAAGAATGGAAACTCCCTAAATCAAAGATGATTAAAAAAAAATAATTCCTTTCGATCACACAAAAACTGGTGCATCTCTCTTTTCCACCTTGTACTCCTGCTTTACATCCATTCCCTGTGGACTGACACACACAGACCACTGCTCGATTCTCATACCCCTGCCCATATGTTCAGGCTGCCATTAATGTCACATAAGAGACTAGTTGGAAGAGACATGCTCCAAGGAAAGCGGAGCCAGAACATCCCCCTTCTCTGCAGCCAAGTGCACCGTGTTGCCAGCACATCTGCTCCCCACCAAGCCAGAGAGCCTCAAGGTTATTTTGGGACCTGCATCTACACTATATGGCAGCACAGAGCACCAGCAGTATGAAAAACAGAAAGGACAATATTGCCAAAATCTGCAATTCATAGACCAGCCAGCACTAGGGCGACTAACCCCCTCAAAAAGAGAAGGCAGATGTTTTTTCAAGGACACGAGACCCCATGAGGTACTAGTGCACTGAAGTGGAGGAAGCGCACACAAGAGACACCCATAAGGAGGGTTTGGGGGTGACACTCCAAGGTCTTCCCTCCAGTTTTGGCTGTGCCCTTACCAAGGCAAAGCTTCCAGTGAGAAAGCATGGCATGCAGTGACTCCAGGCTGAAGACCAGCCATGGCTGGCTGCAGGCCTTTGTCCCTCTCCCTGGCGGAGAGGTAGCAGGCACCTCATGAGCCACCTTTTCCCTGGGGGAACAGATGAGACCTGCCACCCAGAGCTCAGCCAACTCACCATATGGGGCTTGGAAAGGGGAGAGGAGCAGGTGACACTGGGGATCAGCTCAGAGGCATGGGGTGAGGGAGGACAAGACAAGCTCAGTGGGGAGCAGCCATCCCCCCGGGTGCAGGGGGTGACCCAGGCTTGGCAGCAACGTGCCTGTCCCCTTCTTCTGGCCAGAAGGCCTGCTTTAAAACACCCACACTTTCCTTTTTATTACTGTTTCTATCATTTCTTTGCTGGGGCAGAGAGGGAAGGCTGTGGTCAGGTGCAGCTTTCAGTGAGGACCCTGTCCTTGGCAGACACTTGGCCTCGAGCTGTACAGGGACCCATTTACACCCTGTTGCGAGGAGGAGCCACTTGTGCATGCTTTTGCAACACTCCTAACTCACCCAGATGAGCACAGAGGTAATTAGGGGCAGTAGATACCCTGGTTTACTCAAGCACCGCAAACTGGTCCCCAGCCTCGCCATACCCAGAAGGCGTAGTTTGAGCCGTGTCTGTCCACAGGGTCAGCACCTGGTAAAGAAGTGTGGAGGGCCATGAAGATGGTCAGAGGGCTGGAGCACTTATTCTAGGAAGACAGGCTGAGAGAGTTGGGGCTGTTCAGCCTAGAGAAGAAAAGGGTCTGGGGAGACCTTATAGCAGCCTTCCAGTACTTAAAGAGGGCCTACAGGAAAGATGGGGAGGGACCCTTTATCAGGGAGTGTAGTGATAGGATGAGGGGTAACGGTTTTAAACTGAAAGAGGGTAGATTTAGAGTAGGTATTAGGAAGAAATTCTTTACTCTGATTGTGGTGAGACACTGGAACAGTTTGCCTAAGAGAGGTTGTGGATTCCTCATCCCTGGAGGTGTTCAAGGCCAGGTTGGATGGGGCTTTGAGCAACCTGATCTAGTGGGAGGCGTCCCTGCCCATGGCAGGAGGGTTGGAACTAGATGATCTTTAAGGTCCCTTCCAACTCTAACCATTCTATGATTCTATGAAATATGGTATCGGAGATGGGGAGGGAAATGCGTCAGAAAGCCATTGCTGACAAGCAACTTTTAACCACCTCTCTGAACAGAAAAATAAAAATTGTGATAGCTAAAGCTGCAGGAGGCTTTGCCCCCTCCTCCCAGAGACGTGTTGCAGCATTGCCTGACGTTCACTCTTGTCTCTTCTGTGCTTAGCGAAGTGCCCACAGGCTCCAGAGCACGCCCGCCCATCTGCACAGCTACATGGCCCCCTCCTGCAAGAACATACCCCTCCTTCCATGCAAACCTTATCTCACAGCCTTACATCGACCCCGGCAACAACGCTATTACTACGAGAATTATTTGCTCAATTGTGAAATCAGTAAAGACTGCACTTAGGGAGGCAAAGTAATGAAAATCCTGAAACGCGAGTACCTTAAACTCTAGGAAAGTTCAAGTCTCAGGCTGTTCTGCAGGCCTCCACCAGCACATCAAGATACAACAGCACCAGTAATAGAGAAATAGAATAAATAGACAAGATGATACCTAAGGAATAAAAATGCTCATTCAGGATCCATCAGCAACAGCTTTTCACATCTCTCAAATTTCCCTGAGGGCTGCATCCTTGGCCAAGATCCTCTCTGCTGTGGGTGGCAGGAACACATGGTGGAGGCATCGCCTGGCCTCAGACGAGACTTGGGGTGTGCAAGGCTCCAGCCACAGCTGTCCCCACAGCCTTACTCCCCCAGGGAAAGCTCTAATTCTCAGGCAGGTGATAACTTGACAGCAAATTGAAACTGTATGCAGAAAGCAAGTGTTTTGCACTGTTACTTATGCAGATACTGAAAACGCAGGGTTTTCCCTCCTCATAAAAACATTTCAACAAGAAAATTGCTGTAGCCCTCCTGTGAAAGCAACAAAAATAGCACTCTCCATAAAGCCATGAACTGGGTTGGAAACTGTATAAAACTTTAGTTTACATAAGTACATGATGCTATTGGAGCCATTCTGTACATCAAGGTCTGATCAGACCACGGTAACTATCTGCTGCTGGATAGTCTGTGACTTACACGTTACTGTTCACGGGCACATAAAAATAAAGACTAAGACTTTACTCAAACAAGCTTTGGCTTCTAGATGTTTAAAAATTAGATGGCAACCTAAATAAAACATTATTCTAGCATGAATTTATATCCAGTCATTGTCTGAAAGGCCTTTCTGTTCATCACCTGAACAGAAATATGCCTTTTGTTTGTTTTGAGGCATATTCCAAAAACATACAGGTCACAGTCCTACCATTGCATCTTGGACCATAACAGTATATAAATTAATATAGTTTCCATTTGTTTTCACTGGAGAAACTATCCTTTATTGGTTTTTTTGCCAGTCTTAACACTCATATATCAAATGGCTTATAAAAGCATTACAGCTGCTGATTGACTAAGAATTATGCGCAGCAACTAGTTTCCTAAAATATCCTGTATTTTTTACACTTCTCATTTCCACTGTAAGTCACACAGACTTACTTTGGGGGCAAGGAACACCTTTTAATAACCATACAGAACCAAGACAAACACAGGCTCAAAGGTGGATTCAATAGGTTCTACTGCCATATGAACAGCTAACAGCATAGGCCTCTACCAGTTTTCACTTAGAAAAAGTAGATATGTCACATTAACGAGTATCAATTGGGGTCCTCATCCAAGCAAGCATTGAAAGATTTTCACTTATTTATCAAAAACCCAGCTATTTTACCTAAGAAGTAACTAAAAGAGAAACTTTGAGGAATGGCATTAAGTAATTCTTACAGAACAAGCAGCCTGTAACAGAAAAACAGTTAAATCCTGGAAGGTCTCCTCGTAATGAGCAGTAGTACAGCAAAACCACCACACTTGACACGACAGGAAAACAAGCAGACAAAACTACTAAGACATGTCCTGCATCCAGCTCTGATGAACTGTCACAAGGGAGGTCAGGTCATCCTATAGCCAACAACGTGCCAATAATTTCTATTAAATTCCGGTGGAAAAACTCAACATCCGGGGGAAAAAAAAGTTTCCTTCAGCTATTGTTTCCTCTCCAAAGATCACTTTTTCAGCTAAAAGGATGGGGAAGAGAAAAGAAAGAAAGGGACTGAGTGAATAATGCTCCGTGACTAATAGCCGTAGTCTGACCAGTCTGAAACAGCTTCAAGTACCCATGACCTTTTGAAGAGCCACAAGTTAGACACTAACAAAATGCATAACGCAAACTCTCACACCCCCTTCCTTTTATCAAATGGGCGTTAGGATGAATAAGCTGACAAAAACAACGTGGAAGTAATCTGCTGAGTAATTCCCCTAATATTCCACCGTGGGTTGGCTCTGAGAGTTTGAGGCACACAGCTACGAAAGCGCTTCTCTGACTGTATTTCAGATGACAAATTCTCATTAATCACACACAAATACTGCGTGTTGTTCCACAGCTTACACAATTGTTCTCCTGGAGCAGCACTCAAGTCATTAACAAATCGCTGAGCCCTCCCATATATCTCATTGCACAATTTCTCCGAAAGGACGTGAAAGGTCTCACCTAACTACTCCACGCATCTCACTCCCTGTTTTCATCCTATAGGGCTTCACTCAGCACACGCGTTCCCCACACCATTTAAAGGTCTTCAGTATAAATTCTGCTTTCAGTGGGTGGCGCACCAGTTAGATGTTGGGGGGTTGTTCTGTGTATCTCTTCTGTCAATCAACACAAATCCACCCCAGGCTGCTGCATCGTTTGATCAAGCTTGGCAAAAGCAGATAATAGTCATAATAACAATAATAACATCCAACTTTAATATAGTATTTTAGTACTTTTCATCAGCAGATATTAAAGAAGGTCACTAACACTATTTATTCAGAGGGCTGCAATCTTCTGTGTCTCTTGCCTTTGCACCTTCACTTGCAAGGAAAGTGCTTAGCATGTTGTTGGACCACGGAGACATATTCCACTAAAGCAATGCACACCAGTCCTGTGTAAATGGAGATTAAAATGATATTCACAGCAATTGCTTTAAGTAACCAATAGACAAAAATCCATCATATAATTATTTTTGAAAGGGAGGGAATAATTCACAAGGTACAGTTTACTTGAGTCTTTTTCAATTCAGAAAGTATAGCAGTGGTAGCCATCATTCCCAGATTTAGTTTAGCCTTTGAAGTTTCATATGTTTTTATTCCAAAATCATTGTTAACACATTGAGCTTGACCTATTAATATCTAGATTAAGTGATCAGAATTACATGAAATGCTGTTTTATTTCTTGAGTAGACAAGTACACAATTCTGGTTCAAATACTGAAATGCACTGAAACGTTTCTTGAAACAACAAACGTCAGAAAGCGATATGATCCATTCTATAGAGAAGAAAAAATACTATTCTGGTTACATTTTGAATACACACTGCCAAACTCTCAAATGATTGCATAATAAAAAAAAAAAAATGCACACCATCAGCTACAACTAGTTAGCAAAGATAACTCAGTAAAGCTTAATGGAAAGTGCTCAGAACTCACAAGTAAGTCACCTGCTAGCTGTAAAAATCAAATTTACTTAGATCCCTAAATATTATTTAGCCGGCACTCAAGTTGAGAACATTATTCTACCTCGGGGGAAAAGCAGCTTGGGCTAAAGCAAGAACTGTGATATGATTACCACCCAGGCCTTTAGGCAAAGTCTGGCAGTGCACCCAGAGTCCACACCTAGCACATACTTATGTAAGGCAGAACCTTAAAATCTGGATGTAACAGCAGAAACATATGGGAAATTCAAATTCAAATTTCAGACCATCCCTATCTAGAGGGAAACTTGTTTAAAATTTTGAGAAAAACTCAGGATTCTAAAACAATGAAAAGGCACTATGAGAACTTCATGCATGTACAGGGCTGATTATAAAGCAACAAAGCAGAATTTTGAGGTATGGCCTGAGCAGTGATTACCAGAAGCCAAGACCAGCCCTGTCCTGGGAAAAGCTTTAGCAGCAAGCATACCTAAAATATCATGGTGGCAGTACAACAAACTGTGGGGACCCTCTCAACTGCAGACTCGTGAACAGGAACAAGAAGCCATGGATGAGAACAAAAGAGGGACGGGGAAATTAATGTCTTGGAGAAGCTCTGACAATTCTGAAGATGAGAGGTGACAGGAAAGATTTTGAAGAGAGAAGTAAACAGAGTGGAAGTCACAAACAGGAGAGCTGACAGCCAGAAACCCTTTGGATTTTAAATGAGCTCAGTGGACAGAGAAGGGGAAAGATCATTGAACTGTTACCCATGAATGATAAGGATGGAAGCGGAGCACTGTAAGAAAGAAGACATCCAGCATATATGGCAACAATAGCTTTAGGAGGGTCTTGAACGGGGGACACAGTGGCAACTGATCCTGCTTAGTCTCTGACATGTATCAAAGATGAGGGAGATGGGGATAAGTGGAAAAGTGTCCAACCTAGGAGGAGAGATGAAGAAGAAAGAAGCACCAGAAAATTCAGCAAAGACAAGAGAGGTAAACCCCTTGGGCATGTGCAGAATTGCTGATGAAATGTTTACTGATGAGTGGTGAAAGAATCTCATCATGTCAGCTCAGCGAGCTGGGAAAAGCACCTCAAGACTGAAAAGGGGCAGAAACAGTCCCTAGAATAAAGGCAGCAAAAATGCAAAGGGAGCTCAATGCATTCTTAAGAGAGCATTTTTAGTACAGTATGGGGAAGCCAAGGGGGAACGTTGCAGCAGAGTCCATGGGGGATATGAAACCAATTCCTTTTTTCATGATCTGCAAAAGATACGTTTCTTCTCCCACCCACCACAAAGAAGAACATGATCACATTCTAAGTTTAAAATTAAGCCTCTAAATATTTGGGGAGGACATCAGGGACCTCAGGGATAAGAAAACCTAAGAAAACTTGTGAGCTGTGGCTAAAACCCCTTCTAAGTCCACAGGACATGTCTCAGCAAACATCAGCTAACAAAGGACCAGTGATGGCTAGCAATGGCTGGAAGTATATGCAGTGCTCCAGCTGACCCACCATGCAGCGTTTCCTGAAGTAAGACTCCTATTTCTCAGATAACATTTACTAACAGGTTTTACACCCACTGTTTGTCCCCTCAGAATAATTTCAAAGTGACCTTGAAAAGATGGATCTCTAATAGGAGGGCTGAGACCACTGGTCTGTTTTCACTACAAGTACTGCAACATGCTTTGCAGGGGAAGAACCAGGAGAAGCCCTTCAGCTGCCATCAGGCCATTAGTTCCAGTGTGATGACACCAACACTTTGTTATTTTTATAGTGTGTAGAGACTCCCCTGCTGCTTAGTGGTGGTGCTGCTGGGCCTGAGGCTATTCAATAGGGGATGCTATTGCTACTGGGATTCAGGGCCTTTCTTACCTAGGCCAGGGCAGGAGATTTTGGGCACAGTCAGTGACCCAGGAAGGGCAGGAGGGAGGGAAGAAAAGAGCTCTGGTTTCTCTAACAAAAGTGCCTAAGTGTTAGCTGCTACATCTGAAAACTTGGCTCATATGACTCCACTGGGAAGGTCCATGAGCATCAAATGAGGTAAGGCATCTATAAACACAACCATACCAAAATGCCCAAGCTAATGCACCTGAACATGCCACACAAGCTGCACTGCGCTGTTGCAGTTAATAAAATCATCTTCTCTCCTGATGATCTGCTGACCTCTCATGGCACCCCATGCTCAAGGGCCACCTCCATCGTGATCCAGCAGATCCTGCTCCTGAGCAGTCCAGAGGGCTTTCTAGACACGGTAACACAAAGTGCTCCGTCCTCCTCCCCACCACTGGCAAGTCACACTACGCTGAGCTAGGGACAAGCAGACACCTTTCTCCTGTATAATGGAGCCTCTCAGCCTTACACGGATTAAGCACTCTGTAAGAGGAGCACTGGAAAATGCAAGGTGGTATTGTATTGTATTAATGTCACTTAATGGTAACTGTCAATGATAGTGATGGAATAAATATGGAAAAGGAAATTACTGTAATTGATTGACAGTCTGGAAGCTTCCACATATGATCTAATGAGAGAGACCTGTGAGAAGCTGCTGCGGTAGAGGCTATTAATGCAAATCATATGCACCATGCCCGCTCTCTGAATTATGCAATGCCATGTGAATGTCTAATCCGTTTCACCAGGCTTGTCTCTATCCAGAGAGAATATTCCACTGACATGCTGATTAGTATATTAGGAGAGTCTTAGAAGTTCAGTGCTAGAGCGGGTGCCATCGCAGTGTTATTAATTTAGTTCAGAACAAAACAAACAGGTCCGTACAGCCATCAAAATCACTACATAAGTCTACAAGATAAGTTTGTCATGGCTGATGGGAATTTGCAGGAATGCCTTGTGATACATGGTAGGAACCAACAAATAGATAAGGAGGGTATCACTTTTCTAGGAAACTACTGTTGAGGACTCAGGAATTAAAGACAAGGAAAAATGTTTGATATAGCTCCCTGATATTTTGCACGGAAATCCAGAAATAATATTGTGATAATGAAATCAGACAGGAAATTTAGAGGAGGTAGTTGGCATATTTATACTGCAGCAGTGCCACAGACGCACAAATCAGCATACGAACACATTAGAAGATGGTGTTCCCAAGCCCGAGCTTTATGGGCTGATGCCATTGTATTTTGCCTCTAAAAATATATTTAGATCAAAATCCATTTAGATCAATGATGGAAATTATTTTGATGGAGTAACCATGGACCCTGGGGACCACTCGTCCTCCGTGCAAAGCCGTAACACAGTTAGCACCACAGTGCTACAGGATCCTCTCTGGTGATCCATACTGCATCACTGTTTTCCACCAGTTTGTCTGCAAAGAACAACGGCAATAAACCTTCACTTTTGTGCAGGATTTCATAGAGTTAATACTTGCACAGAGACAATACAAAACAGCCCCATTACAGTCTTGGCTTTATGGCACCTGGATATACCTAGGGACAGATGGTGACAGCAGAGCCAAAGGGATCTTGGAAATAAGTACAAGTGATGTTGAAAAGAGTAAAAAAATCTACAAAACTGAGCAACCATGATGGTCTGTTCTGAGACCATGACAACATGAACGGAAAGTCTCTAAAACTAACGTCTGCAATTACCTACCTCCAGACTAGCCATTGTCTAAGCAGGAACTGCAACTGGACATAAGATTAAACAGTAACTTAGCGGTAGCTGATAAGATAAAGGTATAACCTCCAGCTATCTTAGCTAATTATAATACTAAAAACCACACCTCTAGGAGGAGACTTTGTATGTAAATGTAGGACCACCTTAGTATAATGAGCTAGACAGAAATTAGGACATGCGCACACAAGGCTTTGTTACGTAAAGTGTAAGTGACCGACCAGCTGATTTAAGGCGATTTCTTCTTTGTTACCATTTTGTATAAAAGACCCTACATGTTTCCTAAAAAGTGTGCTGGCTGCATTAGATGCCTAGCACCCACTTCTGCAGAACTGAAATAAAAACAAATCTCTCAACTCAGTGTGATGATTTGCTTTTGCACGCCAGGTGAAGAACCCTTACTTTTAAGGACAACAGAAAGAATGAGGCATGGTTTCGTATTTGGCAAGTCAGCACTGGGGAAGCAGAGATCCACGTGTCACTGTAAGATCACATACTTTTGTAGGAAAAAAGATGCTGAAAGCCACCCTGGATTCAGGCATTGTTACTTTATCAGCATTATTTACACTGCCACATCACGGCAGAGCCTCGGCCACATCAGCTGTGCAAACACAGCAGAAGGGAAGGGAGCCCTTACCCCCAAAGACCTGCAAATAGACCAACAGCCCCTTCGTAGAGGACACTAGTTTTGTGAGCTGGGTGCAACAATTGGCTCGGACGAATTACATCTGGGCACTACTTGTGCAAGCAGATGAAAGGCTGCTTCCACCCACACAGGGAGCCCATGGTCCAGGAGTCAGCTCTAAGCTGGACACGGGGCAATCGGTCTCAGCAGGGCCCTGGGTGCAGGGACACCTGCTCAGGACCTGGGCCTCAGCAGCATGATGGGTGGCTTCACACCCAGCCCTAATGGACTGCAAGGTACATCTTTGCAGGGAAATCTCAAATCTCATCCCTCAGCATAAACATGTATTCGGAAGCCAGCAGTTTAAAGTCCCTTCACAGCGATTTCAGAGTAGAGGTAAATGTATGTTTGTAAGCTCTCAAGAAATCACTACAACTTCCTGGCAGCTACAGAGCTCCTGAGGAGGCTGCAGGCACCCTGGGACCTGCAGACCCTCAGCTGGGGACAGGAGCACTTACACCTGCACAGCGCATTTTCCTGGCTTCTCCCCTTTTCCACACTGCCCCACCTCAGAGACTGCTTTGGGAAGGCGAGGATTAGGGATGTTTTGATCAGACTTGCCTTGTTAACAGACAGGATAAACTCTCCATGACATTTTGATGTTTTGAATTCGCACCGCAGAAATTTATTAATGTTTCTTAGGGGGTTGAATTTGTCTGGGAGGGATGCACAGCGCAGGGGCGGGGATGGGGAGGAGTTTTGCAGGGAACAGAAGCCTTCTCTAGCCTTGGAGGAGTTATTTGCCACCCAGGGGCCAACACTTTCAGATTTTTACAGAGATTGATGTTTTCAACATGTAGAAACACTCTGAGGGAAAAATATTTCATATGTGTTCAGCATCCAAGATCTCACTATTTTACTTGCAGAACAGACTGATTCTCTCTGTCCTAATTCAACAGGAAGTTTGCTTTTGGGCAGGATAGGCCAGAAAGGCAAAATCTGGGTCCGGATTTCAACTTCTCCCAAGAGAAGGCACATGAGGACTCAGACTGCTGTGCAGCTAGTAGCCAGCTGTGAATTAACACTCCTCTGACATTGGGGTAGGCTAAGCTTCTATGGGAAAACCGATCCTATACCTTAAACCACGTGGCACGCCACTCCGCAGAGCCTGGCAATGAGGGAGAATGGTATTAACATTCCAATCAAAACATCCAGGAGGAGGAAAAGGAGAACTGGTACTTCCAGTGTCAACTCCAATTAGGAGGAAATAGAAGCCACAGATGAGAAATAGGAAGCATCTGTATGTGAAAGCATATTTAGCTTTGAAGCTGGTGTGGGAATATTGGCTTAGTCCTTACTTTCCCCAAGTGTTATGTCATCTCATGTGTAATGTTGACACTTACAAGGATTACTTATTAAATAATTCCTTTACAAACAACAGGGAATAATTCTGGCCTTTGATATAGACAGATTATGATCTCAGATGCTACTATGAAGATCTTATATTCATCTTAACAGGCTAAGCACATTAAGAATCAGGGAAGAAAATATATGAATGCAAAATATGGAAAGTAAACCAAAGAGCAAGAAAATCAGAAAAGCCATGCTGAGCCACAGGTTTTAGTACCTGAGAAAGGGAAATTATTAAGAGATTAAATCAGTCCACACCAGTCTTCAATTAAGTAAAAATTGTGTTCTATGCCAATCTGAGCAGAAGGCTTTCCTTTTTTTTTTTTTTTAGGGGGGTGTGTGTTTTGTTTTGTTTTCTTAATTTTAAACAGTTCCCCATTTTGGGACTGCAAAGAAAAAAAGAAGGGTTTAAGAATAGCCTGCAGATGTCTAATTAACCTGACACTGCCCTCCGGTCAGGCACAGCCAGCTCCCAATTACCTGCAGGTGCTTTATCCAGGTTGTGGATGAAGCCTGGCATGATGCAGAGACTCCCAGGGCAGCTCTGTGTGGGTGCAATGCTGCACGTACACTGCCATCCTGCTCCTCCTAGTCCTGGAGCAGTTTAGCCTGTTTCAAACAGCACAGAACCTGAGTTAATAAGCTTTGCCGGGCCTCAACTGGCTCTCTGAGGAGCTGGCCTGGATACTGCTGCTCTGCTGCAGAACCAGGAGCACCAGGGGAGCACAGCACACGGGCACCCACCAGCACCTCAGGCTCCCAAATGCTGTGAGCTGATCGGGGGACCAGAGCGGTGACTTCCCCAGGGCTGTTTGTCCCAGGAGAGCTCATTATTCAGGCACAGGGATGGAGGAGCGTAACCAACCGAGCTCAGACCCTTGCACCCCACCCAGGGGACTGTGTCCGTCTGCATGTTGCAAAGTGCCCAGTAACTTCCCCACCATCCAGGGTGGCCAGAACAGCAGTGAGATAGCTACAGCTGTTGAGCTGCCCATCACCTGTGCCCCGAGTGGTTTGTGCTGCAGTCTGTATTATAACTAACTTAGTGACAGCAATAAGATCTGTGCGGATGGAGAGCCTGAACTCAATGCTCAAATCAGCCCTGAAACAGAGCTGAAGTTGCTGTGTCTGGAGAACCTGGACCCAGCATTGCGGTCCAGCCAGGCTCTGCTTTGTGGAGAGGCAGCAAAGCTTCTTGTAACAATTTACAGCAAAAAAAACTTTCTGCCTGAAGTCCTGAATGAGCAGATTCAAGGGGTCAAACGATAACCCGTTACAGCACACCTTGGCTTCAGGAAAATTGTGCTCAGGGTGACTTTGGCACCAACCTTTTCTTTTTTCCTTTTTTTTTAATTATCCTTTCACTAGGACATTTTTTCAATCCATCCCCATCTGAGCATCTGTTCTAACATGGATGTGGGGGAATGACTCCTTTAGAAACAAACTGAACCAAAAAAAAAGAAACAGCACTAATTTAATTTGTTTTCTCAAACTGCAAATCCTCCTACATGTACACGTTTGAAGCAAATGAGGCATTAAAGCTGAGAAAATGCATTGAGGCCCTTCAGCAGCACTTCCTTCAGAGGAATGAGAATGGGAAAGGCCCTTTTCATACTGCCCCCATTGTCCCTGCCAGCCGATAGGTGTTTGGCCCTGGAGCTCCAACTAGCAGCACAGTATGGGGTTACCCAGGGCAATGAGCGACAAACAATTTAAAACTTTTCCATAAATCTGAAAAACAAAGAGGCTTTTTATCTCTGCACTGAAAAGAGTAAACGAGCAGAGCCTCCATCCCCAGAGCCCACTGCACTGGCGTGATCAGAGCAATCAAGTTGATGGTCTGACAGCAGACCTGCAGCAGGCAGCCCTGTTCTTACAGCAAAGAGAAATCGCTGAAGAAATCCTTCCCAGTTGCCTGCTACAAAAGGGGAGGCCCTTCCCCCTGAATCCCAGTATCCTTCCTGCTGGTAAAAGTGTGCTGCTGCTTCTCCAGCTAGTCATACCATCACGAGGCACAGCTCCCTCAAACCCTAAGGGTCACAGCAACGTGACAAAAGCAGAGCAGGGCCCACTATGAGCCTCTTCCTGAGCTTTAAGGAGAAGCTTGTGCTCTTTAATCAAAGAAGTTAAGCCACAAACACTTCTTTTGAAGCACTGAGTGGAAGAGTAAAGCAAGAAGAACTTGTCTTCCAACTTAGAGAGTGGCACAGAGGAGAGAATAAAGACTGAAATGACTGAAAGCCAGCAGAACATTTTATAAAACAGTTATTTTTCCCTCCAACAATGGTACTCTGTCCCTGACATGAATCAAAAATGTCACAAGGCAGTTTGGTGAGGCCGCATGTGAATGCTGGGTATTGAGCTGCAGCAGCTGCAGGCAGACTTTGTGGTTAACCCTGTGAGACTTTCACTGCTACAGCTGGCTTCGATTCTGTCGCCGCGTCCAAGCAGCCGCTGTTTCCCACTGCACTGCTGCTAAATATAATCACAGCCTTATCAGTGTCTACACTGCATTCCACCACAAGCATCACAGGACCGGTTCAATGGTAAAGACGTCAGATTAAGAGATATATCTATATACATATTGCATACGAGCCTTCTTTCTTTTAAGGTCTTAAGTTTATGCTTTATATACTTGAAAAACCTGACAGCCCAAAGTGGCCTGAACTCAGACCTCTGCTTATTCAGGAAGCATCCGTTCACTTTGCAAAGCCTTGAAGATGAGGATAAATCATCTTTGCCTAAGGAACATCTCTCCCTACACCACTTTGAAGCTTTCTCTCCAACACCAGTACTAGGAGGTCTGTTGCCATTCCTTTAAAATCCAAAGCACTAAGACAGGCTACCTACCTGCATTTTTATCTCCATGGTATCTAGTTCTACAACAGGACACTTTTCCTAAAACTTTCAGCATAAGTGATGCTCTCTGCTTCTGCAACGCCAACAGCAGAGTCCAACAAGGCATTAGCCTTTGCTTAGATTAGCAAAAAGCAAATATTTTGTCTCAAGTGTCATGAAAATTTCTGCAGTTTTTCAAGCTGTTGTTAGAAGTCTACATTATTTTCAGCTTGCCTCATATAAATTTCTGTTCCTCGCAACATGCCTTCCCCTCAGGAAAATAGGTAAGGAAAACAGAGCTAGAAGGAGAGGTGCACAGTTCTCAAGAAACACAAGCCTGGTTTTGCATGAAAATTTTCAGTTTAAAAAAAAAAAAATCTTTTAAAAAGTTGCACTCTTTAACAATCTGTAACCAGCTTCGGCCACCACATCTTTCCCAAGACAGCATTTTGAACAGAGGTCTTGACTAGTACCTTTAAATAGATTCAGAATTGCTCGAGTGACTCTGAAGTAAACCCCTCATGGAAAAAAATATGGAATTGGTTTTAAAGCCTAATCAAAACAATTTACCTTAGTGCAGTAAGTTGCATGCACTTCTATGCACCGGTGCAAGTCCTTGCATACTGATTAGTTTCATCACAGAGGTACAGGCTACCTCAAAGGCAGTATATTGGACCAGAGCACTCCTGACTAGATGCCTGTGCAAAAAAATGCAAACCTGCAAATCTTACATTTCATCCATGGATTTATATGACCACAGGGATTTACTTATTGGGTCAAGCTTTATGCACTTGCATCAGCATAAACCCACAGCCAGGTTAATTAAGTGGAAGATCTGTTTGCCACTACAGAAGTGATTTAAAACAAAGGCCCCATCATCCTCCACCTGTGATATTTGCAGAAAATTCTGCTGGGGTTCTACTTTCTGATTCTGTGAATTTTTCCTTACAGGGCAGGCTTGGCTTTCTATAGAAGGAAGGCTGCGGTCCTAATAAAAATTCAATGGCTTTTTGCCGCTGCATGCATCATCATCCTCTCCCAGCCCTATCACCCTGTTGACACCTCCCACCCCACCAAATGCCCTAAAGTGCATCCCACTTCCCTACAATCCATCGTTTCGGCCAGTATTGTCTTTCCAGCACAAATATGCAAAGGATATTTCTAAGAACAAGGCACTAGAAGATACATAGCAACTTAAAACAGAAGGCCCTTCGGATGTGGCCTCTCAAAACACCAATGTATGTGAACATGCATTAGCAGCAGCAGCCACCCCCACTTTGTTCCCAAAGTTTTTTAACAACAGAGGCAAGAAAAAAAAAAGAAAGGCAAATTCCAGTGCAATCAAATTGCTTGTGAGCACACACTATGTGTGCAGGATGGCAGGGCAGCCAGGAAAGCTCCCCCTCCTCCTCATCACCCCAGCCCTCTGCTCCACCTGACAGTGTTTTAGCCTGGAGCATACCTAAGGGCTACAGCACAAACTGCCCAGGAGGAGAACAGCAACATGAAAAGCTTCATTGCATCATTAGGCCACAATTTCTGCTAATCCCCCAAACTCTGTGGGAGAATGTAAGCACCTAGGAAATCGCCTGCCTTTGAACAGGCGAACTCATGGCTGAATTTAGTCCACCTGTCATCCCCTTCTTTTACTTAATCCCTACCCCATCCCTCAGCCCCATTTTCTTTACACTCGGAAAAAAAATTAAGAGCGCTCCTTCCCTATTTCTAATGCAAGCCTCCTGACAGTAAGCAGCATTATTTTAATAAGCCTTGGCAAATCATGCCTGTTTTAAATCACACAATTAGAAAAATTAATAAAAAAATAGAGCCAGAGAGAGGAAAACAAGAGAAAAAGGGACTCTGGGCTGTACACAAGTGACCAAAAGTGGAACATGATGCCATTGCAAAACATGGGCATCTGCCCATGCCAAAACCAGCCTGTGGTGCCCACCACAAGGCTCCAGCCTAGAGTCTGCAAATAAGAAGAGAGGGATGGGCAGGAGAAGGAAATTCTCATTGCAGTGACAGCATGGAGCTCAGGAGGCAGGTCCCCAGCAGGTACCCTGTCTCCCCCAAACCCTCACCTCTCCATCGCCTGCCAGGGCACCGGGCTATGCAAACTTGGAACTCAAGCAGTGAGCGCTACCAGAGGATTTGTGACAGATGTAGGTGGTCCCTTCTCTTTCTCTCCTTCCCTTTTTGGCCTGGTGAAGAATGCTTTGCCATCCAGGAGTGGGGTTTTGTGCTGCAGGGGCTCCCGCCTTTCGTGCAGGAGGCAGAGCTGAGGGCCTGACTTTATGCAGGCTGGAAACTTCACGCAGCACGCGCTGAAGAGGAGGAAGAGTGTTTACCCTTTTACCCCAGCCCAAATCTGCTTTGATTAATTGTATCCAGCAGCCTAAGCGCTCCTGTCTCCCCCACTGCAGGTGGACCTCTCCTCCCTGCCTTTACCAGTAGATGCCACCCACCACCCTGCCTGGCCCCAGGGGGACAGAGGTGGTCAGCACCAGCATCACCTCAGGTGCAGCAAAGAAAACATCTGTAACTGCCCAACAGCTTTGTGGCTGTTCTCAAAATTATCAGTGCACCTGAAAGTTACCAGCCAAGCCAGGGAAGGATCCCAGGAGCGAAAAGGAAATGGGTGACAGCTGAGCAGCACTGTCCCATCCAGGTGTCAGCATCAGCCCACACTGCCTCCCAGGGCAGGGCCTGTTTTAGTAGTTGCTGGGGAAAAAAGGGCATTTTCAGATCATGCATCTTCAGAAGTCTTCTACACGCTTTGCAAAATCCTTAAAGGCTAGGAGGCTGCTTGGCTATATGGATTTGGAGCTTGACACCACAACGCTCTGACCTTTTCCATAACATGGTGAAGCTGAAAAGTATCCTTTTAGTCATAAAAAGGGTTTATGCCACTTGACTAGCCCAACAGCTTTGTGTTACTGATATTCTTTAAGCTTAAGCTACCCTGTGGTAGTAAGTCTCCTTGCTTGGAAGTATACCATACTTAGATTGCTATTCTGTCAGCATAACTTACACCTGTACTTACACAATGCAAGCAAAACATTAAGATCAACACCCAAAAGCTGTTGAAATAAATTATTAGCATTCCCCTAGGTGTCTCCTTTCCTTAGGCCCTAGCTCAGGGGCTTTTCCCTGTGTGTAATTTTTCAACATTGATTTGCCCTGTGAAACTCGTACAAGTCAAGACAAAGCTCTCACAGGTCCAGAAACTTCTGCTGTGCAGCATTGGTGGATGAACTCAAAACAAGCGCTATCACTGCAAAAGTGTGCTTTAGGTTCACACCTTCCACGAAGACAGGAGATGCATATTGCATTATGTGACCAATGAAATTACTTTAGTAGATGCACAGAGGCTTATATGTTCTGGACAAAATTCTGTAACTTTTTTACTAACAGGTGTACATTATGCATATTTTAAAAAGACTATGAAATAGATGTTTCCAAATTTAAAATGTTTGTACAATTATTTATCAGATGGCACAGACAGGTGTCTGTCTCTGATTTAAAAAAAAAAAAATCAATTTTCTGCTGTAACATAACACTTCAAAATATTCCAAGCCTCATCACACAAGTTTCTCGCAAAAACTATCTTGGTCAAATGCACACTGCCTATAACGAAAGCTACATTTCTACCTACATTGTAGGTAGATTTACCTACAATAAAAGCAGTGAGGAGAGGGTTAGCATGTGGCAGTGCTGTGTCAAATCTCTGAAAATTTCTGCATTTCAAATTTTACTTTTGAAAAAATAATTTTGAAACAATGTTTTAGTCACCACAACATTTTAACCCTGTTAGCTGAGGAACAATCCAGTTTTATTCTAATCTGTTCTGACATTTCCCACATTTTGCACACACAAAAACAAGTTATGGGACTCTGAAACAGTCTAGACAAATTACGTTGCAAACGTTTCCTACTACAAGTTTCAGGGAGAGTATATTGGCTAATCACATGCAAGGACTATGCCTGAGAAGCAAGAAGTTCATCAACAGTCATAAGAGGGGAAGAAGAAGAAAAAGAAGTTGTTCAAACTCAGTGCTGCAAAGGTCTGCTTAAGCCTCTCTATGGTAACAAGAGTCACCCAAATCCATTAGCGCAGCTCAGCAGTATCTGAAGAGATACTGACATCAGTAAAGATGCACACTTGCATCTACTTGCTTTAGTTCTTCTCACATACTTTTGGTGAAAGAGTGGCACAACCCACAGCTATACCTCAGCTGCTAATGAGCGCTTCTGCTTGGTTATTAGGAGACAACACCAAACAGGGAAATCTTAATGGGAATAGCCATAACTGCAGGCTTTGGAGGGGGGCAAGGGGGAGAAGGCTCATGTTTTTGTTCTGTAGGTGCCAAGTGCCTGGCATCATTGTGGTTGGTCACCAGGCTTCCTGGACATCACTGCAAGAGATAAGTAGCCATTAAGAAAGGCCAGAATTCCACCAAAAAACAGTTTTGCTGTTGAAACAAAAGAAAAATCAACAAACCTCAAAACTTGGGATTTCACAGGAAATATTTCCCTGATGCTTGCTATATTATTTCTCTTTTACTTAAGTTTACCAAATTCTAGGGGCAGTATGGCCAAGAAAAATACCTGCATACCACAAAAGTCAACCAGGAAAAGTTTCCTTGCTTAAATGAAGCTTGAAAGGCAGGAAAGGGCAAGTAAACTCTTTGTTTCTTGCTACTTCGTATCAGACAAAGCATACATTTGCTTTCTGCCAGCAATCACACCTTTTTGGACCAGCATACTACCCTCAAGGGAAACACCACATCTCTGCTGTTTTCTAAAGCGTCACTCAATTCAGTGACTGGGAGAGGAAAAAAAAAGGGGGGGGAAGGGAAGGCTTTTTCTTTGCAGGGCTCCCACACCACCACCCCAGTTCCATGCTCCCCTGGCACAAGCTCTGCCAGTTCATCTTCAATCCTGTCCCACCTCATCCACCCAAAAAGGTCTTCCCTGATACTCAGCTTCTTACAGCAGAGGCACCTTGCTAGTTAAGGTGCTCCTGAAGGACCATAGCTGGTCCTGCAGCTCCAGCACACTTCCCCAGCTTAGAGACCTACACTTAACTGCAGTCATTTTTGTTGTAATTAACTGGTAACTGAATGAGCAACAAAGCCAGAGTGAGATCTCAGATCTACTGTCCCATCCCTCCTACCTCCTGGCCACTGTTGAAGGGTTTTGTTCCTCTTTAGGACAAGCACATCCTGCCATCCATCCTCCGACCTGCATTGCCCTGCCCAGGGCTGATATAAAGGGAGAGGTGAGCAACGCCCAGCCTGAAATCCCACTGCTGCTCAGCTCCAGGCTGCTTGGCCACAGCCTTTCCCCTCTCCCCAAAGACCACTGTGTTTACGGCAGTGGCCCGACTGCCTAGTGTCCCCCTCCAGCACAGCCGCCACATGTTTCCCACTCATTGTCCCACTGCCATTGTCCCGGTTCTCCTTCTGCAGAACAGCCACAACGGCACTTTTTCATCCCTGAAATGCACCGCACGAATGGGGAGCACAAGTCAAACAAAAGCTACAGCCACTCTGTTTGCTGGGGAGAAAGATCAATGGGCTTCAATGAAAGGACAGGAAGCTGATGTTCTCACTGTAACTTGCTGGTAAAACAGTGAATAGTGCTATCGAGGCTGACAAAGGCTCTTTTTTTCCCCTCCTCTTTCTTTTTTTTTTTTTTTTTAAATGAAGAATCCAATGGAGAGGGTTATCGTGTAGTTATCAACAGGCCATGAAATGGTGAACATCAGCAAGTTTATTCAACTCTTTTGTTTGCTTTTTGAGAGAGTTAAACAGAAGCCTCGAAGTGCACACACACCAAAAAAAAAAAAAAAGGAAGAAAAAAAAATCACACAAGCAAAAAGACAAACTTAGGATTAAAAAAAAAAAAAAAAAAAAAAAAAAAAACACAAAAAAAACAACANAACCAAGCATGGCTCTGAAGGGTTTGCAACCACGTTTGTTCAGCAACTTCCCTGTGTTCAGAGCACATAGAGCATCCCAATGGATTGGCAAGGAAGAGCATGGCTGACCTATGGAAACAGCTAACCCCTCCTTACATCCCTGCAAGGCCACCACTGTGCCAAGCCAGCCCTTAGGGCCCTATTAGAAGCACTACACCTGGTGTTTACATGATTAGTCCTTCTCCAGGTAATCTGGAGCACTCTGGGATGCTCTCATCTAGTCACCGTCTATATCTTGGCATTTACCAGGCACCACCAGGGAGCTCCGTTGGAAATACCGATGTACTGAAGCCTATTCATAAATAAGGAGTGCATTGTCCTTTCACAGACATGGGCCCTCTTCTCTTACCAAGTTTTTTTCTGCACAGTGAAACATTTTGCAGCTACTCATGGAAGTGTTCTTAAACCTCTGGATGTTTTAAAAATGTGGTGATATGACTGACATCCAAAAGGATCCTGCTGGAAAAGGGGCAAATTTGTGTATAAACATCATATCCCCCAGCACCTTTGAACTATGCAAGTCTGTCATACAGCCTATGTATATGCATTGGGGGTTGGATTAGATGATCCCCAAAGGTCCCTTCCAACCCCTACCATTCCATGACTCGGCTTCTGCATTAAAATAATACACCTGAATATTTAGGTATGTCCCATACATTGTGCATATGACATACATCACATGCATGCATGGATCTGCAGTGCTGGTAAAGAATTAAAATGTTATCACACAACTAATGCCAAGTGTTTTGCAAATATGAGAAGCAAAAATCTTTTTTCTCCCAGGACTCCTTCATAATGTCCTACATATAAAATTTCAGACTCCAAATTCAAAGTGAAGCTTAGCACAGGGGAAATTGTGATTTTCCTTGAAGGCTCAAAGGAAAAATTCAGGATTATATGAAAGACATGAGGTTAGTTATTAGTAATGTTGTTCTTCAAAGGACTATAGAAACTGAGAGGACTGATGTCATGGGAAAGCCAAGTAATTGGTGAAAATGTTTTTAAAGGTTAACCCTTTCTTTTACTGCTTCTGAAAAAATGTAAAGAGACTTGATAATACTTCCCTCCTGCTCGCTTGTGCCAGAAGTATGGTTCCTTGGACTTATCGCTTGCACTGATCCTGTTTTCCTACTTGAAGTTTCTCAGCCCCATTTTATACGTTGATATAAAGCTGCTACCTGCAGCAGTCTATCCAGCAGCCTGAACACAGCAATATTTCGGCAAGAGCTGTCCACCCCCAGCCAAGCACACCTTAGGTATCCCAGAGCCGCCAAGAGCCTTCCAGTTCACACCAACCACCAAGGGGTCCCTAACAGCCAGGGTTGCAGATGTGTATGGGGTATAGCCACTCCTGTTCTTTCCATGGACGCGCTAGTTGCTTAAACTACTGTCATGAAGCTAAATTAAACCAGAAGCATGTGGGTATTACACTGTTTAACCCTAACATGAACATACTTGAAAAGCAGATGGGACACATGATGGCTTGCAACTGCCCTCCACCCGGTTACCCTCTGATGTTGCTTTTGGCCCACTTGTCTTGCACAAGTTGCGCATGGAGGGAGGGATGTGAAGGCAGTTTTGAAGTAATCTCGCCCACATGCAGCTTAGCCCACCTCTGCCTCCTGTGTCAGACCTCAATAGAGCAAAAATGGAGGTAAAAGCATGCTGCTTGCCCAAAGTCTGTGGCCTATGTCCACGCACATGGGCAGGCAGAACTTGGTCCTCTTTCTACTCCTTCTTTTAATGAGAATTGACAGGCCACTGCCTCTGTTAGGGTGGCTTGCACCAGGAATAGACAATGTGTAACAATGACTCACTTCAAATAAAACACACACAATTCTGGGTTTGTTTTTTTTTTTTGGTGTTTTTTTTTTTTTTTTTTTACTTAAGAGTTGCTTCTGCCAGTCATTAATTTCAAATGTATAGAATTCCTTGGTGTGGTCCTGGTTATACATCACTTCAGGCTTTTCACTAAGTAATCACACAAATCGAAATTATTATCTTCCAGGTATAGTTGAGATGCATTTTGTATCTATATATAGTGTCAAAAATAGCTATCCCTTAATATCTCTCAATGTGCACATTGCTTCCAGAATAAGAGTTTACTCAACAAGGTATTCAGCAACAGTTATTACACTTTAAGTGTGTATCCTCTGCCTTAATGCAACAGAACTTTCAGCTTTCTTTTGGAGGCATAACAGTTGAATTGATCTTTTATACAGGGGGACAAATTTAATTTTCCGGCTCTGATTTGGAAAAGAATGCCTATTCAAGACAGCACTTAAGCCTCACAGAAGTCAATGGGACCTAAACACATGTTTACAATTAACCATGTGCTTAAGTGGTGGTCTGAACTGGCTGAATAAATGTGAAGTCAGTAGGTCTGCTTGCATAAGAAAGAATTACCAGTCTGGGAGAGAATTACAGAATTTGGTTATAAGAGGCTGCAGGATTAGTAACAAATGTGTCATTCCTGTAAGTAATTTACTTAAAGCAAAGCCATGGCAGAGCTGTTTAGAGTATGCACTCAGATTAATTTGAAGGACAGACTTAGAACATAATTATCAACCAAGGACAACTGTAAATTTGTAATAATATATCAGAATCACCAACTGACTTTCAAATGAGATCTACAGAACCGAACATCCTGTTCAGATTTAATGAGTTCCAGCCTGTTTCAGAGCTGGGTTGTGACTTCACACAGAAAACCTAATAAGTTGCAGCGCAGGCCAGAGAAGTAATTGTGGGTCCAAAAAATGAAACCAAAGAGGATTTGTAAGAGCCTCCAAGCCCTTCCAAAATTATTTTTGCGGTAGCATTTTATGAGAAAAATATGAGAAGCCATCAACAGAGCTTAAGAAGTTTAAGCTCCCAACTCTCATTGACTGATAAGGGTCCTGTAGACTGTCAGACATTTCTCTGGATAACTTAAGATAAGTTAACAGTGAGAATAAATCCCTGTATTGGCCATATTTAAAGAAACATATTATGATTTCCAAGCTAGTTTATCACGTACATCACTTACCCTCCTTCTTCCCAGACTTGCTCGCTATTACTGACGCATGAATAACTGGTACGTCTACATTTGATGAAGTTTGCACACTCCTGTGGTACATAGAAGAGGAAAGGGAATCATCTCCAGATGTCACTCCAGCTCTGTAAGGTCAATGAGAAGTTTAACTATTAAGAAGACTTGGACCAAAAGAGCCTTAGGTTTTTTTAAATCAGTGCTCCTACTGCACTTTTAATGCATTACAGTCATAACTGGCTATGGAAGGTGACCCTCCAAACTGGACTGACACCGCTTTTTTCAGTGCCAGAACAACAATGAAAATCCGAAGAGCACACAAGTGACTGCAGTCGGGCAAGGCAATGCAGGGCTTCAGCAGCTCCAGCTCAGCTCACCCCAGGGCAGCTTCATCCCACTGCCCCCATGCCAGCAGGCTGCAAGTCCCCACAGGACCCCAGGGCAGCAGTGGGAGCCATCCCTTCTGGGTGCCTCGCCTCCTCTTCACCATCTCCAAGAGCAGCAGAAACAGCAGGCTGGGCATCTGTGTTGGCTTTCCCCTTTGCAACAGAAGACACTGGTGTCCTTGTGCTCACAGAGCTGCACGTAACTATTTTAAGGCTTTACAGGTAATAACCCAGCTCCGGAGGCTGCAATAGCTCTGGAAGTTACTAATTAACTCACTGCAGCTGCACTGCCCTCTTTGCAGTAACTAAATCTGGTAGACGTGTGGGTTGTTGGGCTAAAGAGCACAGGGCTCTGAGGTAGGAGGAGGGATGTGCTATTTCCTCAGACTTCCCTGTACTGAACTCAAGGTACAACTCCAGGGAGTCAACACAAAAAAAAAAAAAGCACTCCTTCAGTGCCAAGTGCCTGTGTACATAAGGCACAGCACAACCGTGAGCAAGGACAGCATTACTGCTCCTGAAGTGATCCACACACACCAGAGCCCTGGTAGGGCTGTTGCTGCATTTAGGCATATCTACACGTCTCTGACTTCCCAGGATAAGCTCCAGCATGGTGTTCTTCCTGGGGCCCTCTCAAACACACCCAAGGGGCAGACTCTGCCCACTGACCCTTTCACGAAAAGGCAACTGCCCAGCCCCAGCCACCCCAAGCTCCCAGGACAAGTACCAGCCCTCCAGTTGCTTAAGCAGACTTTTTCCCAGAATTTAGACATTACACACAAAGAGGATTACAGCTGATCTCAGGAACACAGGAAAACTGAAGCAAGTAATTCCAGCAGATCAAGAAATACACCTGTCTAAACAGCAACAAATTACCAATACCTATTTACCTGCTGCCATTCTTTCAAGACTCTGAGACATTTCTGAGGCTAACATCAGTCTTCCACAGCACTGGAGACCCTTTCTCCACCACACCACCTCAATCCTCCTGCTAAATCACACAATGTGGCTCCAGCCACTGCATCTCCTTTCCTGAAATAACTGCTGAGGAGCATTAACAGGTGATCAAAATCCCAGGCTTAATTACCACCAGCTCAGACCAGGAAAACAGGTTGGGAGGCCATCCCTTTGCCCCAGTATGCTCTGCCCCTGTGTATGATCATCCAAGCACCATACCATCACTGTGGGCTCCAGGCCAGGTGAAGGAATTTCTCCTGCTGTTTGCTATGGGGTTTAGATCAGCACAGAGGCAAAAAGCAAAGAGAGAGGGCAAAAAATTCCTATGCTTCACACAGGATTTGTGATCTGACATGGATACACCCAGTTCAATATCAGCATCCCCAGAGCAATTCCCCAATTTGCCACACTGCGTTCAGGACAGACCAGAAGTCTGCTAAGGAGGGTCTAGATATACCTTCCCATTTAAGGGAGGTGTCCACCCCCCAGCCGGGGGTGGACAGAGAGCAACGTAAACCCCTCAGTTTCAGGGCTGATCCCCACATTGGTGTCAGGGGCTGGCAGTTTCTCACTGGGCACAGGATGGGATAGAATCACAGAATCATAGAACGGTTTAGGCTGGAAGGGACCTTAAAGGTCATCTGGTTCCAACCCCGCTTCCACTAGACCAGGTTGCTCAAAGCCCTATCCAGCCTGGCCTTGAACACTTCCAGGGGTGGAGTGTCCATAACTTCTCTGGGCATCTTGTACCAGTGCCTCACCACCCTTATAGTGAACAATTTCTTCCTGATGTCTAGTCTAAATCTACCCTCTTCTAGTTTGAAGCCATTACCCCTCGTCTCATCAATGGATGCGGGATGCGAATGGCGGAGCGGGTCTCTGCCCTGCCCCTGCACCACCATCCCGACCCATGTGCCATGACCTGCTGGGCAGCTGTCACAGAGGAGCATACGCTCCACAGCTCCTGGCTGGCTTTGCGTGCACCAGATGCAGCTGGTCAGCAGGCTGATCAGCAGTATTTGGCACATGGGCTCCCAAAGCCAGAGAGAAACCACAGTGCAGTGCTGGGAATATATGAGTTGTCAGCACCGCAGCGGGAGAGCAAGAGACAGGGATGAATGGAGGCCGCTGAGCCGGTTAAATCTGCGCCTGCACACACAACGCCTGCCAGAGGACAGACCGACACGGGTGAGGAGGCTGGAGCACGAGGGGTCGGGCAGCTCGGCCAAGAACATGCAGTCAGTCAGTGGCACAGTCAGGTACCTGAAGAAGGGCCAAGGATTAACATGATGGAAGGGACATAAGTCTCCTGGTTTTGAATCCCCTCTTCTTGCCCCTACACAAGATAGCCCCAGTGACCATAGCATGCCTTTCCTCAGCTCTATCCTCATTGTAACACAGGGCCCTGCCTTCCAAAATGCGGCATCTCCACTCAGCAAGTCCCATGCCCTCAGTCACCTGCTTCCATGCAAAACCCTCCATGCCGGAACGCTGTGCTCATCGTGTCCCACTGCCACAGAAGCTGCTGCCATCAGTGCTGTCTGTCACTTGGCACGAGCAGCAAGCAGCAGTGGGCTTGTGGCAAGCACGAAGGGAAACAAAGCTGGGCTGCAGCGGCAGAGCGAGCCCCTCCGGGAAGTGGACCCCTTCTTTCCTTGACATGCTATGCGCGGCGCTGGCTGCAGCGTGGTTTGGAAGCAGCAAAAGGCATGCCAACATCAAAGGGGCACTCATCAGCCCAGAATGGCTTCTTTCAATCATTATTCTCATTATTCTTTCCTTTTTTTTTCTTTTTTTTTTTCTTTACTTTCTTTTGGGAAGCAGACTTCATGACACATTGCATGATGTATTTTGCTCACCTCACCCACCTCCCACCCAACCAACCCGAGGTGCGCCGCTCACGCTAATGAACTGCCTCCCCTGAGCCCATGTGCATGGCACGTGGTCCCCACACCCTCTGTGACTCGTCAGCCCAAAACTTTGCTCCTCCCTGATGCTATGTATGTACGCACACACATACATACACACACACACACACGTACGCAGAGCAACACGGATACGCTCCTTCNGGTGGTGAGAGAAGGGCTGGGGCAAGGGTGCAGGCAGGCAGCCATGGAAACCCGGCCGATGCAGCATTTCAGCCAGGGAAAAGACCTGAATAACACTCGCCATCCACACCTGCAAGCTGGAGCAACTGCCCAGGCCCTTGCAGGAGGGCACGACAAGACGTCAGGGCCCTCGGGACGGCCGGGCAGGCAGAGGAGTGAGTGTGGTTCACGGGCTGGCAGCAGGAGGCAGGACAGCCACCAGCCCCCCTCCAGCACCTGCCGCAGCAGTGGGGCGGGCGCAGGGGGGAGAAGGTCTGGACAGAGGACCCCAGTGGCTGTGCACGCTGTGGGCACGTTAGACCCCCACAAGGAGGGTATTTTTACTGTGCTTAAGACAGCAGCCTACTCTTTTCTGTTCTGAATACAGGTAACCAGGTTGGATGCCCAAATGAGGTGCTGCAGATACCCCCAGAGGACTGTCACTCCAGCGGGCCAGGCAGGAGCCAAGTCACTCCTGACACGACCCAGCGCCTCCCAGAGCTCCCCTGGCCGAGGTGCCTTCACACCTTCTGAACAGAAATGCATCCCACAGACTGGCCCGTTTTCTGCTGTTTCACTGTTATGCACAGGAGTCCGATCTTAGCTGTGTTATGGAGCTCTTCTGTACCTAAAATCTACCTGTGGGTTCTCCGGCAGGTGCACGATAGTGAGCGGTTGTGTATGGCATCAGCTGAGGAAGGGGAGCCTTGGGAGGGAGGTTGCTGTCTCCTGTGCAGCATCATTTTGGATGTTTGGGTCCTCTGCAGAGGGTGGATGTGGCACTTGTACACATTGGTCAGTACAGGACACCCAGATCATCCATTAACATCAGGGCAGGGGAGCTCCTTGTCATGGGATGCTATGGGCACTGGGGGTTGGCATACGTTTAAAAGGGACCCAGGGAAATTCATAGCAAAAATACACATGGAGCGATAATAACTGCAATGACATCGATCCTAGGTCAGGCAGTCCCTGAGTCACAAATCACTGGAGATGGGATGAAAGCCACACACAAGTGACATGATCTGCTTGCCAAGTCCTCCTACTGCATCCCTGTTAGCCGTGCAGAGACCGGACACTGAGCTAGGTGGCCTGCTGCTCTCAGCGAGGAAGGAGGGAGTGGGGCCAGCATTTTCCCTGTCTCTTCTTGTTCCAGACAGGTGTCTTATCCCCCAGGGGCCCTGGGAAGCAGGGTAGCTTTGTAGTCCTGCCAGGAAACAGGTCCTGCCAGCATGAGACAGGGGAGAGCGTGCCCCTGTGCACGCGTTCCCGCTGTGCCGTGCCACCGGCTCCCCCGGGGTGGGTAGGGATGCAGCTCCCAGGACCCCAATGCCTGCTGGCGGGAGGATAATGTGGATGCGTAACACTAATGACTGGCCAGGGCAATTTATCGAAGCTCTTTAGTGGCAGCTCATGCCCTGTGAAGACAAAAGAGAGACTCGAGACATTAGATCACCAAATTTAGGGCCTGACCCGAACTTTGAAATAAAGCTTCATCTGAGAGATAAAAGCAAGGGAATGACACAACTCTGTGTGTGCATGTGTGTGTGTGTGATCCAGGCGACCTCCCTTCGCTTCAAACCAGAGGCTTTCACAGAGCATCTCACTGTCCAGCAGGATTAGGAACTTTTGGAGGCTTCAGGATTCACACCAACCGTTGGGATGTTTTACGAAGCAGAGTTAGCCCAATCCAAGATGCGGCCTTGGGCTGCCAGCACGGTCC